>CM050169.1:193495568-193810568 GCA_027410445.1 Discoglossus pictus
CCTGACAGCAGCGCTGCACCCGCAATCTCCTCCTCTCCTGCCGGAACTACTTTCTGTATCAAGCCGCGCATTCTGCCTGCACGATGCGTGGCTTGATCCAGAAAGTAGTTCCGGCTGAAGGACGGGTGCCACAGAAGAGAAGACTGTGAATTGGGGCTGCAAGCTACTGATTTGGTGATTTGAATATGATGTATGATGTCCCACGTTTATTTTAATAATGTTAGGTTTGTGAGGAGAATCTCTATGGCAGCCAATGGGTCACCATAATAAGCTGGTAGGCCACATCTGGCCAGGGCCACCAGTTGGACAGCACCGCACCACAGTAACCATTTCCTTTATTTGAAAATGTTGTTGTACTAAAGTATTTTTGACTAATTGGCTGCATGTACCTATTTATTTTCTTCAAAACCTTTACAGGTTTATTTTTAATTCTTCTGAACTTAATATTGTGCTAAAACAAAATATGGAACGCTTCACGAATTTGCGTGTCATCCTTGCGCAGGGGCCATGCTAATCTTCTCTGTATCGTTCCAATTTTAGTATATGTGCTGCCGAAGCAAGCACAAGCTGAAGGTCATATTCAAGACTATATATATCCCATTAGTAGCCACTCTTTTTCATTTAGGGAGAGTAATAATGGTAACACAAGCACTGTTTGCTTAATAATTTCTTGCAAATATTATAATTAAGTAAAGAAATTCACTAATTCTTAAAAAATAAAATAAAAAAAACATTGGAACACATTTATTTCAATGTGAAGTGCAGTGAACACTTGGTTAATCGGATATGCAAATCAGTGTGTGGTTATGCAGTCCTGGTAGGACAGTAGAGGGCGCTAGTTTGTTTTCACATTTGCCCTAATTCAGTAGAAACGGGGAAAATCCCCTACATTATGTATAAGAAATGCTTCTTTATTTTCTACACTTTATTATAGTTTTACTCCTTTATTTATAAAGCGCCAGCTTTTTCCGTAGCAAGTACAAATAGCAAATTAGAAGTACAGGTACAATACAAATGTGATGCAAACATCTTGGTCCAAACAAAATGACATTTGTCTTCTTGTATACACTTTTTTTCTAGCTTTCAAATTTCTAATCCAGGTTTTTCTTCTCTACGTTAGGAGCGGAATATTCACCAATCGCAATGCAAGATTGGGTTATATAGGCTGCAACAGGACATAGGATATTAATGATGCACCATGTTAATTAAAATCATAAATGCAGTGGAAGGCTAAATGGAGTGTGCTTTGTTTTCTTTAAAGGGCCAGCGCAGGCACCAGGTAAAGTGAGCAATATGTAAATAAACTGGCTAACCTGTCTGAGATGCTGGGCCTATCTCCTTTTTTTTTTTTTGGTACTGACTCTAAATGTACCTGTGACATCACTTTAGTATAATGTTATCTGACCCACTAGAAGTGATCTTCATGGTGTGAAAACCCACAAGATTTGATGTTCAAATTATCTATTGCGTTTTTTTTTTCTTTTCCCCTTGCTGTCAGTCTCTCTGGAGGTGTGCCTAATTCTCATGTAAACACACTTCATTTATGATTTCTTCTGTGAAAATGGCACTGAATTGAAAAAGTATTTCAACATATTTTTAGGAGTAATTTACAGTGGTGTTCAAAGTTGTGCTGAATTATCTGGCCCTTTAACATATCCAATATTCAAGCCAGGGTCCTTTCCCATTTCGCCTGGGTTGTCCCTGCACATCACAAGTGTGCTGCGAGTGCAGCACCACCTACCGCTCACTATGCGGGACTGCACACTACAGTTTAAAATAGATTGATTTAGGGGTTAGCCATGGGGTTAGGATTTGCCTTCAGTTAGTGTCCTGCATCAATTGTTTTATTAATGTGTAGCTTACAATGCTACATTCTTGCCATTAGGAGCTGTGGCGCAGGGATAAAGGGAAAGAACCCTTTCACTTGAAACGTGCCAACCAGTTGCTTTGTTTGTGTTCATTATTTCAGCAGCAACATTGCCTCTTGTGACAGGAGGGAGGTGGAGACAGGTATTCATTTTAAAAAAAACTTTTATTTACAGATGTCTACTTAATGTAAGAGTTCCCTGGTGGTCCAGTGGTTCGGATTAAGTGCTTTCACCGCTGCAACCTTGGTTTGATTCCACTCTGTGAACAAAGGGGTCACACCACCCTGAAGCTATACAGGGTTGGGTCTGGTCGGTACTTGGTTGGGAGCCCATCTAGGAATACCAGGAGCTGTATGCTGTGGCCCACTGAAGAAGGCACGGACAACCAGCACAAGTGGATCGGCATGGTGTGTTGCAGTCCATGAGGTCATGGAGCATCAGACGCAACTAAGCGATACAAACACGTTTTTAATTTACTTTTTTTTAACAAACTGGTGAACTAGATACTCAGTCCTTTTATCTGGTGCTTAAACTTGTCCTCTAAGGACTAAGCATCTAACTTATTCTCAGACTTCTTCAAACTGCCTTCTTATTATTTTTTTAATACCTGTAGTGCCATAAGTGGAAGATACCTTCAGTACTTATTATAAAGTGACCTGTGATGAGTCTATCCCGAACCTGACTTGTGATGACACTCACTTTATGGATCTGACTGCTGAGGTCACTTTTAATACAGAAAATCCACATTTTAAAATACTATATTTCTTACTTTTCTTTTTGTCTGAATACTCATAAGAACTGTGTGTACATAATTCTGGGAAAACCATTGACCCTGCCTAGGGGTATCTCTGCTGACCCTGCCTGGGGGTATCTCTGCTGACCCTGCCTGGGGGTACCTCTGCTGACCCTGCCTGGGATACTAAGTTAGTCAGTAACTGCTAGAGATCCTGATATTTTGTCCTGAGGCTGGTGCTCTTGGTGCATGGTGTCCTGGTACTGGTCCATTTCCTGTTGGCAGGGACACAACGAACCTACGTTCTGCTGAGCAGGATTGGGTAAGTGACATTTTCAAGCCCTACAAAATAGCAGATCGTGACATTATGTATATAGTATGGTTATTTTGAGATTATAGTAAGATCAGATCTTCTTCTCCTAGTAACTTGCAGTGTGGGCTAATAAGGAGGTACAGCATGCCCAGTTGGCAAAAACTGGAGATTGAACAAGCTGTACATGCCCTTCCTGCTATCCCTTTTCCCCTTTTGTATTAACATCTGATATAGTAACAGTGGATGATCTTTATAGGTGATTTATGTCACTCTGCACTCTTAAAATTGCAATAACTGGCAACTCTGCTTTCCCTTTAATACTATACCGGGGGCAAGCTACATTATTTCTTTCATACCAATGCTTCATTTAAACATTTTTTAAATCCTGCTTATAACTGCACAAGAGAACATTACTATGGCTCAATTTAATGCAAGTTTAAACCCAAATTTTTTGTTTTTCAAAAACTAGAATAAGTTTTTAATACTTTCTGTTTTTGTCTTTAGCTCCATTGTGTAAGACCATACAGTACAGCTCTCCATGCTATAAGGTACAGTATTATGTTCCCACTCATCTATGATATCTAACTTCTGTCAATGATGATTTACACTTTACCTACATTTTGATTTTCTAAATGAAAATCTACATATACTGAGACATTATCAAAAGGATGAATGAATGAAGCCTTGTCTATATAGTGCCTTAATTCTTTCTTTTTTTTAACAGGAGATGTTTTTTTCCCAAATGGAGTGAGGAAGTTCAAAAGTATGTATTGCTGGGTTTTGTTTATTGCTCAGACAATGAAACTACTTTACTATCTAATTTGTACATTTCTGTTCACATAACTTTCTGTGTAACATAATGGACTCCCATTTATCTTGTTTTGTCCCTAATAACTTAATTTGAGTCTTAAGCTTCTATCTTTATCAGTATAGATTTTTGTTTTCCCCCAGAACCAGCCACTTTAGTATTTTTTAAAAAATGTAAGCTTTAATTGTGCAGTCTGTAAAGTTGTGGTTTTGTAGTGGGATCTTAAACAATGAGGAGTCTATCCCGAACCTGAGTCTCTAATGACAAAACACTTATGGATCTAACTTTTTTTTTTTTTTTTTTTTTCTTATTTTAATTTTGGGAAATAACTCATCTGTTGACTTATAACATTGAATTGAATTATTTTTTTTTTTTTAAGCTGCGGAGTCAATCTAGGAGGCCTCTACATTACGAGGAGTTGTGCATGGTTGTATGGTGCTGCTTATGGGCTCTCTGAGCATGAAGGAACAGGATGCACTCCCACGCCCATAGTTGCGATCACTCCTAGATTGACTGACTGCAATACAAGGAGAATATAGTGCTTGGTTATATGAGACTAAAAACATCATAGTGGCCCCTTTTTAAGATGGGATCATTCTCTCCTGACAACTTAGGGATGACGATAGCTTCCCACAGTAAACTGCATAGAAAAAAAATACTTAAAGATATATCTTGAAGGCCTCTTTTTATAAAAATATTGTAAAATGGGAATCCAGTACTACCTTTTGTCACTCGACTGCATAATCAACTCCTAAAGATTTTCTGATACAAACTAGATAGTTCAACATGTAGTCTATGGTCCGAGTACTTATTTTTAGGGGCCCTAGGAAAATTAAATAACAAAGGATGGTTCAATTAATCTAGCCCTCCATGTCTGAATATTCCAGATCCTTTTAATGTTTTTACATGTCCAGACTGTCAATGTTATATTTGTAGAGAAGCATTTAAATCCAATATAAATATAATTACAATCTTAGTGATTGATCTGTTTATCAGAGGGGTTAGGCCAAGTGGAGTCTTCAAGATTGCTCAAAACTGGCATCAAAGTTTGTATTGCCAAAGTTTCTGTAAGAAGTGTTGGTTGTTGAAATGCTTTGTTTTAGCTAGTTTAATTAGGTCATGTAAAATGTCTTTACGCATTCAATTGGTTATTAATGCATTTTTTTAGGTATGTGTGTTTAATGTGTAGATATGAATAAAAAGGAACCTATGGATTTCTTTCTTTTCTTGGATTTGTTCAAATAGGATACATATATTTAGACTAGAATCACAGAAGTTGATATCAATGCCTTCTTTTTCTAGAATTGAAGTGTGTGTGTGTGTGTGTGTGTGTGTGTATTTTTTTTTTTTCATTAACCATCACAAATTAAGTATTTGATAATGTGTTTTTTAAAATTAATGTGTCAGAGCTCAAATATGTATCTAAATTTAAACGGCGCTTTCCCCTGCTTAGCTGTGATGTATTTCCTTTAAAGGGCAATTAATTCAGCATAACTTGTCACACACAACTGTAAAGTACTCCTAATAACATGTTGAAAGTCGGCAGACTTACAGCAAGAGCAGAAAGAATGAAAACACATCTGTGCTCCTATCTGTTCTATGGTAACCTGGTACTATCCCGTCTATCCCAGTACAACCTATACGATCCCAGCCGTACATCATAAATGGTGCCAGTAACAAACTTTATTATTGATTTAGTGTAAACAAAGCTCTTACTCTGTAAATTAGAATTAACAATCCTACTAAGGTGATACATTGTGGGCTTCATTTGCATGTCACTACCCAGAATCCTTAACTACAGCAGAAGCATAGTTCACTGAGCAATGCTGTAGGACAACAGGTCTCCTGGTCTGCTTGGGATGTTCAGGGAAGAATTATAATAATTAAACGTGGTTTTCCTTTCATTTTATGTTCAAATAAATGTACACTTGCACCAGGAAGGAACAGTGGAGTACGGAGTAATTGCCTATTTAAGGGAAGACAATGATATGACATTAAAAATCTCACCATGGTCGGAGATCACTTGAGTCTAAGACCAACTTGGAAATCTTGGAGCTATCCCGTTTGTAAATTCGCCAGCACTGACAGCTGTAGTGCCAGCAAGTAGCCGCAAGTGGATATTGTGCGGTGCTGCCGATATTTCACACAAGTTGTTACCTTAACCCTAACCATAACCCTGAAAGTTTACCTAAATCTATGGTATGGGCATTGAAAATTGGCAGCGCCACTTAACAGTTGGTGGGCAGCACTGCTGCTGGCAATTTCAAAAGGTAAAGGACTGATTTGTGGGACCATTTCAGTAAGGTAAGCGTGTTCTCACTGGTAGGGTCTGATGGTTCATATCCCATGTCATTCCACAGAGCCTCATAACCATGTTGTTGAAATTTCATTCCACTTCAATAAACTGGCTCCTTCAAACAATGACACACTGGCGAGTTCTCCCCTCACTGATGAGAAAGCTAGTGAGATGAATATAGCCCAGGGCTACAACCGTCTCATAATTCATATATTATTTGCAGCCTAAACACTAACACACAAACAAATGGCGTCTCTAACTTGACTACGAGATTCCAGATACATTTGAAAAGTTTCACTCAATGCTGATATAATAGCAACTGTTCTGTCCTTCAGTCGTGTCTAACTCTTAGTGACCATATGGATGCAGCAGCCATGCACATTTATCTGTGTCTCTGGTTGTGCTTATCCATATGGTTCCCATGGCAAAGATACTGGAGTGTGTTGCCAGTTCCTTCTCCAGGGGACTGTGATTTGTCTGGACTCTCTGCTATGACCTGTGCATCTTGGGTGAGCCTACATGGTATAGCTCACAGCTTCATTGTGGTACACAAGCGACTTCACCAAGACAAGGTAGCGATCCAGAAGGGGAATAGTAACTACATAGCCCTAAGTGAGGGACAGAGGGGATGGCTGCAACCAGTGTTAACCCTTCATCTGCAGAGCATGCTTACAATCGGTTGGTTGGCGGCCCTGCTGCTGCCACTGCTGGCGAATTTGAAAAGGAAAGGGACCTTAATCTTTGAATATTGTATTTAAAAGCTGACTTTAAACATTACAAAAGCTGGTGTTTCCCTGCTGCTCTGCACTACAGTGCAAAAAAAGGGTTTTTTTTCCACCCAAATTCTTGGCAATTTAGCCAGTGGCACTCTGTGCTTGGCTCCAAGAGCTGCCTGGGTTTATCGGGCAACGAGGAGTGCCCGGAAAAGAGCCCCCGGGGTACCCGTTGAGTGCAGCCCGCCACGAGGGAGAGGCCTCTGCGGGAACGCCATCTTCCCCCAGCCTGTGTGGGATCCCTCTGCCTGAACATCAGCTACTGGGGAGGGCTCTCTCCTTGTCTGCCCCTGCGCCGGCGGTGCAGGAGAGATCAGGTGCAGCACCGGAGTGTGGCGCCAGAGAGGACCGAGCTGCCCGGGGGGGCATCCAGCAAGGAGAACGGCACAGTGAAGGAGGCCACGGAGCGACGGAGACGCCTAGGAGGGTGAGTGGGGTAAAAGACACAGAGGCCCCCGAGGGGAGGAAAGGCTACGTCGCAGGAGGCCAGGTCCCAACCCCCAGTACCGCACAAGGCACAGTACAGGCCTGATAGGCTTCTCGCCCACCATAAGGGCCCGAGATAGGGCTGAAAAGAAACAAAAAAGAAAAGAAAAACAAAACAACTCACATCCCCCCCCCCCCCCCCGCGACCAAGGGACCCTGACAGGCAGCTTGTGCTGCAGAGTCACATGCACAACCCTATATAGGTGCCAGAGGATCAGAGTGGCGTGGGGGGTTACAATAGAGCTGCCAAGAAGCTTCCCCCTTTATCTAGCCCAGAGCAGCCATTTTCTCCTTCCTTCCCTGCATATTTGGCGCCAAAAATATCCCCAGAAGAAGGGAGGCCATATTGGTTCCCTAAAGTGTAGGGGGATCACCCTAGGCTCCTAATTGGCCTCAAGGCATATAGCCATTCACAAAGGACCAATAAAAAAATAAAAAAAAGACAAAAAAAAAGAGTAAAAGGAAAATAATTAAATAAATACGAAAAAATAAAAAGGAAAAGAGGAAAAGAACAGAAAAATATTCTACAAAAAAGGGAAGACCAAAGTTACGGGCTAAGAACAAATAGAGACCTGCATAAAATACATACTTAGGAGGTTTTATTGGAACACAGAAGTAGCAGATGGACTTTGGCCTAACAGGCACACGGTTCCTGAATTACCAAGGAGAGAATCCCACCATGAGAGTGAGCGCCCACCCCACTGTCTTTGCTCTTTTTTTTTATTCTGCAAGGGTCTCATGGATGGAATCTAGAAGATAGAGCAACAGGGGGAGCAACAGGCAGAAAGTCTTGAGTCTTAGACAATGCAAGACTAAACAAAGATGAAACTATAAATTACCCCAGCTCAAGCAGCACCTTCCATAACATTTTTACATAGGCACTTCCCAGAACAGTACTTAGTGTTCTTTTAAGGGGTGCCAAGACAACTATCAGGGGAAAGATACCCTTCTACCAGGGGTACCGCCTAAGAGACAAGAGAGCCAGGGAGGAAACTGAGCGAAAGATGAAGAAGGCTAAGAGAAGCACATCCTCCAGAGGCATCCCTGAGCATTTCCAGGCAGCATCCAGCTTGACCACCAAAGCAGGGGAAAGATCCCCAGAAAGATCTGAGATGTCGGAGAATGAAGGGGAAAGGCCCAACACCATCACTGACGTGGATTTCTCTGTCTCGGCAATGGCGAAATTTGAACTAATGTTGAAAACTCAACTTGCAATAGCACTAAAGGAGATGAGAGAAGAGATCAGTGCAATAGGTCAGAGAACACACGAGTTAGAAAAAAGAACCGAGATGATTATTTCCACACAAGAGGATGATAAAATTGATATCCGCTCCAACTCTACTCGTATAGAGGCTCTTGAAAATAAATTGGAAGATCTGGAAAATAGATCCAGAAGACACAACGTACGGCTGAGAGGTGTCCCTAAAAATGTACAGGATCTTGTACCCTATCTAGAAGCGGTATTTACCACCATTCTACCGAATCAAGCAGAGGAGGTGCTGCTCATTGAAAGAGCCCACAGGGCCCTCGGAGGTCCAATCAATTCAGAGAAACCTAAGGACATAGTCGTTCGTTTTGTGAGACAGAGCTCCAGAGATCTGCTAATGGCAGCGGCCAGGAAATTGCCTACAATAGTTGGCCCGGACGGAACACAATTACAATTGTTTATTGACTTAGCTCCATCTACCTTGGGGAAAAGGAGAGAAATGAGACCGGCTTTGGAAATTCTAATAAAAAACAGAATTCAGTATCGTTGGGGATTCCCCTTTAGCCTACAATTTCGCTGGAATGAGCAAACACATGTAGCACACTCATTGGGCGCGCTCCAAAAAAAGCTTATTCACCTACAATTGCTCCCAGAAGGCTCCAATCTAATGGGCCAACTCCCGAAGCCGAGGGAGAGACCAACTAGGGATTGGATAGAAGTCTCTGCCAAGAAAAAGCAAAGGAATGACAGTAACAAGGGGCTTAGGGACCGGAGTGATGGAACAGTAAGAATCGATCAAGAGAATGCCTCAGGAGAGGGTTGACTTTCTCTAAAGATGATTTCCAAGGTTGCAGAGACTATAAGGTTATTCTATACAAATGGACTCTATTGTAAAACGCAGGAATTTCTATTATTAGACTTAGGTATGAGGTGGGGTAAGGTTTCCCAAAATATCCACGATATCTGATTCATATAAGAGAATACTAGTTACAGTTTATAGTACTTGTTGCTCCTTCCAATGTAGTGGGGGCTAGCAATCCAGTTCAGTACTTTTTGACTCGCTCAGTTTTAGGAACGGGTTAGATCACGATAGAGAATTTCCTCATTCTAGGGAAGTATCCGGGATTTTTTAGTGGTTACTCCCTAGGCACGATAGGTGCAAGATGGAAGGAAGTATGAGGAAGAAGAAAGGGGGGGGGGAGGATCAAAGGTTCGAAAAGTTTTATTTGTATATGTTTGGTCATCAACTTGTCTCTCTTCATACTATCCACAATCAGATTAGCGGATGGAGGACTGCGGGGCTTTCTTGCCGGCTTTCCTACTCCTCGGGCGCTGACTCCGAATCCTCTCTTCCTAAGGGTAAGTCTCGGCAGACATTAGCTACACACGTTACTCTAGACCATGGGTGAAGCTGAACACGTCTTTATTACACATAACGTTAAAGGATTTAATTCCCCCACTAAAAGGAACAAGGCGTTTCAATTTTACAAAACACTTAACCCTGCTGTAATTTTTATTCAAGAAACCCACTTTAAGCATCAACAAATTCCGACATTTATGAACAGAAATTTCCCTACGTTCCACGCTACAAGTAGCAGTACCAAAAGGGAGGGGGTGGCAATTCTTCTCCACAAAAACTTTCCCTTCACCCTGGACAAAAAAGTTACAGATAGACAGGGAAGCTATCTTTTTTTGATGGGAAGGGTTCTAGACATCCCGGTCACGCTAGCAGTAATATATGCTCCTACCATCTCTCCTCATAAAAATCTCATCAGGGCATTGAAACATTTGTCTTTGGTAAAACAGGGTAGGATTATTCTAGGGGGAGACCTTAACTTGGTACTAGATGCCAAAAAGGATAGAACTGGGAAAGACCTGGGAGACAAGTTCACTAAAAGATTGAAACAAATCAACAGACTGCTAAGGGAGCTTGAGTTAGCGGATCTCTGGAGGGAAAGACATTTAGGACACAGGGAATTTACTTTCTATTCCTACCCCCATAAAACATACTCCAGAATAGACTACTTGTTAACCGACCCTTCCTTTATACCTGACTCTCAAAACGTGGACATAATACCGTGTGCCTGGTCAGACCATAGTTTGGTGAAGGCGACCATAAACCTGGGATCCCTGACTAAACCTCCTTATCAATGGAGACTGAATGAAAGAATACTGACGATCCCGACAGTTAAAAAACGAATAGCCCAAGAATTGGAATTTTTCTTTGAAAGAAATGAGACACCTGGGGTGGGGACCGGCTGGGTATGGGCAGCCCATAAGGCGTACATTCGGGGCATTTGTATGAAAGAGACATCCAAGTTCAGACGAGAACAGAGAGCCCAGGAAATAAAACTCACAGAGGAACTAGGAAGATTAGAAAAATTAAATCAACAAAACCCTACAACTCAGATTAGGCGAGAAATAGAAAGCGTGAGGGTGGAACCAGATGAGATTTATTCGGAAGGGGCGGAGAAAATTCTTAGGAGAACCCAACACAAATTTTACCTCCAAGCAAACAAACCGGATAAGATGTTAGTGAAAAAATTAAGATCTAAGCAAGCTCTCTCGAGAATCTATTGCATAAAAAACAACGAAAATATCAAAACAGCAGATCCTTCCAAAATACAAGAATTGTTCCATAATTTCTACCAAAAACTTTACTCAGCTTCAAGTAAAGAAACAGTATACAGTATCAGAGCTTGGCTAGATAGACTTGACTTGCCCTGTTTGGAGGAATCGGAGGTAAATTCTCTTAATGCGAGGATTACACAGGAGGAAGTAGGAAAGGGAATCCAGGCAATGAAACTGGGAAAGGCACCGGGTATAGACGGGTTCACGAACATGTACTATAAAACCTTTACGGATATATTGACACCTAGACTGACTAAATTATATAATCATATTCTGGAGGGTCAGGAGATCCCCTCCGAAATGAACTTAGCGGAAATCACCCTATTTCCTAAAGAAGGGAAGGACAGCTCAGAGATTAAAAACTATAGACCCATATCCCTTCTAAATGGGGATATTAAATTACTGGCAAAAATAATAGCGGACAGAATTTCAAAATTTCTCCCAAGGATTATACATAGGGACCAGGTGGGATTTATCCCACATAGGCAAGCCAGAGATAATATCAGGAGGGTGGTGAACTTAATACACCACGCTAATAGTACAAAAACCCCGGCCTGCATGTTAGCACTAGACATTGAAAAGGCCTTTGATTCATTGGAATGGCCATACCTGAAAGAGGTCTTAAATAAATTTGGATTTAATGGGAGTTTCTTAAATTTAATAAATACGTACTATAAAAACCCAGTAGCCCGACTTAAACTACCTGGCAAATACAATCGGACTATTAAAATAGAGAGGGGAACTAGACAGGGGTGCCCTCTTTCCCCACTGCTGTTCGCCATTGCGATAGAACCTCTCGCTCAGGCGATCCGGTCGAACTCAGGAATTAAGGGGCTTAAAATAGGGCAGCAACATTTTAAAATCAACCTATTTGCGGACGACATGTTATGCACAATCACAGACCCTTGCAAATCAATCCCACTACTATTTGACACCCTAACAGAATTTGGCCAGAGATCAGGTTTACTTGTAAATGTCGAGAAAACAGAAGCATTAGCATTAAACGTAGAGGCCAAAACAAAGGAAATAATAACGGAAAGGTACAAATTGAATTGGGCTAAAACCTACATCCAATACCTTGGGATAAAATTAACGTCGTCTACAAACTCCATATATAGGGCTAATTACCCCCCGATTTATAAAAAACTAAGCGAGGATATGCTGAAATGGACTAGATATCCTATTTCCTGGCTGGGCAGAATTAATGCCTTCAAAATGACGATTCTTCCGAAGCTCTTGTACCTGTTCAGGACCTTGCCGGTCCCCATCATTCAGCTCGAACTGAAAGGATTCCAAAGAAAGGTGTCACATTTCATTTGGAAGGGTAAACCCCCCAGAATTAAAAAGGAAATAATGTTTAAACACAAAGATAAAGGCGGACTCTCATGCCCAGACTTAAAGAAATATTATAGAGCAGCGCAGTTGGCTTTCATCCCTATAAGCCACTCAGGGATACACCATCCTTTATGGAAGATTATGGAGGATCAAATACTACACCCTTACTCCTGGGATACATTGGTATGGCTAGACAAAGTTCCAGATACAATAGGAGGGATTAGACATCCGGTTATCTCCACCACAGTGCAAAGCTTGAAATGGGCACTAAAGCATACATCCCTTTTCAAACATCCCTCCCCAATGCTATCGGTCCTTTGTCACCCATGGATGCCGCAGGGACTAGGTTCAGAAGCTAACTGGTGGTGGAAATCTAGGAAACTGGATAGACTGGGAGCTTGGTTGGGCTCCGAGACCCCTTTGACTTTTGAATTTTTAAGAGACCACCATAACATTCCCATTAGCCAACATTTCAACTTTTGTAGAATCAGACACCTGGTTAACAAGATATCTAGAACATGGGGGACTCCCAAAAAAACCTGGTTATCGGTAATATGCCAGAGGGCCCCTTTAACTAAGGGAATTATTGGGGGGATCTATGATATATACAATGAACCACCAGAGGGAACAAGGGATAGATATATGGAGGAGTGGGAGAGGGATCTAGGCGAACAATGGGATGAGGAGAGATGGGGGGAAGCATGGAAAAGCATATACAAAGGCTCCCTAAACCAAACACTCCTAGAAACTGCTATTAAAGTTTTGCATAGAACATACTTGACCCCGGAGAGATTGACAAAATGGAGCAAGTCAGGGGAGAGAATGTGTACCAGAGGGTGCCTCACTCTAGGAACTTTTAAGCATATGTGGTGGGACTGCCCCATAGTTTCACAGATGTGGAAAGAGGTGTCAGATCTTGCCTCGGAAACATTGGGAACACGAGTAGGGGGCACAATAGAAACCTGTTTATTAGGAATCCCAGATTTTGGGTTATCCTACGCTCAAAACCAGCTTCTCCAATATATATACTTAGCCACTAAATCACACATTGCAAGGCAATGGAAGTCAGCCACACTTGAACTACAGGCAATCAGGAACAAAATAAATTATATAGCGGTGAACGAACACATGACTCATATACTAGCAGATGCTATTCAGAAGTATAGGGACATTTGGGATCCCTGGCTTTTTAACAAGGGCCCTAACATTAGAAACAGGGATAGAGAGGAACCCATGGGAATCAATTAAGATAACAAAGGGTTGGGTAAACCTAGACAAAAAAACAAAAACAAAAAAAAATCAAGGATAAAGAGGAAACAAGAAGAGATGGAGGAGGAGGAGGCGGTGATGAGGAGGCGGGGGAGCCGGCGAGGAGCCTGGGCGCAGCAAGGAGGTAAGATAACAAGCCTACGTTAAAAGGGCAATTCGGTCTTTCCCTCCACTCAGATCGATTCAAATGACCAAACTGAGTTAAGTTTTTGTGTTTTTTACGGGGATTTGATTAATTGAAAAGGGGAGGGAAAAAGGCAAGAAAGGCAAGGGTTAAGTTTAAAGCTACTATAAGTTTAGGCCTTTAATACAGGAGCTTCCTGAGAAGCCCATTAAAGAAGACCCTAGACCCCACATAGAGTATCCTACTCTAAAGAAATAAAAAGGATAACATTCCCCTAACTTTAGACAATATTACACCCAGTTATATGTTTAGTTAATTTCAACAAGGTGCCCTAGCTCCAGGAGGATAGAATTAGTACATGTATAGGAGGAAAGGGGGAGGAGAGGTCATAGCAGAGAAGGCCTGGTGGGTTTGGGCATTGATTTATCAATTGAAACATAGGCCTCATATTCCTAGCCTGCGAGCTAAGGATTACTGTGATAGATACTGAACAGTTTAAAAAAAAAACAAAAAAAACGACAGTTATAAATGTTTAATGTTTAGAAAACGGAAAAAGGTGTTAAGGAGGTCTCAGGACTGGTTAAATTAAAATTTCCACCTATACAAGATGTGAAATAGCATGTTGCTGCCTGATCTGTGTATCATGGCTTACTGATATACCGTGGAATATATATTTTTTTTTCCCCCTTTCTTTAAGGGACCAATAAAAAGGAATATGAAAAAAAAAAAACATTACAAAAGCTGATTTTTGCATGCAAAATATTAGGTAAAACCTTTTATAAATACATTCGGACCTTGGTGACTTTTGTAAAAAGGAATAACATACTCCTGAGGTAACCCATTTGTGGGCTGTGTAAGGGATATGCTCGAGCAGTGCTGCCCAACATCGCTCATGTGGGGGCTAATGATTAATGGCCGATGGGATGGATTTAAAATTATAATCTTGAAAGTAAATGTACATTAAAACATAAATGAATATATTTGTATATTTTGTACATCATTACTAAGATTTGGTGATTTGATGTCCCATGTTTATTTTAATAATGTTAGGTTTGTGAGGACAATCTCTATGGCAGCCATTGGGTCACCATAATAAGCTGGTAGGCCACACCTGGCCAAGGCCACCAGTTGAACAGCACCGCACTACAGTATCCATTTCCTTTATTTTAAAATGTTATTTTACTAAAGTATTGTTTTGACTATTTGGCTGCATGCACCTATTAATGTATTAATTTTATTTTCTTCAAAACCTTGACTTTTTTTATTTTTTATTCTGAACTTAATATTGTGCTAAAACAAAATATGGAACGCTTCACGAATTTGCGTGTCATCCTTGCGCAGGGGCCATGCTAATCTTCTCTGTATCGTTCCAATTTTAGTATATGTGCTGCCGAAGCAAGCACAAGCTCTAGGTCATATTCAAGACTATATATATCCCATTAGTAGCCACTCTTTTTCACTTAGGGAGAGTAATAATGGTAACACAAGCACTGTTTGTTTAATCATTTCTTGCAAATATTATAATTAAGTAAAGAAATTCACTAATTCTTAAAAAATAAAATAAAAAAAACATTGGAACACATTTATTTCAATGTGAAGTGCAGTGAACACTTGGTTAATCGCATATGCAAATCAGTGTGTGGTTATGCAGTCCTGGTAGGACAGTAGAGGGCGCTAGCTTGTTTTCACATTTGCACTAATTCAGTAGAAATGGGGAAAATCACCTACATTATGTGTAAGAAATGCCTCTTACTCTATTTTCTACACTTTGTTATAGTTGTACTCTTTCTTTATAAAGCACCAGCTTTTTCCGTAGCAAGTACAGTGGGTACAAACAGAAAATTATAAATACAGGTACAATACAAATGTGATGCAAATTGGTCAGCAGACCTCTTGGTCCAAACGAAATGACATTTGTTTTCTTGTATAGACTTTTTCTAGCTTTCAATTTTGTAATCCAGGTTTTTCTTCGTTTACTTCTTCTCCACTTTAAGAACAGAATATTCACCAATCAAAATGCAAGATTGGGTTATATAGGCCGCAACAGGACATAGAAAATTAATGATGCACCATGTTAATTAAAATCATAAATGCAGTGGTAGGCTAAATGGAGTGTGCTTTGTCTTCTTTAAAGGGTTCTTCTCCATAAAGGGCCAGCGCAGGCACCAGGTAAAGTGAGCAACAGAGCAATATGTAAATAAACTGGCTAACCTGTCTGAGATGCTGGGCCTATCTCCATCTCCTCGCTGTCATACAAATATTGAAGTTATCTGGTAGCTGTTTATTTTTTAAGCATCCATTCAATCTGAGGACTGGAAATTAGCGTAACTTAATTACACTACCAGGTGATTTCAATGGCTTACACAAAAACGTTTCATGTGATGTGATGGAAGGACTGACACAGGTAGCATTCATTTTAAAGCTCTTTTATTTACAGACTAGCGAATTGCCCGTCAAAAAATGATGGGTAATGTGTGGTATGCGTCTTAACGGAATATCCGTTGGTCGTTTGTAGTGTTTTGCGAGTTTTTGTTTTAGTGTTTTGCGTGTTTAGAGTGCTGTAGCCTCGTTTTCGTTTTGTTCGGCGGCCATTTTTTCTCTCGCTTAGCGAATTTTTTAGTGTTCAAACTCTTTTATTTTTAGTTAAATGAAGGTGTAAGTTGTTTTTTTGAGGTCCTGGATGCTCCCTCTTGCTGTAGGTAAGCTTTTTATGTATGTGCTGTGTGTATTTATTGTGTTTTTAATTTTGTGATGTTCGCGAGTTGCGGCCGATTTTTGTAATTTTTTTAAATGCCTATAGTGCCATAAGTGTAAGATACCTTCAGTACTTATTATAAAGTGACCCGTGATGAGTCTATCCCGAACCTGACTTGTGATGATACTCACTTTATGGATCTGACTGCTGAGGTCACTTTTAATACCGACAATCCACATTTTAAAATACTATATTTCAGACTTTTTGTTTTTTCTGTCTGAATACTCATAAGAACTGTGTGTACTTAATTCTGGGAAAACCCTTTCCCTGCCTGGGGGTACCTCTGCTGACCCTGCCTGGGATACTAAGTTAGTCAGTAACTGCTAGAGATCCGGATATTTTGTCCTGAGGCTGGTGCTCTTGGTGCATGGTGTCCTGGTACTGGTCCATTTCCTGTTGGCAGGGACACAACAAACCTACGTTCTGCTGAGCAGGATTGGTTTAGTGACATTTTCAAGCCCTACAAAATAGCAGATTGTGACATTATGTATATAGTTTGGTTATTTTGAGATTATAGTAAGAAGATCAGATCTTCTTCTCTTCTAGTAACTTGCAGTGTGGGCTAATAAGGAGGTACAGCATGCCCAGTTGGCAAAAACTGGAGATTGAACAAACTGTACATGCCCTTCCTGCTATCCCTTTTCCCCTTTGTATTAACATCTGATATAGTAACAGTGGATGATCTTTACAGGTGATTTATGTCAGGTTAATTTGTCTTGAAAGTTGGGTATTTACACCTTCACTCTTAAAATTGCAATAACTGGCAACTCTGCTTTCCCTTTAATACTATACCGGGGGCAAGCTACATTATTTCTTTCAAACCAATGCTTCATTAAACATTTTTTAAAGCCTGATCAAGAGAACATTACTATGGCTCAATTTAATGCAAGTTTAAAACCTAAATTATATATTTTTCAAAAGCTAGAATATAAGTGTAATACTTTCTGTTTTTGTCTTTCGCTCCATACAGTACCGCTCTCCGTGCTATAAGGTACAGTATTATGTTCCCACTCATCTGTGATATCTAACTTCTGTCAATGATGATTTATACTTTACCTACATTTTGATTTTCTAAATGAAAATCTACATATACTGAGACATTATAAAAAGGATGAATTAATAAAGCCTTATCAATATAGTGCCTTAATTCTTTCTTTTTTTTAACAGGATATGTTTTCCCAAATGGAGTGAGGAAGTTCAAAAGTATGTATTGCTGGGTTTTGTTTGTTGGCCAGACAATAAAACTACCTTCCTATCTAATTTATACATTTCAGTTTACATAACTTTCTGTGTTTAACATAATGGACTCCCGTTTATCTTTTCTCCCTAATAACTTAATTTGAGTCTTAAGCTTCTATCTTTATCAGTATAGTTTTGTTTTCCCCCAGAACCAGCCACTTTAGTATTTTTTTTTAAATGTAAGTTTTAACTGTGCAGTCTGTAAAGTTGTGGTTTTGTAGTGGGATCTTAAACAATGATGAGTCTATCCCGAACCTGAGTCTCTAATGACAAATCACTAATGGACCTAACTTTATTTTTATTTTTTCTTATTTTAATTTTGGGGAAATAACTCATCTGTTGACTTATAACATATTCTTTTCCTTGTAGGGGCCAGATTTTCTCTCTGATGCTGAAGAATGTTGTTGCAACTTTAGGCCGTTGGATTATAAAGCTCTTTATTTCTCTGGGTACATTAATGCCCAAATACAGTGTTCTAACTTTTTTGTTTGTCCAGTTTTATGTTGCTCTACATGAAGTGACCGGGTGATGTGGCCTTAGTTGAGAAGAGAGGTAAGTTGTGAGGGTGCTCAGATGGTCAATGTTATGTGCTGTGCTTGTTATCGACCATCTAGTAATCTCTGTCTTAAGGTCACATAACCGTGCCTTGTGGACAAAAACAAAGGTTATTGTTCCAAAATAAACTTTCACCACCATGGAGCATAAACTTGTATTGCAGCCAGCTGACTTTTTGACTAAGATGGGTGTAAACAGTATATCAAAAAAACTTTTTATTCCATGTGATGCAACTTGTGGGCTGATTTTTTTTTTTTTTTTTTTTTTTTTTTTAAGCTGCTGAGTCAATCTAGGAGGCCTCTACATTACGGGGAGTTAAGCAGCTCCATACAACCATGAACATGGGCTCTCTGAGCATGGAGGAACAGGATGCACTCCCAACACCCATAGTTGCGATCACTCCTAGATTGACTGCAATACAAGGAGAATATAGTGCTTGGTCATATGAGACTAAAAACATCATAGTGGCCCCTTTTTAAGATGGGATCATTCTCTCCTGACAACTTAGGGATGACTATAGCTTCCCACAGTAAACTGCATAGAAAAAAAATACCTAAAGATATATCTTGAAGGCCTCTTTATAAAAATATTATAAAATGGGACTCCAGTACTACCTTTTGTCACTCTACTGCATAATCAACTCCTAAAGATTCTCTGATACACAAACTAGACCGTTCGACATGTAGTCTATGGACAGAGTACTTATTTTTAGGAAAAATTAAATAACAAAGGATGGTTCAATTAATCTAGCCCTCCATGTCTGAATATTCCAGATCCTTTTAATGTTTTTACATGTCCAGACTGTCAATGTTATATTTGTAGAGAGGCATTTAAATCCAATATAAATATAATTACAATCTTAGTGATTGATCTGTTTATCAGAGGGGTTAGGCCAAGTGGAGTCTTCAAGATTGCTCAAAACTGGCATCAAAGTTTGTATTGCCAAAGTTTCTGTAAGAAGTGTTGGTTGTTGAAATGCTTTGTTTTAGCTAGTTTAATTAGGTCATGTAAAATGTCTTTACTCATTCAATTGGTTATTAATGCATTTTTTTTTAGGTATGTGTGTTTAATGTGTAGATATGAATAAAAAAGAACCTATGGATTTCTTTCTTTTCTTGGATTTGTTCAAATATATGTATCCTATTTAGACTAGAATCACAGAAGTTAATATCAATGCCTTTCTTTTTCTAGAATTGAAGTGCGTGTGTATTTTTTTTTTTTTTTCATTAACCATCACAAATTAAATATTTGATAATGTGTTTTTTAAAATTAATGTGTCAGAGCTCAAATATGTATCTAAATTTAAACGGCGCTTTCCCCTGCTTAGCTATGATGTATTTCCTTTTAAAGGGCAATTAATTCAGCACAACTTGTCACACACAACTGTAAAGTACTCCTAAAAACATGTTGAAAGTAGACAGACTGACAGCAAGAGCAGAAAGGAGCACAGATGTGTTTTTATTCTATCTGTTCTATGGTAACCTGGTACTGTCCCATCTGTCTATCCCAGTACAACCTATACGATACCGGCCATGTGTCTACATCATACAAATGGTGTCAGTAACAAACTTATTATTGATTTAGTGTAAACAAAGCTCTTACTCTGTAAATTTGAATTAACAATCCTACTAAGGTGATACATTGTGGGCTTCATTTGCATGTCACTACCCAGAATCCTTAACTACAGCAGAAGCATAGTTCACTGAGCAATGCTGTAGGACAACAGGTCTCCTGGTCTGCTTGGGATGTTCAGGGGAAGAATTATAATAATTAAACGTGGTTTTCCTTTCCTTTTTATGTTCAAATAAATGTACACTTGCACCAGGAAGGAACAGTGGAGTACGGAGAAATTGCCTATTTAACGGAAGACAATGATATGACATTAAAAATCTCGACATGGTCGGAGATCACTTGAGTCTAAGACCGACTTAGAAATCTTGGAACTATCCCGTTTGTAAATTCGCCAGCACTGACAGCTGTAGTGCCAGCAAGTAGCCGCAAGTGGATATTGTGTGGCGCTGCCGATATTTCACACAAGTTGTTACCTTAACCCTCACCGTAACCCTGAAAGTTTACATAACTCTATGGTATGGGCATTGAAGATTGGCAGCGCCACCTAACAGTTGGTGGGTGGCACTGCTGCTGGCAATTTCAAAAGGTAAAGGACTGATTTGTAGGACCATTTCAGTAAGGTAACTGTGTTCTCACTGGTAGGGTGTGATGGTACATATCCCATGTCATTCCACAGAGCCTCATACCCATGTTGTTGAAATCTCATTCCACTTAAATAAACTGGCTCCTTAAAACAATGACACACCGGCGAGTTCTCCACTCACTGATGAGAAAGCTAGTGAGATGAATATAGCCCAGGGATACAACCGTCTCATAATTCATATATTATTTTTTGCAGCCTAAACACTAACACACAAACAAATGGCGTCTCTAACTTGACTACGAGATTCCACATACATTTGAAAAGTTTCACTCAATGCTGATATAATAGCAACTGTTGTACTGTCCTTCAGTCGTGTCTAACTTAGTGACCATATGGATGCAGCAACCATGCACATTTATCTGTGTCTCTGGTTGTGCTTATCCATATGGTTCTCATGGCAAAGATACTGGAGTGTGTTGCCAGTTCCTTCTCCAGTGGACTGTGATTTGTCTGGACTCTCTGCTATGACCTGTGCATCTTGGGTGAGCCTACATGGTATAGCTCACAGCTTCATTGTGGTACACAAGCGACTTCACCAAGACAAGGTAGCGATCCAGAAGGGGAAAAGTAACTGCATAGCCCTAAGTGAGGGACAGAGGGGAGGGCTGCAACCAGTGTTAACCCTTCATCTGCTGAGCATGCTTACAATCGGTTGGTTGGCGGCCCTGCTGCTGCCACTGTTGGCGAATTTGAAAAGGGAAGGGACCTTAATCTTTGAATATTGTATTTAAAAGCTCACTTTAAACATTACAAAAGCTGATTTTTGCATGCAAAATATTAAGTAAAACCTTTTATAAATACATTCGGGCCTTGGTGACTTTTGTAAAAAAAGAATAACATACTCGTGAGGTAACCCATTTGTGGACTGTGTAAGGGATATGCTCGAGCAGTGCTGCCCAACATCGCTCATGTGGGGGCTAATGATTAATGGCCGGTGGGATGGATTTAAAATTATAATCCTCAAAGTAAATGTACATTAAAACATAAATTAATATATTTGTATATTTTGTACATAATGTCTAAGATTTGGTGATTTGAATATGATGTCCCAAGTTTATTTTAATAATGTAAGGTTTTTGAGGAGAATCTCTATGGCAGCCAATGGGTCACCATAATAAGCTGGTAGGCCGCATCTGGCCAGGGCCACCAGTTGGACAGCACCGCACTACAGTATCCATTTCCTTTATTTGAAAATGTTATTGTACTAAAGTATTGTTTTGACTATTTGGCTGAATGTACCTATTAATGTATTAATTTTATTTTCTTCTAAATCTTGACTTTTTTATTTTTTATTCTGAACTTAATATTGTATTGTGCTAAAATAAAATATGGAATGCTTCACGAATTTGCGTGTCATCCTTGCGCAGGGGCCATGCTAATCTTCTCTGTATCGTTCCAATTTTAGTATATGTGCTGCCGAAGCAAGCACAAGCTGTAGGTCATATTCATGACTATATATATCCCATTAGTAGCCACTCTTTTTCACTTAGGGGGAGTAATAATGGTAACATAAGCACTGTTTGCTTAATCATTTTTTGCAAATATTATAATTAAGTAAAGAAATTCACTAATTCTTAAAAAATAAAATAAAAAAAACATTGGAACACATTTATTTCAATGTAAAATGCAGTGAACACTTGGTTAATCGGATATGCAAATCAGTGTGTGGTTATACAGTCCTGGTAGGACAGTAGAGGGCGCTAGTTGGTTTTCACATTTGCCCTAATTCAGTAAAAACAAGGAAAATCACCTACATTATATGTAAGAAATGCCTCTTACTCTATTTTCTACACTTTGTTATAGTTGTACTCTTTCTTTATAAAGCACCAGCTTTTTCCGTAGCAAGTACAGTCGGTACAAACAGAAAATTATAAGTTCAGGTACAATACAAATGTGATACAAATTGGTCAGCAGACCTCTTGGTCCAAACGAAATGACATTTGTCTTCTTGTATAGACTTTTTCTAGCTTTCAATTTTGTAATCCAGGTTTTTCTTCGTTTACTTCTTCTCTACTTTAAGAACAGAATATTCACCAATCAAAATGCAAGATTGGGTTATATAGGCCGCAACAGGACATAGAAAATTAATGATGCACCATGTTAATTAAAATCATAAATGCAGTGGAAGGCTAAATGGAGTGTGCTTTGTTTTCTTTAAAGGGCCAGCGCAGGCACCAGGTAAAGTGAGCAAAAGAGCAATATGTAAATAAACTGGCTAACCTGTCTGAGATGCTGGGCCTATCTCCATCTCCCCGCTGTCATACAAACATTGAAGTTATCTGGTAGCTGTTTATTTTTTAAGCATCCATTCAATCTGAGGACTGGAAATTAGCGTAACTTAATTACACTACCAGGTGATTTCAATGGCTTCCACAAAAACGTTTCATGTGATGTGATGGGATGGAAGGACTGACACAGGTAGCATTCATTTTAAAGCTTTTTTATTTACAGACTAGCTAATTGCCCGTCAAAAAATTACGGCAATGAAATTGTAAGTTAGCTAATGCTGTTTGGTGTGTACTACTGAAACGTGTAATACATTAATAAATGAATATATTTTACCTATTTTGAAGCATTGTGTTGAAGAGCTGGCAATCTGTTTTGATGTTGCTGCAGCATTAGTGGTGTGGAGCTGCTGTGTAAGCGTGATGAATGTGTGCAGTGTAATAGTGTGCGTGCGCGAGACCAAACCGTTAGCGTAGTTGTGTACTTCCGCATTGGCGTAAAATGGCGGGTAATGTGTGGTATGCGTCTTAACGGAATATCCGTAGGTCGTTTGTGGTGTTTTGTGTGTTTCTTGTGGTGTTTTGCGTGTTTAGAGTGCTGTAGCCTCGTTTTCGTTTTGTTTGGCGCCCATTTTTTCTCTCGCTTAGCGATTTTTTTTTTTTTAGTGTTCAAACTCTTTTATTTTTAGTTAAATGAATGTGTCAGTTGTTTTTTTGAGGTCCTGGATGCTTCCTCTTGCTGTAGGTAATCTTTTTATGTATGTGCTGTGTGTATTTATTGTGTTTTTAATTTTGTGATCGCGAGTTGCGGCCGATTTTTGCGAGGCTGTAATGTGTGGTAACGTGTCTTGTATGTTTTTTGCGTTGCGTGGTAAAGTTTGCGAGGGTCGCGGTTGTTGTGTCGTGTTGTTTGCGTTTTTAACGTAAAATTTGCGAGGGTCGCAGTTGCTGAGTCGCAGCAACTGAGGCCCTCGCTTGCAGCCCTCGCTATGCGAAGGCCACGGGCTCGCTATGCGAGCCCGCAAGCGTTAGCAACAACTCGTACGCTCACAACTATATATGTGATGGCTTTGTTTAATAAATGTGTTTATTAATTAAAGCAAAGTGATGGACTAGATATGCTGTCCTTTATCTGGCACTTATTCAACTTCGCATAATGTTATCTCACCCACTAGAAGTGCTCTTAATGGTGTGAAAAAACAGAAGATTTTACGTTCAAATTATCTATTGCTTTTTTATTTTTTTTTATTTCCCTATTAACAGCTAAAATCTGCAGTCTTAGGTCTGTTTACAAACACTGCTGATGTTCATGATTAACTGTATCTGCCGACACCGGATGGTGAAAGCTCTGTGGACACAGGATTTTTGTCTTCTCTGCTCTCAGCAATGTAATCGGCCATTAGTTAACCCACAAGTTACATATTTAGCAGTTTGCAGCAGTCATTTCCCTGCACAGATGAATTTGGGAAGGGTTAACCCTCTTTCTGTGTCTGCTCTCTGCACGGAGCTCTTGCTGTCAGTCTCTCTGGAGGTGTGCCTAATTCTCATGTAAACAGATTTATGATTTCTTCTGTGAAAATAACACTGAATTGAAAAAGTATTTCAACATATTTTTATGAGTAATTTACAGGGGTGTTCAAAGTTGTGCTAAATTAACTGGCCCTTTAACATATCCATTATTCAAGCCAGGGTCCTTTCCCATTTCACCTGTCCCTGCACATCACGAGTGTGCTGCGAGCGCAGCACCACCTACCGCTCACTATGCAGTACTGCACACTACAGTTTAAAATAGATTGATTTAGGGGCTAGGATTTGCCTTCAGTTAGTCTCCTGCATCAATTATTTTATTAATGTGTAGCTTACAATGCTACGTTCTTTTAATTAGGAGCGGTGGTGCAGGGATAAAGGGAAAGAACCAGTTATGTAACCCTTTCACTTAAAACTGGCCAACCAGTCGCTTTGTTTGTGTTAGTGTCCCAGTTGTTGCTGAAATAATTATGTTATGTCACTTTGTCTCCTTAATCATCTAGCAAATTATGTTTCTTCTCACAATGGTCTTCCAAGTCTCAATCGTGACGAGGCCCTGACGATGATGCCGAAATGGCTTTACTGATTCTAAATTATAACTGGTATATTCCTTATTTGTGATTAGAAGATCCTGTAACGCTTGTGTATTGTACTGATACAGGTTACTGTCGGGTTATCTGCTGATGTCGGGCACTGAGATGTCGTGTTCCTGAGAGCAAGGAGCTTATCTTCTGGATAGAGGTATGTTGTAGCTTAAAATAAATTATATCTGACTTGTCATTTGTTGGGTTGGGAAAGAGATTTATTTTTAAATTGAACAACAAAGCAATCTGTAAATAAACTGGCGCAAAAGTAATACTAACTGCTGAGCTGCTGGGCCGCTGGGCCTATCTCCACCTCCACAGGAGCTGTATGCTGTGGCCCACTGGAGAAGGCACTGACAACCAGCACCAGTATCTGCTATGAATACCAAGTGGATCGGCATGGTGTGTTGCAATCCATGAGGTCATGGAGCATCAGACACAACTAAGTGATACAAACACATTTTAATTTTTTTTTTTTAACAAACTGGTGAACTAGATACTCAGTCCTTTTATCTGGTGCTTAAACTTGTCCTCTAAGGACTAAGCATCTAACTTATTCTCAGACTTCTTCAAACTGCCTTCTTATTATTTTTTTAATACCTGTAGTGCCATAAGTGGAAGATACCTTCAGTACTTATTATAAAGTGACCTGTGATGAGTCTATCCCGAACCTGACTTGTGATGACACTCACTCAGATTATAGTAAGAAGATCAGATCTTCTTCTCTTCTAGTAACTTGCAGTGTGGACTAATAAGGAGGTACAGCATGCCCAGTTGGCAAAAACTGGAGATTGAACAAGCTATATATGCCCTTCCTGCTATCCCTTTTCCTCTTTGTATTAACATCTGATATAGTAACAGTGGATGATCTTTACAGGTGATTTATGTCAGGTTAATTTGTCTTGAAAGTTGGGTATTTACACCTTCACTCTTAAAATTGCAATAACTGGAAACTCTGCTTTCTCATTAATACTATACCGGGGGCAAGCTACATTATTTCTTTCAAACCAATGCTTCATTTAAACATGTTTAAAGCCTGATCAAGAGAACATTACTATGGCTCAATTTAATGCAAGTTTAAAACCTAAATTATATATTTTTCAAAAGCTAGAATATAAGTGTAATACTTTCTGTTTTTGTCTTTCGCTCCATACAGTACAGCTCTCCATGCTATAAGGTACAGTATTATGTTCCCACTCATCTGTGATATCTAACTTCTGTCAATGATGATTTACACTTTACCTACATTTTGATTTTCTAAATGAAAATCTACATATACTGAGACATTATCAAAAGGATGAATTAATGAAGCCTTCTCAATATAGTGCCTTAATTCTGTAAAATTGTGGTTTTGTAGTGGGATCTTAAACAATGATCAGTCTATCCCGAACTGAAGTCTCTGACAAATCACTAATGGATCTGACATTTTTTTTTTTCTTTCTTATTTTAATTCTGGGAAAAATAACTCATCTGTTGACTTATATCATATTCTTTTCCTCGTAGTGGCCAGATTTTGTCTCTTTGATGCTGAAGAATGTTGTTGCAACTTTAGGCCGGAGACAAGTTGGATTATAAAGCTCTTTATTAATTTCTCTGGGTACATTAATGCCCAAATACAGTGTTCCAACTTTTGTTTGTCCAGTCTTATGTTGCTCTACATGATGTGGCCTTAGTTGAGAAGAGGGATAAATTGTGAGGGTGCTCAGATGGTCAATGGTATGTGCTGTGCCATCAGACAAGTGCTTGTTATCGACCATCTAGTAATCTCTGTCTTAAGGTCACATAACCGTGTCTTGTGGACAAAAACAAAGGTTATTGTTCCAAAAAAAACTTGCTCCACCATGGAGCATAACAGTGTATCAGCTGACTTTTTGACTAAGATGGGTGTAAACCGTATATAAAAGAAGCTTTTTATTCCATGTGATGCAACTTGTGGTCTGATTTTTAGCTGCTGAGTCAATCTAGGAGGCCTCTACATTACGGGGAGATGGGCATGGTTGTATGGAGCTGCATATGGGCTCTCTGAGCATGGAGGAACAGGATGCACTCCCACACCCATAGTTGATCGCTCCTAGATTTACTGCAATACAAGGAGAATATAGTGCTTGGTCATATGAGACTAAAAAAATCATAGTGGCCCTTTAAGATGGGATCATTGTCTCCTGACAACTTAGGGAAGACCATATCTTCCCTCAGTAAACTGCATAGAAAAAAAATACTTAAAGATATATATATATAATCTCTTGAAGGCCTCTCTTTAAACATATTGTAAAATGGGACTCCAGTACTACCTTTTTGTCACTCTACTGCATAATCAACTCCTAAAGATTCTCAGATACACAAACTAGACTGTTCAACATGTAGTCTATGGACAGAGTACTTATTTTTACAGAGGCCCTAGAAAAAATAAATAACAATAAAGGATGGTTCAATTAATCTAGCCCTCCATGTCTGAATATTCCAGATCCTTTTAATTTATCACATGTCCAGACAGTGTCAATGTTATATATATTCATATTTGACTTAAATGCTTCTCTACAAATATAATTACAATCTTAGTGATCTGTTTATCAGAGGGGTTAGGCCAAGTGGACCTTTTCACAATTGCTCAAAACTGGCATCAAAGTTTTGTATTAACAAAGTTTCTGTAAGAGGTGTTGGTTGTTGAAATGCTTTGTTTTAATTAGGTCATGTAAAATGTCTTTACACATTCAATTTTTTAATGCATTTTTTGAGCAGTATGTGTATATATAAAAAAAGAATCTATGGATTTCTTTCTTTTCTTTTCAAACATACAGTATGTATCCTATTTAGACTAGAATCACAGAAGTTAAGATCAATACCTTTCTTTTTCCAGAATTGAAGTGTGTGTGTGTGTGTGCATGCGTATATGTTTTTCTTTTTCTTTAACCCATCACAAATTGAGTATTTTGATAATGTGTGAGTGTTTAGTTTTTAAAATTAATGTCAGAGCTCAAATATGTATCTAAATTTAAACGGCGCTTTCCCCTGCTTAGCTGTGATGTATTTCCTTTTAAAGGGCAATTAATTCAGCACAACTTGTCACACACAACTGTAAAGTACTCCTAAAAACATGTTGAAAGTAGGAAGACTGACAGCAAGAGCAGAAAGAATGAAAACACATCTGTGCTCCTATCTGTTCTATGGTAACCTGGTCCTATCCCATCTGTCTATCCCAGTACAACCTATACGATCCCAGCCAGGTGTCTACATCATACAAATGGTGCCAGTAACAAACTTATCATTGATTTAGTGTAAACAAAGCTCTTACTCTGTAAATTAGAATTAACAATCCTACTAAGGTGATACATTGTGGGCTTCATTTGCATGTCACTACCCAGAATCCTTAACTACAGCAGAAGCATAGTTCACTGAGCAATGCTGTAGGACAACAGGTCTCCTGGTCTGCTTGGGATGTTCAGGGAAGAATTATAATAATTAAGAAACGTGGTTTTCCTTTCATTTATGTTCAAATAAATGTACACTTGCACCAGGAAGGAACAGTGGAGTACGGAGTAATTGCCTATTTAAGGGAAGACAATGATATGACATTAAAAATCTCAACATGGTCAGAGATCACTTGAGTCTAAGACCGATTTAGAAATCTTGGAACTATTCGCCAGCACTGACAGCTGCAGTGCCAGCAAGTAGCAGCAAGTGGATATTGTGCGGCGCTGCCGATATTTCACACAAGTTGTAACCTTAACCCTCACCGTAACCCTGAAAGTTTACATAACTCTATGGTATGGGCATTGAAAATTGGCAGCGCCACCTAACGGTTGGTGGGCGGCACTGCTGCTTACAATTTCAAAAGGTAAAGGACTGATTTGTGGGACCATCTCACTAAGGTAAGCGTGTTCTCACTGGTAGGGTGTGATGGTACATATCCCATGTCATTCCACAGAGCCTCATACCCATGTTGTTGAAATTTCATTCCACTTAAATAAACTGGCTCCTTAAAACAATGACACACTGGCGAGTTCTCCCCTCACTGATGAGAAAGCTAGTAAGATGAATATAGCCCAGGGATACAACCGTCTCATAATTCATATATTATTATTTGCAGCCTAAACACTAACACACAAACAAATGGCGTCTCTAACTTGACTACGAGATTCCACATACATTTGAAAAGTTTCACTCAATGCTGATATAATAGCAACTGTTCTGTCCTTCAATCGTGTCTGACTCTCGGTGACCATATGGATGCAGCAACCAAGCACATTTATCTGTGTCTCTGGTTGTGCTTATCCATATGGTTCTCATGGCAAAGATACTGGAGTGGGTTGCCAGTTCCTCCTTTAGTGGACCACGATTTGTCTGGCCTCTGCTATGACTTCTGCATCTTGGGTTAACCTACATGGTATAGCTCACAGCTTCATTGGGGTACACAAACGCCTTCACTAAGACAAGGTAGCGATCCAGAAGGGGAATAGTAACTACATAGCCCAAAGTGAGGGACAACCAGTGTTAACCCTTCATCTGCTGAACATGCTTACAATCGGTTGGTTGGCTGCTGCCACTGCTGGCAAATTTGAAGAGGGAAAGGACCTTAATCTTTGATGAATATTGTATTGAAAAGCTCACTTTAAACATTACAAAAGACGATTTTTGCATGCAAAATATTAAGTAAAACCTGTCTGGTATATGACATACAATATAGTTTGTGAGATATAAAAAGGGCATCAGGGAGTAACAATATTGAAGCCCCAACCTACTGATTCCGCCTAAAACTTTCCAACGTAACTAGAATGTCATTGGATCAAATGTTTTGTGTATAAATAAAATAATATGGATTCCATACCTTTCATAAATACTTTCGGGCCTTGGTGACTTTTGTAAAATGGAATAACATACTCCTGAGGTAACCCATTTGTGGGCTGTGTAAGGGATATGCTAGAGCAGTGCTGCCCAACATCGCTCATGTGGGGGCTAATGATTAATGGCCGGTGGGATGGAATTAAAAATTATAATCTAAAAACTAAATGTACATTGAAACATATAAATTAATATATTTGTATATTTTGTACATCATGACTAAGATTTGGTGATTTGAATATGATGTCCCAAGTTTATTTTAATAATGTTAGGTTTGTGAGGAGAATCTCTATGGCAGCCAATGGGTCACCATAATAAGCTGGTAGGCTGCATCAGGCCAGGGCCACCAGTTGGACAGCACCGCACTACAGTATCCATTTCCTTTATTTGAAAATTGTATTGTTCTTAAGTATTGTTTTGACTATTTGGCTGCACGCACGTATTAATGTATTAATATTATTTTCTTCAAAATCTTTACAGGTTTATTTTTAATTATTCTGAACTTAATATTGTGCTAAAACAAAATATGGAACGCTTCACGAATTTGCGTGTCATCCTTGCGCAGGGGCCATGCTAATCTTCTCTGTATCGTTCCAATTTTAGTATATGTGCTGCCGAAGCAAGCACAAGCTGAAGGCTATATTCATGACTATATATATCCCATTTGTAGTCACTCTTTTACACTTAGGGAGAGTGATAATGGTAATACAAGCATTGTTGTTTGTTTAATCATTTCTGTCAAATATTATATTAAAATAAAGAAATACACTAATTCTTAGAAAAATAAAATAAAAAAACATTGGAACATTTATTTCAATGAAATGCAGTGAACACTTGGTTAATCGCATATGCAAATCCGTGTGTGGTTATTCAGTCCTGGTAGAACAGTAGAGGGCGCTAGTTGGTTTTCACATTTGCACTAATTCAGTAAAAACAAGGAAAATCACCTATATTATGTATAAGAAATGCCTCTTATTCTATTTTCTACACTTTATTATAGTTTTACTCTTTCTTTATAAAGCACCAGCTTTTTCAGTAGCAAGTACAGTCAGTACAAATAGCAAATTAGAAGTACAGGTACAATACAAATGTGATGCAAATGGGTCAGCAGACATCTTGGTCCAAACAAAATTATATTTGTCTTCTTGTATAGACTTTTCTAACTTTTTTAATTTTCTAAACCAGGTTTTTCTTCTCGTTTACTTCTTTACGTTAGGAGCGGAATATTCACCAATCCCAATGCAAGATTGGGTTATATAGGCTGCAACAGGACATAGAAAATTAAATAAACACCATGTTAAATAAAATCATAAATGCAGTGGAAGGCTAAATGGAGTGTGCTTTGTTTTCTTTAAAGGGTTCTTCTCCATAAAGGGCCAGCGCAGGCACCAGGTAAAGTGAGCAACAGAACAATATGTAAATAAACTGGCTAACCTGTCTGAGATGCTGGGCCTATCTCCATCTCCCCGCTGTCATACAAATATTGAAGTTATCTGGTAGCTGTTTTTTAAGCATCCATTCAATCCGAGGACTGGAAATTGTCATAACTTAATTACACTACCATGTGATTTCAATGGCTTCCACAAAAACATTTCATGTGATGGGATGGAAGTACTGACACAGGTAGCATTCATTTTAAACCTCTTTTATTTACAGATGGCTTTGCTTTAATTTATAAACACATTTATTAACAAAGTGGTGGACCAGATTATTCGTCCTTTATCTGGTACTGACTCTAAATGTACCTGTGACATCACTTATTCAACTTAGTATAATGTTATCTCACCCACTAGAAGTGTGCTTCTTGGTGTGAAAAAAAAAAAGCACAAGATTTTATGTTAAAATTATCTATTGCTTTTTTTTTAATTGCCCTATTAACAGCTAAAATCTGCAGTCTTAGGTCTGTTTACAAACACTGCTGATGTTCATGATTAACTGCATCTGCCAAGACCGGATGGTGTAAGCTCTGTGGACACAGGATTTACGGCTTCTCTGCTTTCAGCAATGTAATCAGCCATTAGTTAACCCACAAGTTACATATTTAGCAGTTTCCAGCAGTCCTTTCCCTGCACAGATGAATTTGGGAAGGGTTAAGCCTCTTTCTGTGTCTGCTCTCTGCACGGAGCTCTTGCTGTCAGTCTTCCTGGAGATGTGCCTAATTGTCATGTAAATACACTTCATTTATGACTTCTTCTGTGAAAATGGCACCTAATTCAAAAATTCTAAACGTATCTAAAGATATTTTTAGGAGTAATTTACAGTGGCGTGTTCCAAATAGTGAGGAATTAACAGGCCCTTGAACATATTCAATATTCAAGCAGTTATTTCACCCTTTCACTTGAAACATCGCGAGAGCAGCGCCACCTACCACTCACAATGAGGTACTACACTACAGTGTACTTGGGGAGCAATCTGTTTTAAAATAAATTGATTTAGGGGTTAGCCATGGGGTTAGGATTTGCCTTCAGTTAGTGTCCTGCATCAATTTTTTTATTAATGTTTAGCTTCCAATGCTACATTCTTGCCACTAGGAGCTGTCACACAGTGCTCAGGCAGGATCACAGTGTTGACAGTGATGTGGCGAATGGATAATGGGAAAGTTCCCAACTAGCAAATTATGTTTCTTCTCACAATGGTCTACCAAGTCTCAATGGTGAAGAGGCTTTGACGATAATGCCGAATGGCTTTACGGAGGCTAAACTATGATTGGTATATTCCTTAATTGTGATTTAGAAAATCCTGTAATGCTTGTATATTGTACTGATACAGGTCACTGTGGAGTCGGGTTATCTGCTGATGTCGGGCAATGAGATGTCGTGTTCCTGAGAGCAAGGAGTTTATCTTCTGGATAGAGGTATGTTGTAGCTTAAAATAAATTATACACAGTTAAAATCCTAACTACAGTGGAAGGCTAAATGTACTCTTCTGGTGGTCTCTATTTAGTACTCTTTAATGGGCTTGTGTTAGCACCAGGTATGAGGATCTGACTTGTTCAATTTAAAAATAAATCTTTCCCAACCCAACAAATGACAACAAAGCAATCTGTAAATAAACCCGGTGTAAAAGTAATACTAACCTGTCTGAGCTGCTGGGCCTATCTTCACCTCCCCTGTCATAAAACCACTGAAGTATCTGTTTATTTTTGGAGTTCTGGCTTAAGAATCCATCAGCTATAATAGTTGTGGATATACGGGCCATTGTCCATGCTTTGCGGGCCATTTGCGGCCCTTAGAGGTGCAACTGCGAGCCTCACAGGCTGAGCCGATACGGGCCGCAGGCCTTGCGATGAACGCAGCAGGCTGGCTCGCAATACGCCCAGGGGGAGGAGCTGCAGCCAGGAACTGCAGAGCCGTATGACAATGTGCACATCGTCAACCATCGCCTCCTCCACATCACACTCACCCAGGACTCATCTCCTCCAGGAGGGAGAGGAGGGGGAAATGAGACACAAGGGATGAAGTAGACAGGGGGAGAGACTCGCGATGAGCGCTGAAGGTGCTCACATTGGGTGGCAAACAGCATTGCCGGGCTTACAATTTTATTCCCGTTATTTTTGACAGGCAATTTCCTAGTGTAATATAACTGCAAATCACCATAATTACTGAATTAAACTGCCAGGTGATTTCAATGGCTTCAACAAAAACATTGCCTCTTGTGACCGGAGGGAGGTGAAGACAACCAGCACACTAGACAGGTAGCATTCATTTGAAAAATATTTTATTTACAGATGTCTACTTAATTTATGTAAGGGTTCACTGGTGGTCCAGTGGTTAGGATTCGGTGCTTTCACCGCTGCAACCTTGGTTCGATTCCACTCTGCGAACAAAGAGGTCACACTCTTCTCTCCCATTAATACTATACCGATGTCAAGCTAAAGTATTTATTTCAAACCAATGCTTCATTTAAACCTTTTGAAAGCCTGCTTATAACTGCACAAGAGAATGTTAATATGGTTCCTTTTTAGTGCGTTAAAATCTACATTTAAAAAACAACTTTTCAAAAGCTAGAATATAAGCTTAATACTTTCTGTTTTTGTATTTTTAGTTCCATCATGTAAGACTATACAGTGGTCTAATAAACCCTTTTATTCCAACAGGTTGTAATTTTTTTTATTTTCTGTAATGTAGTTTTTTACTTACAGGACCCTCATGGCACTTACAGTGTTAATATAGGGGGTTAATTATAGTCGGACGAAGGGGGTTAATTATAGTCTCATGAGGGTCTATATAGACCCCCATGAGTGATGTGGTTGATTTTAGGTGCCGGGGGGTACTTATAGCACCCCAGTGCCAGGGGTTAATTTTTTAGTCAGCGCAGGTCCTTTAAGGACCTGCAAGATGGGAATTTTGAATTTTAAATGCAGCGGGCGTCTCCCGCTGCAAGGGGTAATATAGGGACACTGCAGGTGTCCCGATGGGGACCACCAGGATAGGGGTTTAATTTTAGGTGCCCCCAAGTACCGCCACAACAAAGGTTAACAGTTTATCTGCCGCGGGGGTCCTAATCAGGACCCCCACAGCCAGGGGTAATATTTGGAGCCTGCGGGGGTCCTGATCAGAACCCCTGCAGCATGGCAGTTTGTTTGGGGAGCAGGGGGAGCTTTAGGGGCTGGAGGGAGGAGTGGGGGTCTGTTTTGCTGCTCCAGCAACAAACGTACTGGCTGTACAAGTCTTCATGAGTCCTCCCCAGCACTCGTTGGGCTTTGGCCTCCATTTGCGTGTTAAGAGCTAGCTCGTGAGGGACTTTGTTGCAATTTAATATCAAAATTATAACAGAAGGGTTAAAGGCTTTAAATTTCAAGTTGCGGGCTGCAAAGTTCCACGTTCCATATCTTGTAGGCATTTTTCGTCCGTCCTGCGTTTTAACCCGCAAGTCGTCAGGCGGTCGGTTTATGAGTCTAATTTAATAGCCTTAAGTCCTACTTTTTACAATACGGGCTACGTTTTACAACGTAGCCCCAATTTAATGAGGCTGTTAGTGCCTTAATTCTGCTTTCCCTTTAACAGAAGATCTTCCAACTGGAGTGCAGAAGTTCAAAAGTATGTATTGATGTGTATTGTTTTTTTTTTTCTTTAAGTTTGGACAATGAAACTACTATCTAATGTATACATTTCAGTTCACATAACTTTCTGTGTTTAGCTAAATGGGCTCACCCATTTTGTTTTGACCCTAATAACGTCATTTGAATCTTTTAAGCTATTTTTATTAGTAATTCGTTTTTTTCCCCCAGAACCAGCCACTTTAGTGTTTGAAATGTAAAGTTTTGACTGTGCAGTCTAAGGTGTGGTTTTGTAGTGAGATCATAAACAATGATGAGTCTATCCCGAACCTGAGTCTCTGGCACCACACTTATGGATCTGACTTCTGAGTTTTATGCTAGCAAGTCTGACTTGTGAAGGTTTTTTTTTTTTTTTCTTCTTTTAATTCTGGGAAATAATGAAAGTCTAGACTTATAACATATATTATTTTCCTTGTAGGAGCCAGACTTTGTCTTTTTGATGCTGAAGAATGTTGTTGCAACTTTAATAAAGAGTTTTATAATCCAATTTGTCTCCGTCTTAATTTTTCTGGGTACATTATGGAACAAAGGCAATCTGTAAGGGCCAAATACAGTGTATTTGTTTTTTGTTGCTCCACATGAAGCGACCGGGAGATGTGGCCTTAGTTGAGAAGAGGGGTAAATTGTGAGGGTGCTCACATGGGTGTAGGAAATGGGGGGTACAAATCCCCCGCCCCCCACAGATTTTTCGATTCTTGTATTGTCGGGATTAATACTACATATTATTTTCTAAATAATATAGAATAATGAATTTTGAGTTCAGAATCAATTTATAGACACATATTCCTTTTTATAAAATAACAAAATCAACTAGTCTAATGATAAAAATGTAATGTATCAAATCAAATGCAAATAAAACAAAATATAACCAGCCAGATATTAAAAGAAAATTAATCCATCATATTGTATAACTTATTATTTTATGACATCTTCTAGACAATCCTTAAATCTCAATATAAAAGTTTATCTCAATCACATGTACAATAAAACCTGGAATAGCAACCCAAAGAATAAAATCAGATAAATCAAATAATAAAAATTCACCCAAAATAACGTTTAACATGTACTAATAATGTCTAATTATAGTATAATATAACTATACAGGAATGTATTAAATATAACACAATTAGGGGAAAGTATTTTATAAGATAATTGATAAGTTAGCTAAGTAAAATTAATTTATCTGTATTGGTCAAAAAGAAAAATGAGATATCAAATTTTGTACTAAAATTTATATCCGGATTTATAAATTTCAATGACAAAATGAGATCTAAATAACTTTTTGGTAAGAAATAAACCAAACAGAGAAATTATGGTAATGGTTTTCAATTATATCATAAAATAAAATAATTCAATTTATACATTACCAATTATGACAAAATTCCACTGGTCAATACCAAAATTGTCTGGCCTTTTCCACGGGATCAAAGTTTTCCTCTCTCTCACTTTCTTTTTCTCTCCAGCCCCCCTCTCTCCCAGATCCTGTTTCTATCCATAATTATACCTCCAACTTAATTTGAATCCCAAATCAGTTAAAGTATCTAGTAACCAATAGAATCTCTCATGATGTCATCACATATTTAATTTTTTTTAGTGAATATATTTTTCTATAGAGACATTTATTCCTTGAACCATAAGATGGCGCTCTCGGACCTTTGAGTTTTCATACCTTTAATTAACTAATGACCCCTTTGACCCACAACCTATAAACAAGATAGGGTCATAAGAATGGTTATCAGTTAGATACCCCTTAACAGATTTATTATTCTGGGAAAGAGACTGAATGTCTAGTAACACATTCTTCACATGTGAAATTTTGGGGAGGATTCCATTATTTCTAAGAAACATAACCTTTATAGACCTTTATCAATTACCGTATTTTTCGCCCTATAAGACGCACCGGCAGATAAGACGCACCTAGTTTTTAGAGGAGGAAAACAAGAAAAAAAAATCTGAATCAAACACAAATACACTTTACACACAGATACACACCTACATTACACACAAATATATATATATATATATATATATATATATACACATACATACATATACATACACACATAAATATACATACACATACATACATACATACATATACATACATACACACACATAAATGCACACATACACACACATACATGCACACATACACACATACATACAATTACTGCAGCATTTGGGAGCATTTGGGAGCCCTTGACCCTCCCTGACCCTCACCTTTCTTCTGATCTCTGCCATCTTGATCTCACCCCAGCGCTTCCTACCAGCACTCCTCGTGTACTGCAGCGTTGCGTGTGTGACGTCACTAGGACGCACCGGCCGACGCGATGCTGGTAGGAAGCGCTGGGGTGAGATCAAGAGGACAGAGAGGCAGTTTGAAAAGGTATATTCGTCGTATAAGACGCACCAACTTTCCTCCCCCAGTTTTGGGGAAGAAAAAGTGCGTCTTATACGGCGAAAAATACGGTAGTTTAGGAATTCAAATATTTGTCTCTACAGAACAAAGAACTATTTAAACATGAAGAACTCACTTGTGAGAAGCTGTGAAAACACATCTTTTACATAGATATATTCAAATAATGGAATTGCATGCATAGATATGTATATATAAATATTTAAAGCATATAAAATATTAATACATTGGATATAAAATAGTGGTTAATAATTGGAATATCATATTATACTATAATATCCATAGAAGATAGACCTTTATTCATACAAAAGTTCTGACAGTATGTATATATAAGCTATTTTGCGGCCTATGTATACAATGGGCTGTATCATACCACATAATTATTCTGGCTCCTACACCTCTGGGTGCTCAGATGGTCAATGTTATGTGCTGTGCCATCAATCGGCAAGTACTTGTTATTGACAATCTAGCAAACTTAACCGTGCCTTGTGGTCAAAAACAAAGCTTATTGTTCCAGAATAGACTTTCACTACCATAAAGCATAAACTGGTAGCACTGCCAGCTGACTTTTTGGCTAAGATGGTGTAAACAGTATATTAAAGAAGCTTTTTATTCCATGTGATGCAAGTTGTGGTCTGATTTTTAGCTGCTGAGTCAATCTAGGAGGCCTCTTCATTACAAGGAGATGGGCATGGTTGTATGGAGCTGCTTATGGGCTCTCTGAGCATGGAGGAACAGGATGCAATCCCACACCCATAGTTGAGATCACTCCTAGATTGACTGCAATAAAAGGGAAATATAGTGCTTGGTTATATGAGACTAAAAAAATCATAGTGGCCTTTAAGATGGGATCATTGTCTCCTGACAACTTAAGGAAGACCATATCTTCCCACAGTAAACTGCATAGAAAAAGTACTCGTAGATCTATCTTGAAGGCCTCTTTTTAAACCTTGTAAATTGGGACTTCAGTACTACATTTTGTCACTCTACTGCATAATCAACTCCTAAAGATTCTGTTATACACAAACTAGACCGTTCAACATGTAGTCTATGGACAAAGCACTTAATTTTAAATAGGCCTGAGGGGAAATAAATAACAATAAAGGATGGTTCGATTAATCTAGCCCTCCATGTCTGAATATTCCAGAGCCTTTTCATTTTTCCACATGTCCGGACAGTGTTAATATTATATTTGTATAGAAACATTTAAGTCAAATGTGAATATAAATAAAAATACTATCTTCGTGATTGATGCCAGTATTGAGAAATTTATGAAAAGGTCCGCTTGGCCTAACCCCTTTGATTAACGGATCTAAGTTTGTATTACCAAAGTTTCTGTAAGAGGTGTTGGTTGTTGAAATGCTTTGTTTTAGCTAGTTTTAATCAGGTCATGTAAAATATCTTTACACATTCACGGCCTTATTAAATTGCAATTCAGCCAATTGTAAAGGGCTGTATATAAGCACAGAGAATATTTTTTTATAGAAGTTTTTAGTTGGTGAACTTCAATCCAAAAGCAAGGTCTTCACTAACTAAAAACTTCTGTAAAAAATATATGCTGTGTGCTTATATAGAGCCCTTTACAATTGGCGAAATCGCAATTTAATAAGGCTGTCAATCGGTGATTAATGCATTTTTTAGCGTTATGTGTGGTTTTTGCATATCTAAAATGTAAAAAAGCATCTATGGATTTCATATTTTCTTGGGTTTGTTAAAATATATGTATCCTATTTAGACTAGAACTACATACGTTGAGATATCAATGCCTTTTCCAGAATGTAATTTTTTTTTCCTTCATTCAATCACAAATGGGACATTTAAGAATATGCCAGTATGTTTTTAGTTTTAAAAATAGAGGTGTCAGAGCTCAAATACATATCTGATTTATTTATTTTTTTAACAAATAGTTTTATTAGGCAATGGTATATCTTAGTACAACATGCAGGTTTACACAGTAAAAAGTACAATTAGTAATGGTTAAAATAATTACTAATACATTATGTCGGCTATCAAAAAAAGTTTCCCCGTTTTTAAGTAAACAACAGTTTTCAATTCCATGGGTATATTATTATTGTCAAAATCATCTGTCAACCAGAGCCAATTTATATGTTTTGTAATATACAACATGAAAAAATAAAATGTATTGTATTTGTCTTATTTTGGGGGGGGACTTAATTTGAAACGGTTCGTCCACCGGTAATCCAAGATGTTCAGCCAGTAATCATTCTCATTCACCTCCGACTACCACCTCCGGGGATCCTCCATTGGCATGAATCAACAGAAATAGGAGAGAAACCTATTTACCCTCCTACCCAATATACGTATTTGTTTTTTAACTTCTCTTGCGGGCCTTGCCCAGCCTTCCTCTGCTTAGCTATGATGTATTTCCTTTAAAGGGTCAGTTAATTCAGCACAACTTGGAGCACACCACTGTAAAGTATTCCTAAAACACGATGAAATTATTTTTTTAATAGGTGCCTTTTTCACAGAAAAAAATCAAATGAAGTGTATGTTTACATGAGACTCTGGCAAGTCCCCCAGGCAGACTGACAGCAAGAGCTCCATGCAGAGAGCAGAAGCAGAAAGAGGGTTAACCCTACCTAAATTCATCTGTATAGGTAAATGACTGCTGGAAACCCCTAAATATGTTACTTGTGGGTTAACTCTTTCGTAGGTCTGATGCTTCCTGCACTTCCACAGAATGTCTCTGGACTCATATTTGATCTTTTCTTTGTTTCTAATTCCCCTTTTTCTTCATCTTCACACAAATGTATTTTTTGCTTTCTTATAAAAACATAATATCCATGGATGAAAACGTATCTGTGCTCCTATCTGTCCAATGGTATGGTAACCTGGTACTATCCCATATCTTTATATCCCAGTACAACCTATACGATCCCGGTCATGTGTCTACATCATACAAATGGTGCCAGGAACACACTTATCATTGATTTAGTGTAAACAAAGAGCTTACTTAGTAGGATAGTTAATTACAATTTACAAAAGTGATACATTTGGGCTTCATTTGTATTTTACTACCAGGTGGACAGCACCGCACTACAGTATCCATTTCCTTTTTTTGAAAAATGTATTAAAGTATTGTTTTGACTATTTGGCTGCACGCACGTATTATTTTATTAATTGTATTTTCTTCAAAACCTTTATAGGTTTATTTTTAATTATTCTGAACTTAATATTGTGCTAAAACAAAATATGGAACGCTTCACGAATTTGCGTGTCATCCTTGCGCAGGGGCCATGCTAATCTTCTCTGTATCGTTCCAATTTTAGTATATGTGCTGCCGAAGCAAGCACAAGCTGAAAGCCATATTCATGACTATATATATCCCATTAAAAGCCACTCTTTTCCACTTAGGGAGAGTGACAATGGTAACACAAGCACTGTTGTTTGTTTAATCATTTCTAGCAAATATTATAATAAAGTAAAGAAAAACACTCATTCTTTAGAAATATAAAATAAAAAACATAGGAACACACTTATTTCAAATGTAAATGCAGTGAACACTTGGATAATCAGATATGCAAATCAGTGTGTGGTTATTCAGTCCTGGTAGGACAGTAGAGGGCGCTAGTTGGTTTTCACATTTGCCCTAATTCAGTAGAAACAGGGAAAATCACCTACATTATGTGTAAGAAATGCTTCCTACTCTATTTTCTACACTTTATTATAGTTTTACTCTTTATTTATAAAGCGCCAGCTTTTTCAGTAGCAAGTACAGTGGGTACAAATAGCAAATTATAAGTACAGGTACAATACAAATGTGATACAAATGGGTCAGCAGACATCTTGGTCCAAACAAAATGACATTTATCTTTTTGTATACACTTTTTTAGCTTTCAATTTTCTAATCCAGGTTTTTCTTCTCGTTTACTTCTTCTCCATATTAGGAGCGGAATATTCACCAGTCACAATGCAAGATTGGGTTATATAGGCCGCAACGGGACATACAACAGGAACAAACAATACTGTGAGAACATGGCTTGTAACTGTAATCTAGCCTCTGTGATTGTGGTAATTAGTAAAGTACAAACAACCAAACAATAAAATACCAGTACGGAAGATTCCAGATCTCTTGGAGCCTCGAGTCAGGAAATGGTTGCATGCCACTACTATCCAAAATAAATATAAAGAACAAGAATATGAATGGAAATATAATTAAGCAATTGTATTTTAAGATTGTAAATTTGCAAGTTTTTAATCTTGGAAGGTGCTTTAGGAAAGCCCTTGGTATGCTAGATTCTAAGCTCAAAATAGGGCCCTCTATGTGTTTGAACCGTGTTTTTTTGTAAAATATTTTTGTACTTAACCCATGTATGGCGCTGTGGAATATATTGGCGTGTTACAAATAAAGGATAATAATAATACATTAACTGATGGCTGATTACATTCCTAAATGCAGAGAAAAAACATAAATCTTGTGTTCAAGGAGCTTGCACGGGCTGGTGCGGCAGATGTTGTTAACTATAGAACAGTCAGGAGTGTGTTTGTAAACAGACCTAAGACTAGATTTTTAGCTGTTATTAGTGTAATTAAAAAAGAAGCAATAGATCATTTTAACATAGAATTTTGTGCTCTTTCACACCATGAAGAGCACTTATAGTGAGGTAAATGGCCCTTTAAGTCTTACTATAATTCTCTATCCTCCTGTATTTGTATCTTCTGTACGTCTATGACAATCAAATATCACACAAATTAGCCTCCTTTAATAGCTGCTACAAACTACAACACCACAACGGACATAACTGACCCCTGGCTGCGTAAATTACAGAAAAAGTGTGGAGCTGATAATTGGGGGCCCTAGAAATCTTAGTAAAATAGCTTCATAGGGTATAAAGCAACACCAAGCACTGCAATCTAACACATGCTGCTTATATCAGACACACAAATTACACTGAGTCATTCTATAGACATACAGATTTATTTTATTTAAAAATAAAACTTGATTCTCACACCCCCAGAGCTGCTTACATAGGCACAGTGTGCCTACCAATAGAAACACTGCATTTGGGTACAGGTTCAGACCCTTTAATAACCTTCAAGCCAGCAGCAGCGAAATGCAGAGATCTACAGATTAGTGTCGGTCTCCTCCTGCTTCCTTCTACAAGGGGACTACACATACCATGATTCCTCCCTGCACAAACTACCATCATTGATTGTTACATTGTATTAAAATGTATTAGTTGCCTGTGATTGGCCAACCAAAAATATGAATTCTATGATAATTTTAGCAGGGATTTTCAGGGGTGTAAACTCAAAAAAGCTGCTGCTTGCAAACTCAGGAGATTTAGCATTTTTTGCATCCACTACTTATTCTCCTCTATCAAATGCATTCATAATCCAGGAAATGTATAAGACAAATCCAGTTTTATACACTACACAGGGCATACTACCTGCTGGTCAATCAACACTAGACATAAGCATTATTTTCAATTTACAAATGCACAGCAGCTCCATAACACTGATTCACATAACATGGGTCTCTTACAAACATTTTTGGAATAAGCTGACCAAGGGGATGTCAAATCATTTTATGGTACACTCCAAATGGAACTGCACAACATATTTTTTTAACATAAAAGAATAAAAAAAAACTCCCTACGTAGGTTTCCAGAACACTTTGAATAATAATAATAGTATTAGCTGCTTGTAAGACTATCTTAAGAAAATAAATAAAGTAAGTCCACAGATCCTGGAGAAATGGCCAATATACATACAAATATTACCAGCAACAAAATATTCTAAACCCACAAGACTGATTTATAATAGCGGGTGTTGGAGTTGGATGCTGACATCCCCTGGCTCAGGCCATGCTGTTTGGTATTGTGATGACCCAGACATCAACCATGAGTGATAAGTGACAATGGAATACATTTAGAAATGAGAATTCCTATTCTTAAATTATTTGTTCCTAATATATATTTTTTGGTGTTAATTACAATAGACTCATTTTTGTTTTTTGTTTGAAGTCATTCTGTAATGTCTGACTCTGAATGACCCTATGGACTGCAACACGCTAGGCACATCTTGTGTTTAATTGTGCTCAACCATAAGGTTTTCATGGAAAAGATACTGAAGTGGGTTGCCAGTTCCTTCTCCAGTGGACCGCACTTTGTCTGACCTCTCTGCTATGACCTGCCCATCGTGGGTGACCCTACATGGTATAGCTCACAGATTCATTGAAGTAAACAAGCCCCTTCACCACAACAAGGAACCAATACAGAAGGGGAGACTACTTTATAGACTATGCTAAACACATTTTTGTTAACATTACAATTGCTCCTTCCCCCATACATTTAACTACACCCTATATTTCCTGTCCCCTTCTGGATCGCTACCTTGTTTGCTGAAGGGGCTTGTGTACCTCAATGAAGCTGTGAGCTAGACCATGTAGGTTGCCCAAGATTGCCAGGTCTCCCTCCCCTTTGTCTCGTCCCCCCCTCTCTCACCCCTGTGTGTCTTTACCTCACTCCCTCCACGTCTCTCTTCCCCACCCACTCCCTCCCCTGTGTCTCTTTGTCCTGCTCTCCCTCCCCTGTGCCTCTTTTCCCCCCTCTTTTCCCCCTGTCTCCCCGCCACCACTCCCTCCCCTGTGTCTCCCCCCCCCCCCCCCCCCCCCCCCGTGCTCTTTTTGCCATTGTGTAAGCCCGCAAAGGGCTTCCAAGTTACAGCCTTGGAAATATTGTGACCATTAAACCCATAGATCAAAGGCTTCTGGAAGCTGTAAGTTACGGTTTTAATGGTTGCAATATTTTCAAGGCCGTAACTCAGAAGCTCTTTGCGGGTCTCTCCCGCAGCCATTACAGGCCTCGCAATGAGCGCCTTTGGCGCTCATTGCGGGCCTCTCCCCCCCTCTACCTTGTGGGCCTATTGCGGGCCTCGTGATGAGCATGTGCAAACCCGTAACTTTCAGGGGGGCTGTGACTGGCCTTTGGAGCTCATCACAGGTGGCGGCATGCGCTGTGCACATGCGCAAACCCGTAACTTGCGAGCGTTACACACAAACTCGCAACTACGACAAATATATATATATGATAAAACTTTTTTTCCACAGCTGCTTACACAGGCACATTGAAGCTCCCAATAGAAACATTGCATTTGAGTACAAATGTTAACCATTAACTAACCTTCAAGCCAGCAGCACAATGCAGAAATCCACAGAGCAGTGTCTGGCTCCTTGTGCAGGGGACTACAAATCCCATGATGCCTTCCTGCACAAACTGTCATCACAGATTGAAGCAATGTATTAGCTGCCTCTGATTGATCTATTATGAATGTTATGCTTTTTAACATAGATTTATGTGTTAGCCTAAAGTTTACTAAATCTCTTCAGCTAAGTATAATAACTTTCTTTTGGTATTTATTCACACATTTTTTTTCTCATACACTACTGATCCTCTTCTATATGATGCATCCATAATCCTGGAGATTTAGACATATATGAGCAATTATAAACCATAACTGGTTATATGCTGCCCAAAAAGTTATACTGCCACATAGGAAATTGCTGAATGGCCAATCATGACAGATTAACAATTCATAGCAATGGTTCCAGTTACTAATTCATTTTAAACTATAGGCAGTAACAAGCACTTTATCATGCATTTTATCGTGTTAATTTAAGAGCCACTTCCTGTTCTTCCCGTTGACTAGATAGGTCTGATTAACGTCACAGTTATGCCAGTAATGGCTCAGCCCTTGGTAGCCTCAACCCTCAGGGAAGTGCCACAAAATAGTCACTCCGCCAGTTCCCCAACGTCACTTCCGCCCCTCCGCCCTGTTCTTCCTTAAGTCGACCCCGTTGCTGATCGCGAGCCTCTTTTTCAGCCGGCAGGCAAAGATGGCGGACATCCAGGTGAGGAGCTCTCGCTGGATCGCGTATTGGATCATATTTTCACCGTTATTGGAGGCCGTCAGGCGCCAGTGATAGCGGCCCGGGTTTTGTGTAGCGAAGCTCCGGCGAATTGGAGATTTAGGAGCGTTTAGTGAGGCCCTGGCAAGCCCCGCGAGACTGTCTGGAGGGATAGACGGCACATGGTGTAGATGGGACGGCGCCTGGGGTGGAAGGAGATAAGGAGCTGAGCTCTTGGGTCTGCAGTGGATATAAGCCCAGCACACATCTAATCTGACATATTGTTATATTTGTAATGTACATAAATCTCGTCTGGGTTCTCTTGTGTGTTTTTTTGGTGCAGCATTCTGCATTGAATCATTAGCTTTATATGTGGCCTAGTGCAGCCATTATCTTCATGGAGCTTCTGAAACCTAAATATGACTGGAAATAAGAGCCAAAAAGCCTCTCTAGTCTTCTTAATCTAAAAGCTTGGCTTAATTAAACTGCACACTGGCCTTACATCTACCCAGGCATGCTATAATGTCTTATTGGCTTGAACAGCCCACTAGAAGGCTGTACCAGATTGCTCATTTTGTATTCCATCGGTCACAACCTAATTTCAGTGCAGTATTTAGCACATCAATGCTGCTTATGTAGCTGCTTCATGCCTCTTCATATTCTGGAAACTAGTCCTAAAGCTTTACAAAGCCACATTCAGTACTAGAGCTCCTTACAAGCAGTGCAATGTAAGCTATGTGCTTTCTGAGCTGTCATTTTACAACAAGATTAGACGCTACACTCTAGATTTCTAGGCCTTCTGTGCTCCTTTAAGTTATTTTGTACTGTTGCAAGATTATACATTTCTGATACAATTTACTTATAAGTTCAACTTCTTTGTTTCATTGTGGACTATTAATTTTATTAATTTATCCTTTATATTCTTTAACTATGTGTTAATAGTTTATTACATATTTGTTAACAGACAGAGAGGGCTTACCAGAAGCAGCCAACCATCTTCCAGAACAAGAAGCGTGTGCTTCTGGGAGAGGCTGGCAAGGAGAAGCTCCCACGTTACTACAAGAACATTGGTCTTGGATTTAAGACCCCAAGAGAGGTATTTTATTTTGTAAACCAAGACTTCTTTATGCCTGAATTTCTTAATTGATGATATTTGTCTTAAATTATTTTTCACTTGTGTGACTGACAAGTGGGAAATTATGCTACTCACACTGGTCTTAGCTGCATTAGTACATAGACTGTAAGCTCTGTTGATCCTTTTTATGAAGCTTTAAACATTGCGGTGTAAAACTAGATATAAATGATTGAAAGCTTAATAACAGGGTTTTACATTTTCATTGTGGGGGAATTGTTTATACTTGTACCTAACCCCTGTATAGCGCTGCCCAATATATTGGCACGTTATAAAGGATGATAATAATATAAATAGTTATTACATTATGGCTTCTCATGTAATTGTTGCTAAATACTAGTGCGCAAATACTTTATGCTTCAAATCATACTGCAGAGGAATGCTTGTAGGTTTTAGTGTCTTATATAAATTTAACCCTCTCTAATTTTTGTTTTAGGCAATTGATGGCACCTACATTGACAAGAAATGCCCCTTCACTGGGAATGTATCTATCCGTGGCCGTATCTTATCAGGTAAACTGCTAGTCAAAGAAAACTGCTATTCTGCATAATTACATTTTTAGCATTTATGAATATTTTCACATTTACTCATTGCAGTTTAACTCACTAACATATCCAATACTGCCATCTGTGATCCCTGTTCTTATGAGCTTAGTTTTTGTGAGACAATTCTGTAATCTAAGCGTTTGTATGAAGTCATAAAATCTGAAACTAGAATTGTAAGTTTTCTCATTAAATTTGACTTTTTTTCATACTACTGAGGTTCCCCCCAAATTAGAATTCTTCAAGTGGCCAAGTAAGATATTTGTAAAGAACTTTAGAATCTCATATTTTCAATGCTGCATCTCAGAGCAACAGTAGAAAAGAAACAAGAAAATTATCACACATCACAAGAGAAAAGTGCAAAATGGTTGATTAATCGTAACCTGATTTGATAAAAGATAACTTGGAAGAAAGTTTAATTGTTGCTCCCAGCAAGTTACTTATTTGTTTGGCTAGTTTAACATTCAAACAAGATATTAATCACAAACCTGTGAACATACAATAGTCAATCTGTGATCTGTACACTGTTTTATCCTCGTTCTGACAAGTTGCACTGTTGGCTTTCCCTCACTCTAATTTTCTACATTGGACGACTCCTCACTCAAGATGGTGAAATGAGACTACAGTATCTTTAAGATGGATTTTAATTCTGCTAGATAACCCATTTTTATTTGTTGTCTTTCAGGAGTGGTCACAAAGATGAAGATGCAGCGTACTATTGTCATCCGCAGAGATTATCTGCATTACATTCGCAAGTACAACCGTTTTGAGAAACGCCATAAGAACATGTCTGTGCATCTTTCCCCTGCCTTCAGGTATTGATTTCTTTTTTTTTTTTTGCTTCACAGCATGCATGTTTTTTTTTACAAATTTTAAACTATCCAGATTGACAAAGGTAGAATTTCTTGACAACTAGGTTTAGACAATTTTGTAATTCTTCCTCTGAGCTTATTATTTTAGACTGACATGCTTCAAAATGTACTATTGGCTCTCTTCCCTTGGCCCTCAGATGTTCAGTGCAAGACATCTTTTTCTAGTATGTTATGTATGTAGAAATGTGCTTTCTTGGCTCAGGTGACATTTTTGTATCCTCTTCACAACAGCTCAGGTATATAAATCTCAGGAGAAATATTGGTGTTTCTAACAGAATGTAGAGGTTAGAATTCTTAACATAGTATTTCTTGCCTTCAGTTATCTATACCAATTTTTTTCGACAGGTTTCCACATTGAGCTAAATTGTCAGTTATTTAAAGGGTGCAGAGGACATTTGCTGATTTTATTGTCCATCAGCGTGAAAAATTAAACTTAAAAAAAAATATTCCTTTTTTAAATGCTGCTAAACTAGTGGAGTGGATTTTGTAGTTGGTGATTTTAGACTGCCTAGTTGTGTGGACGGAGTGGGAATGGGTTATGGTTACCTAGATTTTTGACTGTTGCTAACCATGTAGACATAGTACAGTGGTTAGGGAAGAAAAACAACAAATATTTTTTTGAGGTTACAATAAACTTTATGATATGCTAAATGGTGGTACTTGACAAATATAGGGGTTTTAATGGTTTTAAATGTTCAATAGAAACCTGAATGAAAAGCTAAGGCTTTAAATCACACTACCATTCGGGTATATATTGTATTGTAGATAACAATGGTGCTGTAGTTTGAGAATATAAATCTATTAAACGGAGTCACAGCCTGAACCTCATTATCTCTGTGGGTTCTTATGGAGAGCTGTACAAAAAATACCTACAAATATCAGTGATGGAGAATTGCAGAGACGAACTTAACTCTATAATTTCAAGCCTCTACCTAGTCTACATTTAGTTATTGATTTCCTGTTTAATCATACCTCAAACATCTGCAGCCTTTGTTCAGGTGATATAATTTTGATTAGGATACTAAAGATTTCTTTAATCTTTTCTTCCAGAGATGTCCAGATCGGGGATATTGTTACAGTTGGAGAGTGCCGTCCTCTGAGCAAAACTGTCCGTTTCAATGTACTGAAAGTAACAAAAGCTGCAGGAACAAAGAAACAGTTCCAGAAATTTTAAATCTTCAGCAATGTTCTTTCAGTTGAAATAAAATCTTTGTAAAAACCTAAGTCTGTCACTTCATTGTAAATTATTTTCTGGTTGTATGAAACTGATGTTAATCAGAGCCCACCTTTCTTAGGAATTTTCAATGATTCATTAATCTTGGCTGCTAAACCTGGTTATTTAGCTCTAAATGGACAAATGAGCAGGTGTTATGCATTTTTATATACAGCCATTTAAATTATCTAATCTTGCCAACAACATACTGTTTGTCTGTATAAGCTTAGATACAGCTGAGGCGATTGAATGACAAACATGAGCACGCCAGGAAGTATCAAAGTGGGCTGTTAAGAGATCATTTACGCAAACTTGAATTACTTGTTATAACAGTTTATGTAAATAAACATTCTCCAATACTCTAGAGGTCTGACAATCCATTTTAAACTTGTTAGAATACATAACAAGAACTTATTGGAGAGGGATATCCTGAAACTCTTGTATTCAGTGCCCAAGTATGTTGGACAAGGCAAATGTAGAGTAATCCTTTCACTCACACTGATGGTCATGCAAACCGTAAAAGGAATTTAAACAAAGGTGTGCTAATGGACCAGTATCTATCCTAAGTTGTGTGGGATGATGCTGATGGTGCTTTTCCAGGTGTCTTAAAGGATCATTGAAGGCATTTTATTTTTGTTGCATTTGCTAATGTTAATAGTGTATCTCTTTGAAAATGCATTTCATGGAGCAGAATATACTGCTTGGCATGTATAACTGCCTTGCAGGTTTGTCCCTGTCTGCAAATGTGCAGCAATATGTATGCTCTAGGAGTCATAAGTGTCTGCCAATGAGATCTAGAGTCTTACATATTCTTTGCAAGTTTTACTAAATATTTTTCATGAGACTTTTTAAACACTGTATTTAATTCATGAAAGAATAATTTGCTTTCCATGTCCCTTTAAACTTATAAAATGTCTTGCAAAAAAAAAACTCACTAGATATCTATATTTATAAATAAATGTGTGTGATTTGCAAACATTTTTGCACCCCTACTTTATCTAGCCAAATTTAACAAGTTAGATTATCTGTTTTAAACTTAATTATCTATCAAATTTCTTTAAAGGTACCTGAAACTTTCTGTGGTAGAGATACCACTAGAAAGGGGGGAATAAATCAAACTGGGCCCAGGCAACCTAAATAGACACTGGAACTTTACGTTTTAAAAGTAAGCTTTTACTTGCTAACTGGAATAATGTACTACGTTTCTCTATCACATATATAATTGTCATAAGTGCGTGTTGTCAAAAGTTGTTGCGAACGCTGCGCACCTCGCAACATTTACGGACTTACGACACACATACGAGACGCGGGACTTGGAGAAAAAAGTATATTTATTTATTAATGTATTATTTATTTGATTACCATACACCAAACAGCATTAGCTCACTTAAAATGTAATTGCTGTCATTTTTTGACCGGCAATATTATAGTCTCTAATAATTTCCTTTATTTGTAATGTGACAACATATTCTGTAGTGTGATATACAGTTAAAGTCAAAACAATATTGACTGCAACAAAAAAAGAGGTAACTGTCTGAACTTAAGATCAAATGTACACTGTGCTTTCACTAAAGCACTTGGCAAGATTGAAATCTCACACATTTACAGTCTCAAGAGGAATAGACGTGATGTGCATGTTAAGGCTGAAAATGATACTCCTCTTTAAACAGATGAATTTATGAAGGCTTTGAGACTGTATAGTCCAGTGGAGCAAGGCAAGGAGTTCCAAAGAGATGGGGCACCGCAAGAAAAGTCTTCAACCCTGCTACTGCCCTTCTTTCCTCGCTCCAGTCTTTGAGGGGGCATATTTAGAGACTAGAGCAGAGATGGGTGCATTAATGTTAGTGGTATTGGTTAGGGTCATGATTTAAAACTTTATTCTTGCATTTATTCTATTGGAAGCCAGTGGAGTGACTGACAGCAGTACTGCAGCCACTGAGCATTGAGTAAGGTATATGAGTCTAGCGGATGCGTTAATTATTATTATTTTTTTTTAACAAGTAATTTTTATTAGGCAATGGTAAATCACATCACAAAGAATATACATCCATATCTAGTAGGTCCAACTTTCACATATACAAATTTCATTTTGTACTCCCTATCTGCAAATCTAGCTCAAGTGTTTGGAATATCAAATTGTTAGATTTTTATTTTCATAGTACCCTCTCCGGGGAGTTATTTGCCAAAGCATATATTTTACTTTTTGTTGTTTAATTTAACATATCATGGTTTCTCCAACTTATAACCTTAGTACAATCCAATTCCCAACTGGGGAAAGGAATAAAAATAAAAAAACAAATAAGTAGATCAATAATTAAATAAATCATAGAACTGTTCCTTCACAGATTAACCAGGGAGAAAAAAAGATGTTGTCCAGTATTTCTTAACTCCGTCCACCTTCTCCAGGGCCATCCACCCCCCCCCCCCCCCCCAGACCTCACCTATTACTTAACAGCTTGTGCTGGACTCCAGCGCAATACTATCGGGTTGATTAACCATGGAGCCCAAATATCCATAAACTTATGGACTGAGTCTTCCAGGAGATGGGTTAATCGCTCATTGATCAAAATAAAATGTAACTTGTTCTTCACTGCCTGCAGGCTCAAGTTTGAGGACTTCCACTGTCGAGCAATATGGCTTTTGGTGGCCAGCATCAGAAATTGCAGTAGCCCATTCTAATGAGATGTTAGAAGCGAGCTGGATAGGCCCAGGAGGGAGACCTTCATGGACTTGCGTATTTTGATTTTAAATATTTTCGAAGCTAACTTAAGTACTTCTGACCAAAGTCCCCTCACTTCAAGACATACCCACCATATATGTAAAAATGTACCTGGGTCTCTACATCCTCTGAAGCACTTAGCATCTTGAGTCAAACCCCACTTAAAGAGTTTAACTGGTGTGTTATAAATTCTGTGTAGGACCTTAATTGATGTCTCCAACACACTATAGTTTAGTGATACTCTGGTAAGGCTGCCCAGCTCTGTTCCCAAACAGTTTGGTCTAGAGTGTATCCCAGGTTCTCTTCCCATATTTGCATATATTTTGTTTTTGGTGACTTTGGAGTCTCATTAAATGCATCATATAATAAGCTTATAATATTACTCGTCAGTGGAAGATCCCTACAAATTCTAAATAATTTATAGTGGAGCCTACAAAATGTTGCAACCTGCAGAATGTGTAGTGCTCTGTTAAAGGTAAATCATGTTTATCTCTCATATCTTCAGAGGTAACCACTGCCCCTTCTTGGTACCAGGCCCCAAAAGTCAATAACCTCCTAGAGTTCCACCAATGTTTAGATGTTGGGGCTAGCTGTATAGTTAAGGGTGGGTTAGGTATGATAGGGGAGATGCTGGCTAACTTTGGAGCCACATGATAAAGACAGGTCGCACCCTGTCCATATCACTAATGAGTGCTTGATCATTGGGTTCTTTATTTTCCCCAGAATATTACTTGGCCTAGGAAGCCATATAATGGTGTCCCATGAGTATGGAAGCATCTGCAGGTTTTCTATAAAAACCCATAGAGGTTGGTGTTGAGAGGAATGTGCTAGGGGGATAAATGAGAGCTGTGCCACTTTATAATACAATTTAAAGTTGGGACATGAGAGCCCCCCTTTGGTTTTATCTTTGTGCATGGTAGATTTGTAAATCCTCGAGGGTTTGTAGTTCAATATGATTTTAAAGATTTGATTTTGAAACCTTTTGAGATCCCTATAAACAATTGGGATCGAAAGTGTGTGGAACAAGAATAAAAGCCGGGGAAGAATATTCCTTTTATCCGCATGAATCCTGCCTAGCCATGAAATTCTACCTTTCGACCATGTCTGTAGATCCAACATCAGCTCCTTGAACAAGGGTAAATAATTTGTTTTATATAAATCTGCTAATTTACCGGTGATAGACACCCCAAGTATTTTATATGTGATTTAGGCCATGAAAAATCAAAGTTTTGCTTAAGATATTGCATCTTTGTCTGAGAGAGTGCAATGCCTAGTGCTTCCGACTTAGCCACATTTATTTTGAGTCCCGAGAGGTTTCCAAAATGGGTGAGAATTCTTAGTAGCTCCGGGATGGAGGTGGTAGGTTTCGTGAGTGAACCTAAAAAATCATCTGCAAAGAGACTGCATTTGAAATGATGATGGCCAATCTGGATCCCCGTAATCTCTGGATTTGAGCGTATAGACTGCGCTAGCGGCACTTTTTCTAAGGCAAATAGTAAGGGTGAGAGGGGGCATCCCTGTCTGGTGCTCCTTAGATATAGAAAAAGCATTTTTGAGATACAAAGGCCAACAAGCAGGTTGGGGTGCGGTTTTGGGATGCCCATGAAACTAAATTTAAAGTGCGCCTAATATTATCCCCTGTTTGTCTGCAAGGAACAAATCCCACTTGGTCTTTATGGATGAGTCTGGGGAGAAATTGGGAGATTCTAATGCTTTGCTAAGATTTTAATATCCCCATTTAGGAGCGATATTGGGCGATAATTTTTAACTTTTCTTATAGTATAGGTTGGTGAATCCATCCGTGCCTAAGGGCCTTGTCACCGTTCAGGCTGATAATAGTTTTTCTAACCTCTGATTCCTCAATCCTCTAGTTAAGGAGTCAGAGTGGGCAAATCACATGAATTCAAGAAGGCAAGATTCTATTGCTCTTGCTGATGTTGGTGTGGGCCTGATGAATATATCTTCTGGAAAAATTCCAGGAAGGTTTTTTGTATAAGATTAGGACTGGCCGTGACATCGCTAGTAGAGGTTCTAATTCTATAAATTTTTGACTAAGAAATCTTGCTTCTAAGTTTCTTGGCTAGTAAGCTATCCGGCTTATTAGCCTTGGCATAGAACCTGTGGTTTGTCCATCTAATCGCTTTTTCAGTGTGGTTAGATAATAACAAATCCAGCTCCAGTTTAATTTAATCTATTTTTTTACGTAAATGTTTGAAAGTGTTTTGTTGATTTAATCTTTCTAGATCTCCTAAGTTTTTTTCTCAAGGACTCCTCTCTCAATTTGGATTGTCGTTTGAGACCGCTTGCTATTTTTATAAGAGAGCCCTTTATGAAAGCCTTGTGGGCCACCCAGGTCCATCCCATGTCTGACTCTGGGGTGATATTGGTCGCAAAGAATAGCTCAAGATCATCCGCTATTTGTTTTCCCACCATTGGGTTTGACAACATTTTCTCATTTAGTCTCCAGCTGTAGGGAGGTCTGCTTTTCTGGCCCATATCTACGGATACGATAACCTGGGAGTGGTCAGACCACAGGCACGGATGGATATCTGCCTTATCTATATTATCTGAGAATGACGAGTCTATCAAGATGGTATCTATTCAGGAATACGTGCCATGTACTGACGAATAAAAGGTGTACCCCCTCTCACCCTGATGCAGCAGTCTCCATGTGTCTAAAAGGTGCAGGTCATTAAGTAATGAGTTAATCAGTTTCAATTTGTTTGAGTATTTGCCACCTTCATCCCTGCCTGATCTATCTAGATTAGAATCTAAAACCAGATTAAGATCACCCCCTAGCACAATCCTCCCATGATCCACTGACCTTAGGTATTTGAGAAGATTTATGAATGATTTATGTGGGGTGGTAGTTTGCAAGTAGAATGATAGCAGGGATAGTTTTGAACCCATCAATGTGCCTGTCAACACTACAAAATTACCCCCTGAGTCTATCTTCCGATGCTCAATGATAAATTGGAAATGTTTATGAAGCAAAATAGCTACTCCCCCCTTTTTAGTGGGTTGGGTGGTAGCGACAAAAAACGGATATTCACTATGTAAACATTTGGGAAGACTATTATGTGCAAAATGTGTTTCCTGTAGGAAAATCACATCTGGATGTAGGGGTTTATAGGACAGAAAGGCGTTACGCCTCTTAAACTGGGAGTTAAAACCCGGACATTACGTGAAACAAAGACAAAAGAGGTGTCTTTCATGATACCTCCATATATTTGAAGATGCTGTGCCTATCCAAGTCAATATCTCTGTCGCCCCATACCGCCCCCTGTATTTGAGGTCTGATGGTTCGCGGAGTTGACCCTGGAGAAAACGGAGGGATTGCCTCATGAAGCCTGGTATCTGGAACTAAAAAAAAGAGGGAGAAAAAACATAACACAAATAACCAGAATATGGTAAGAGATAAACTTTGGCTTTTCCTCAGCCCGTTACTTAAGGCACTTTCATGCCAGGGGAGGAAAACGGATATTCCCATTTTCCAACTAATCCCCTCTACTGAGGAAGAAATATCCTATAAACAATCAGTTGTAGATATCCCAGATCTACCCAATTATACCCCATCATAGAACCTACTTCTAAGGACCTGACCTCCAATTAGCCCTCTATCTACAAGCCTATGCAAAAGTTCTCTAACACTTGGACCCAGCAATCCCTTCTATCAGTTTCCACTATGTTTTATCTTTTCAATAGTACCATAGTGTCTGTCCAGTTTATATTTTTGCTGAGGATCCTGGAGACGGAGTTTTGGATCTTAAAGTTTGATCCTGTTGCTCGGTCCGTCGTCTGGACCTTTGTATTTCTGTCCATTGTCTTGCCGGACTAGGAGGTAAACTTAAATCTTGAGGTGTTTCAAGCGTATCCTCTCTGGGCAAGAGATTTAAATCTGAGAGAACTGTGTTGCATTCGGCTAAGGTGCGAATGATGTGATTGGTCGCCCCCACTTGGAATGATAGGCTGAAGGGGAACCCCCACCTGTACTTGATGCCTTTTTGAGTCAAGTTTAACAAGGCTGGTTTTAATTGTTTCCACTTTAGAAGAGTGGAGGGAGCTAGGTCAGCATATATCTGTATCTGGGTGCCGTCAGGGCCCATAATGGACTATGCCTTTCGTGATGTTGCCAGGATCAAGTCTCGTGTCCCCTGATGGAGAAACCGAGCTATGACATCTTTTAGTTGTTCCAACGAAATTGGACCCCCTAGGGCCCTATGTGCCCTTTCAATCTCCCAAGAGTCCTGAGGGTGGTCTGGCAGCAGATTGTGGATAATCGCGTTTAAAGTATGTTTTCAGATCTCCCAATGATTTTGGTATCCCTCTGAATCTTATATTATTGCGTCTGGACCTGTTTTCTAGGTCTTCCAGTTTATTTTCGAATGTCGAAATATGAGCACAGTTCTGGGTTATAGCCAAGCGGTCTTTCTGCTGGGTATCTACAATCTGATCAGTTATTGTTTCCAGTATATGGGTGCAGTTCCCAAGATCTTGTAAATCCTGCCTGATTTCCTTAACAGTCTTGTCAAAATGGGATCCAAGAAGGTTATTAAAAGCTGAAAGGGAATTGTCCGAAAATTTCGTAGGCTGTTTTGTGTGAGAAGCAACTTCTTCCATATCTGAGCCTCCTGATGAGCCTAATGTGGAAGTCTGCGGGAGGTATGGTTTTGTGGTTGTGCTTTAAAATGATCCTGAATACTCCTTGAGGACAGATTCCGTTTTGATTTACCCATTTTGGAGTCCAGATCCGTGGATCAGAACAGCAATCTTTAGATATATAGAGATTTATAGATATATAGAGATTTTAATTCTTCCAAAATATTTCAGTAATATCACGTAGCCTTTCCGACAGTAGGGGGTCCCCTCCAGCCCAAGCCTATCAATTCACAGCATCAGGGGGGTTGAGCGGCCGGTCCCAGTGGCCCTTGTGGGGATTACAGATTAGTGAATCTCATTTTCGGGGGGGAGGGGAGAGGGGGCATATGAACTGTAATGGTAGTTCTTGGGCTTGTATATCCACCCAGTTCCCTTTTTGTTTTTACTGATACACTTCAGTTGATTTTCCCTCTTTGGTGGTGCTAGGGTAAATGCAATGTTCCTGTCTTTTTGCAGTTTTCCAGCACCCCTTTTATTTATTATTAGTCTGCTCTGGCGGAGACCTTCCAGTTTAGAGTAGGATGTCTAAATTATGCTTAAGACCTTTACCACACAACAGTACGGTGCTCTAGTTCGCGGTGCAGTTCAATTTAGATGCCAATTTTGTGTGTCTATGAGTATAAGCTCAACTTTTAAGGTATGGAAATAGGAGTAAGTCTCAAGTTGGCATAATGAGGAAGCTCTACTTAAAGGCTCTCTAAGCTGTTTATGTCTTAGCCTCTGTTGCCTGTGCTATGGGCCGGAGAGTTGCTAGATTAGTGGATCTGCCCCTGGATGAGGGAGTAGATAGTCTCGTACCCAGGTATTCAGGATAGATCTTGCAACGGAAGCTACGGTTTCCTTTCCTTATCAGGGCCCTTCTGTTAGGTTTATTTTCTTTTGGGAATTCTTTCTGTAATTGCTTGTGGGAATTCATAGTGGGGTCCCTTGCTTCCCTCTTCAGGCATTTACCCCTTAATTGTCAACTTCTGATGGGGAGTATGGGTGTGGGCCTAGGGCCCTGTAGCTTTTCCTCCCGTTTGATATCTCCTAAAGATGGCGGCCGCTCTATTTGCAGGCTTTTCTCCCCAAGATGGCGGCTCCACTGCAACTGCGCCACTGCTAGGCCCTTTCCTCATCTTTCTCTGCTCCGCCACCCCACGCTTCCCGGAGCGCTCGCCTTCCCCGTTGGGTGCATGTCTGGCGACTCACCGGTCCGCAGTTGAGTTCCCAGGAGAAGACTAGGTGAGGGGGGCAATCTTATGGCCCCAATCTCTGGCCAGATCGCTGAGCCGTTCCCGCCGCCTCACCTCTTTGTTCCTCCCTCTCTGTGGGCTTGTTGCAGCACAGTCTGGATCGGGGCCTCCAGTCTTCGTGTGTCCTCTATCTGTGTGGCACAGCACGTCAGTCAGGGCCAGGGGGAGGCCGTTTTTTATTTGTGGAAGCCTGGCCGATATAGGCCCGAAGGTCTGCAGAGAAATGTCCGGTCCCACTTGAGACCTATCGAACTGCTCCCCCTGGCTAGCTGAATATGTGAGTGCAGAGCAGGGGTGAATTGGGATGAGAGTTCGCTTTGAAATTGTGTTTTTACCAATTTTAGTACCGGAGCTCTGCTTCGGCAAGTCTGCTCAGCTTCCTTGGTAGCCACGACCCTCGGATGCATTAATTTTGAAGTAGAGAGAGATGGGTGATGCAGAGCCCCGCAAGGAGAGAACTGCAGGAGGCGAGAGATGATGAGGGAGTGAAATAGAAGTTTAGTTGTGTCTTGTGTAAGAGCGATTATTTTGGAAATGTTTTTTTAACTGAAAAAAAGACCAGAGTTTGTATAAGGAGTGAAAGAGAGGACAGGGTCTAACAGAAGCCCAAGACATCAGGCCTGGGAGATGGCAGTGATACTGGCATTGTCACCGTGAGATATATGTGGAGTGGAAGCTGTGGGAAGATTAGGAGCTCAGTCTTTGACATGTTGAGTTTGAGTTGACGGGTAGACATCAAGGAGGATATACTAGAGGCAGCTGGCCACTTGTGCTATGATAGAGAGGGCTGAGAGGTAGATTTGAGTACCATCTACATAGAAATGATATTGAAATCCACGAATTTTTATTAGGGTATGATGGGCAGAAGTAATGCTGTAAATATCTCATCCTGAAGCTATCCATTCTCTTTCAGGCCCTCTATCTCCCTGGTCTCTGTCTACTCTGCAACAGCTAAGGTACTTGGAAAACAGAAGATTCTTTTGCACAGTCACTGATTTTTAGTTATGATTATTTCTCTGTTATATCTTCTGACATAGTAACTTTATCTAGATACATTTGTGTACCTCTGAAGTCCTTGGTACCCTCCCCTTCATTGTTTGCATAGTCTCCTAACACCACTGTTTGATGCTGTTACTCTATCACATCCTGAAGCTATCCATTATCTTTCAGTCCCTCTATCTACCATTCACTTTACAACAGATCCCTTCCCCCTCCATCTAATGATTAACCTAACTTTCCACAACTTCCTACCTGTAAACTCTCACTTCCTTCCTATTTCTTATTTGCTCCTCCCCAGGTTTCGGTCTCTTCCATTCCTTTTAGATTGTAAGTAGCGAGTTTCCAATCTTGTAGGGTGCTTTGGGGGGAAAAAAAAAGCACTTTACAAGACTTGTAGCTCAAAACAGGGCCCTCAATATTTTGCTGTTATCATTGTCCATTGTATACTTCCTTGTTCTTATCCCCTGCACAGTGCTACGGCATAGGTTGGCACATTACAAATACAATATAATAATAATAATAAATAATAATAAAGGGGAAAAGGGCTAAACCTTGAGATACGCCAACAGTCAGAGGGTGAGGCAAAGAAGAGGTGCCAGAGAAGGACACACTAAAATGTTTGATCATGTAGGTAAGATGTAAACCATGAGAGAGCGGGGTCACGGATGTTGAGAGCACAGAATTTGTTTATAAAAGTGTGTGGTCAACTGTGCGCAAGGCAGCAAAGAGATCCAGGAGAAATAGGATATAGAAATTACCCTTTCACTTGGCGGTGACCACGTCATTAGTGATGTTCGTGAGCTGTTTCGATCAAGTTTTGGGGTTGGAAGCCAGATTGGAAGGGGTCAAGGAGGGAATCTGAGGAAATAAACTGGGTAAGGCATTTGTAAACTAATCGCTAAAACAGTTTTGAAGCAAGGGGGAAGTAGAGAGATTTAGAAGAAGAGATAATTAGATGGAGAAGCTGAATGAGTTTAAACATGGCATGTTTTAAAGATGATGGAAACTAGACAGTGTTAATGTAAAGGTGGAATAGGTGTGTGAGGGCAGAGATAACTGTGGTAGAGAGGGGAGGGATAAGGTCATGTAGAGAAGTTGTAAGGATAGAGGATGAAAAGTAGACTAGAGACATCATCCTCAGTTACAGGGTCAAGGGAGTCCATAATGGATGTGGGATTTGGGAAGGGTAAATAATGGGTGTTGTCAGTTTGTTGAGGATGGGAAAGACTTTAGCTGTGATCCAGGAAGGGGTAGGGCAAAGAAGAGCATTGAATGTGATGAACAAATGTTGGGTGTTGAAGGATAGATTTGATATTAATGTTGAAGTAGCATTTGGAAAGTTTAAGGGCAGAGAAGTAGAGATGCAAAATAAACTTGTAATGGAAGAAGTCGGCAGAAGTGCGAGATGTAACATGCCATGGTTGAGGATGAGAGTTAAGGCGTTTGCCTGTGGTTATGGGGACAAGGGTGGAAGATAGTCCCCACGCCTGCCCTAGCTGCCACCTCACAATACAACATGACTAAGAAGGGGTTGTAGCGCAGTGGAAGGGTGTTGAGAGTCGAGTGCTCACAGGTTTCTGGGAGTTTTGGGGGTAGGAAGTGAAGGGCAGTGCATAGGAGATGTGGTGAGGTTACAGATTTGGGGGTGGTGGTCAGATAGGCGTAGGGTGTTGACAAGGTTGGCGGTTGTGCAGAAAATAAAGCTCAAAAGGAGTGTCCATCACAGTGAGTTGGGGATTCTGTACATTGCGAGAGGCCAAGGGAAGAGGTGAGTGAAAGTAGTTATACAGCTGTTGCAAAGGTGGGTTTGTCAGGGGCAATGTTGAAGAGTGAACGTTTGAGGAGAGAGAGGGAGCCAGGTGGCAAAATTATCTAGATATAGAGATCTAGATATAGATAATTTATTAGCTAGTTACTAGTGAAAAGTGCACTTTCATGTTGGGTCATTTATGAGATACTTGCAGACAATAATAGCAAAAACAACCTTTATTTAATAGCCAACTCATTTTCAAGTTGCATGTTGCCACAAACCACTAAACCTGGCTGCATTTCATTTTTTATTTGACTCCAAGTTGCTTTCGAACTTCATCCATAATGTTGGCCACAAGTTGACTATCTGCCAAGCTCATCACTGGACTTTCTTTTAATTCTGAAACAAACAGATCATGTTATTTCTGATGAACAAAAAAAGGACATATGTAAAGTGATACCTAGTATTTCTGTTACCTTTCAGTAAACACTGGCGTACATGCTCTGCTTCATAAGTCAATCCTGCACTATTAATAAAATTCAAGGGCTTTGTGATAGGAGGAAGAGGGAATTTTATTTCTTTTCCATTATGAATAAATGAAGTTGGGCACCACATGTGTGAAGGAATCTGAAGGAAAAAACAAAATCAGAGTAAACAAAGTATTGGATAATGCAAGATCAAATCTTTTTATATCTTGCAGGTCTCAGTATATCAATTAACAAAATTTGCATCACTGTTAACAGAATACTTCTTTTTAGCTTTGGACAAATAAGTGCACAGATTTGCTATTATATTTACAGCAGTGCGTCTTTCAAATCATATGTACCGTAACCGGTTTTAATAACCACTTCAGCTTGCCAGTCAACTGCCAAAAAGCATCTTGCAATAAACCCATTAAGAATAAAAACTTGTCTGGTTTGTTTTTAAAACGCTGATGTACTACCCCAATTACAGCATATATATGACAATGGATTAATGATTTGATGGCACATAACTAATAAAGTCCATCTGTATGCCTATTCTATCTACCTAAAACATTGCCTTTGAGGAATCAGGATAGTCTTATGCTTATCCCAGGCATGCTTGAATTCCTTAACTATTTGATTCTACAGAAGGAGTAGCGGAGCTACCTTCCAGTTGAAGTTGTAAAGTAGTACTTACATCCCTAGTATCTATCTATATAATATCTTTCAACCTCAAGTCATGACCTCTTGTTCTTGAATTCCCTCTCAAAGAAACTTCCCTCTAACTATATTAAAACATTTGATATATTTGAGGGCTTTTAGACCATGCATTATTATAGTTTTTTCTAACGTGTGGTTATCCTTTTGAAGATACATCCTCCAGAACAGTCCTCTAGATGAGGTCTACCTAGGGATCCATAAAGTGGCCTTGTTAATTCCTCTACCAATACATCCAAGCATCCTATCTGCTTTTCCTTTAGTTATGTTACATTGCTAGCCTAGTTGTAAATCATGCAAAATTACTTCCAAGTCTATTTCCTCATCAGTTGCCATCATAATTTTAGCATTAAATATTCTAATTTTAGGTTCTTGCGGCCTAAGCACATAAATTTAGCATCTCTCCTTGTTGAAGTTTAAATGCCAAATATTCTGCCATGTCTATAGTTTTAAATTATGGAGCCGACTTGCACATCTGCAAAGTGGCTAACCTACCCTTGAAGCCGACTAGTAATATCACTAAATACATTAAACAAAAACTGGCCCAAGCACTGACACCCATGGCACTCCACTGGCAACCATCCCTTCCTTTGACTAATACATTAATTATAACTCTGTAATGTCTATCCTTCAGCCAATGTCATATCTATTGAGCTATGCGTGAATCTAGTTCCAGTCTATGAAGTTTACAAATTATTTTAATTGTATGAGACAGTGGTTAATGTATTAAAATCTAGATAAGCTACACATAATGCTCCCTCTTGGTCTTGAACTTTGGATACATAATCAAAAAAGTAAATTAGATTAATCTGGCATGATCTCCCAGCAGTAAAGCCATTCAGTTTATGATCTGTTAAATCATTTTAGATATTCAATAATTCTTTATTTGAAAAGCTTTTCTATTAGCATGCATACTACTGATGTCAGTTACTAAAGTCTTCCATACTACCCTATTTCTGTCGCGGTACTGTGTCATGAATCAGCCAGGGGCCATCTTGGATTGGAACTGTTATCTGCCACATGTTATTGAACAGAAGGTTTTGGGCTCCCAGAGCCACTGTTATAATGTTATATATTCAGGGCAGAGTCCCACTGTTATTGTTATGCATTCAGAGAAGAGGCAGTTTACCACGTCACCACTAATAAAGTCGTCATAGCGCATTAAGTGGACTGACGTGGGAAGTACTGCCTCAACTCATAACATGTGGGTTATAAAATGTTGTAGTGGTAATATCTGTAAATATATTGTATTGTAATGTGGGAGCCATGTTGTGTGCAGTCATCCATATTGGATACAGATAGTAACCTGGAGTAGATCACCCATCTGCCTTCCAGCTATCACCTAAAGTAAACACTTGAAGTGATAGCAAGGCCAGAACAAAGGGGTCTGTACAGACATTGAGGCACCTTAACCCCATGGGGTCTTCAGCCCAATATCAGGGTCATAGTACAGGAGCACATATAGGTTTCTCCCTTGAGAGCCAGAGACCAACTAAATTAGGTAGCCACACCTAGTGGGCAGCCCATGGGAGGGGTCTGGAAGTTCCCAGAGCTTACCTCTAGTCCATTGGCCAGAGGTAATCAAGTTACTCTGGGGATTACCCAATTGGCCAAGAGGAAGATGAGGGTTGGACAAGGGGGTAGCCACTCCCTGTACTGGTTTTGTGAGTTGTTTAAATACTTGTGTAAAAATAAAGAAGTTGTTCTTAATTTTATCATAACTGCGTACAGATGCATTATTGACCCAGGGGCATATGCTGGTAGAGGAGATCGTTCTGACTCCCTTCCAGATTTCCCAGGCACGCTACCAATGAGCTGGGACTTATGCTCTTGCATCCGCAAGGACTGTCCATTAGTCTGAGTCACCCAAATCTTAGGTCTAAAACCTACTGGGAATAAGAGTACTAGGATACTCTAGAGCCCATCATCATAGTAGGTTGTGACATACTACATTTGCAGTTTCCAATCATCTGGAACTATTCCTGACAATACGGATGCTTTCAAAAACACTTAACCTACTGTGAGGCAGGTAGCGGCCCAAGCTCCTTCAGTACTCTTGAATGTGGATTGATTGAATGCACCGATTTTGTATGGTTTGTAAAACATCTTCTTAAAAATGGACTTGTGTTAATTACTTAATGCAGCAGACCTTAATGCATATTTACCTTAAATGTCTGCTGAAAAAAAATAGAGCAGGAATATTCAGACATTTGTTATGTCCGCATCTTCCTCTTAATAGCTATGGTCTACTTTAAAAAAGGGATAAGTAAGTTTCCTGGATTATGAATGCACCTGATAGCGGAGAATTAGTAGTGTATGAAAAAGTTTTATTTTTTGCATGAAGATATCCAAAAATAAATAAATGTTAATTGGCTTACCTTGAAGTTAGCAAAATGTCCTATGTTTTTTGGCATTTGAACTACAACAGTTACTTCCTGTGCTCTGTACCAGGAAGGTAAAAATATGTACTGTGCTGTATTTCCTGTGTGTACCCAGCTTATGTAAGCGTCCTGTGGGTGTGAACAACTGGATTTGACTTTTGTGCAAATAATTTTGCAAGTAAACTGAACTTTTCTATAGAACACGTTTTTCATACACTACTAATTCTCCTATATCAGATGCATTCATAATACAGCTCACTTACATATCCCTTTAAGCCTATTTTACCCCTAGTTTTTCTCTTCCCACTAACATACCTAAATACTGTTTTGTCACCATTTTTAGTGATAGTGTAACTTTCTGTTCTGTTGGGCCTTGGCCCATCTTATAACCCATTTTGCCAGTAGCTGCTTGGTTTTATAGAATTCTCTATCCAACTCGGAATCTGTCATTTCTATATACTAGTTTTTTGTGTTTTTTTGTTTTTTTATTTCATAATGCTACTATCTTTAGAGCATACCATATGGATTGTCTTAACAGTAAAGAGGAGAGGTGATGAATGAGTTTATAGAAGGGATGTGAGATAAAGGAGCGTGAAAGGGAGAGTAAGGTGATAAGGTAGTATTTAAGGATTGGAACAATAAAGGATGTGGACACAGAGGGTAGAAGTGTGAGGGTGAGGTAGTACAGGAGGAAAGAGAAAAAGGTGCATTTGAAATAGCTACAAGAGAAATGATCGCCTAGGAAAAGTGGCGTAGGAATTTGGGTATGTATGGAGAGAAAGAGTCAAGTCAATAGTAGAAGTGAGAGTAGGACAGCCTACAATGTCAGATTATCAGCTAACATTTTACAATACAGACCTGATGAATATCTTATCCTTGTTTTAACATACTTGCAGGCTGCATACCTGAATTATTCCCTTTGAACCACAAATTGAAGCTTGGTTAGGCAAGTCAACCATGATGGTGCTAGTGAGGATGGCTTGGCGTTTCTCAGGGTACTGAAGGATAATTGTCACAGTCTTATCAACTCCTATAATGAGCAGATGAGCAAATTTTATACCAAATAAATTATTATTTACAAAACTAATAAAAAAAAACTATGTATATTTAAAAAAAATGTTTATACAGTAGTTAGAACAAAATTAACCTTGTTCAAGAGAAGGATTTTTTTTTTTTAAAGGCAATAGATAGATAGATCGATCATTTGTCCTATTTGTAATCAAGAGGTACATAGGGAATTTTTAGATCTCAGGAAATCAGACATTTCTGTCATCAAAAGGTTCAAAATGTAATGTACTTTACAAAGACACAGTTGCTGCTATACATTCAGACGTACGATTATCTTGTCCCCTGTTGAATTCGTTGCAATTCATAATCACAATTCAGGATGTCACAAAAGTTACACTAAAACAAATTGAGCAAATTAAGCCAGTGTCCAATACAAAAGGGAAGGACATAGAACTTGGAGGTGAAGGAGTTGCTTTAATTTAAAGAGGGATCTTGTGACTAATTAGATACATTTATTGCAAGACACTCAATTCCCCTTCAAACATTTAGCAAACCTAGAACTGTGTTTCTGTAGGTATCACCATTCCTTAGCTTTAAAAGAACAATCGCATATAATAGTTGTCAAACTGCAAATAGTTGTCATGCCAAGCGAGGGACGCAGTTCTGGTCGCAAATGCGGACCTTGCGAAGGTGGAGGCTCCAACGTCGGCTGCAAGGAGCAGAAGGCTCTTTGCAGGCCGCAAATGCGGACCCTCGTGAAGCGAGAGGCCGCATTTGCGGAGGTGGAGGCTCTACAGGGCCTCAATCACAGTAACAAACAACCCAGAAAAGCGGGACTTTGAAAACAAAAACCATGCCGCGGGACTTAGAAAAAAAAAAAAAACAAGGTCCCAAAAGTTAACAAAAACGTGTACATAAAAAAACACGAAAAAAAAACAAAAAAAAAAACACAGCAAGGGGTGAGGTTGCACGCGAATTAAAGTCGAATTTAAGGAGTTTCTCCACTTGGAAAAAAAAAAAAAAATCTACCAAGCAAGAAAAACAATGGCAGACGAAAAAAATAATTAAGGAGGCTACATGACCCCGAAGCGCAGAAAACACTGACAAGGACATACGACTTCATTACGACCCGTGGAACAAAAAAAAAAAAAAAACTGCATGGGAGGACACCCACGATATCTGAAAGGGGGGTTGCACGCTAATTTAAGGAGTTTCAGAACTTTACAAAAAAAAAAAAAAAAATGGCGGACGAAATAAACGAGGCTATACAACCCCAAAATGCGCAAAACACCGCCAGGCATGTACGAGGTACAAAAATACACAGGAAGCGCAGAAAATGCTCGCGAGACGCGTAGCACAGACAAACGACGCCATTTTACAAAACTAACTTGCAACTAATAACGCTACAAATCTAAAATGGAGCTTTGCACAACTAAACCAACGGTTTGCCCTCGCGCACGCAGCCTATTTCTAATGCATAGTTGGGACATTGATGACACTTTTTCCTCAAACAGTCCAACTGTCCATTGTATGATGCGGGAAAAAAAAAAAAAAAAAAAAAAAAAAAAAAAAAAAGATACTTCGCTCTTCAGGCTTTTCATTGCTGGATATATCAATTACAAATAGGTAAAGTATATTAATTTATTAAGTAACTAATTAATTATTATTTACAAAAATAGACATATCTCTGTCTTTGGGTTGAGTGCCAAATGCGCGCCGAGGAGCAAAAGTAAAAATGAGAGGAGAGGCTCGCAATAAACGCCGAGAGTCCTCAGAGAAGAAAAAGCTTTAAATTGTGTGTCAAACAGCATTGGCATGGCTTAAAATGTTATTGCCTCGTCATTTTTGACTTGCAAGTCGCTAGTCTAATATAATGTTCTATAACTCCTTAAACCGTATTATAACCATTATTCTTAATGCTTTGAAAGGGACTTCAATTTTGAGCCTTTATATCTTGAATTCACAAATATGTTTAAGGTTATCCTCACTTGAGAAGCTCACCTGTTTCATAAAGAAAACCTTTGGCTGTCACAGAGTCCGGTTTCTCTCCAGGAAATACCATTAAAGCAAACTGGACACAGTAGCAACCAATATTTAGTAGTGATCCTCCCCCGAAGTCTCTCTCCACACCTCGTGGAACGTGTTGCATGTTTGAGCCAAATTCAGCCCTCATGAACTTCACATCCCCAAGAGCATTTTGTGATAAGAGACTGCGGATTTGTTCATACACAGGAAAGAAACGGCTCCAGAAACCCTACAGAAAAAAAACCAAGACAAAGAATTTTGGGACAAGTTAAACATGAACATGTTTGGAACACAACAACACTAGCAGCTATGTATGCCACAAGACAACATTTTTATAGAAGAAAAAAAAAAAAAGAGACTAAGTTCTAATTTTGCACAGGGTTAGAGGTAGATCGTAATAGAGGTAGAGGCTTTGGAAAGGGCTCCAATTTCCAGTCTTCAATATGCTATTTAGGGTCTATTTATCAAAGGGTGATCTATTTATTTCACTCTTATATACCACTATCATTCAGCACTGAAATTGCCAAATCTATCAAGTAATATATGTGCAACTACCTACTGCTTCCGTTTGGCTTGATAAGAACCTACTTGAAACCAAATCAGGGATATACCAAGAACCAGACTCAATCCAGCTCACATACACCAAAGCACCAAGCAACTGTTACCAACTGTGGGCCCCATGCTAAAAGCGCTGAAAAAGCATTTACAAGTCCCCTAACTGCAGAGGACATCCTATCTAGCTATTTTAATATCTCTCCCCTAAAACATTGTGAGCAAACTACTACGGGTCACGGCTAATATTGTTAGCATGATACATAAAATTGCAAAAAAATTAAAGTTTTTACAAAAACTACTACTATAATTTTAAACATGGGAGTAAAGCACGAAAAAAAATACATAACACGTAAGCGCACCTCCATCAAAAATACATTATGTATCTGTGCAGTTGAGATGAGCTCTTCAACCTCTTTGGAGTTCATGGCCAGTGGCTTCTCACACAGCACATGTTTCCCATTCTGTAAGAACATCAGAGTCACATCCCGATGGACTGTATGCAAGGTCCCAATATAGATAACATCTGCAAGATAATAACAAAGTGAATCAACAAATAGGAAAGACACACTGTAATTAGTACAAAATGCATCTTGCAGGAAACACATGGAAACATTGGTTTCTATTCCATAAGGTGCAAGGTTTGAAATTCTTGGCAAGATGAAGATAATCAGGGCCTTGCTGTGCTCACCAAGCTCTTTTCCCAATTCTCTCTCGTTACCAACTCACATCTAAATTTCACTGTTAGAATGACAGACCCTGTACTTCAAATAAAGGGGAAGAATAATGTGATTATTAAGTATAAGATTCATCTACCAATAAGAATGGATAACTTAGCAAGCATTCGGTCCAGAAAGAAAAATATCACTGCAGAGTACAATAAAATTCAAGGGAAAAAAATAAATAAATAAAAAAAAGGATTAAAAATAGATTCTCACCTATGCTTGGATCCTTGGCGAGCTCCTCATATGATCCATATGCTTTTGGTATGTTATGGTTTTGGGCAAAGTCCTCAGCACGATTCAGATCTCTACCTGCCACAGCCACTGCCTGTTTATAAGAAACAAAAGCTAAATTATAGAAAAACAAAAAATGTGGACATGCCAGGCTAAGCTTAAATTAACTTTTCAGCAGGAGTTTCACGCAGCAAGATTAGCATTGTCCATAAAGGTCTTGTTGTGAAGATAAAACACTGGAAAAGATTAGGTCAGAAATGCCATTGAACTTCAATTTACTGAGTGAATTCTTAAACAGAAATGTCATTTAAAATCTCCCACTTTTTGCTTGTTACAGTAAGTCTAATTTTCTCAGAATACAAAAGTTTATCATAGTGCATACAAGTGAGCAATTAACAAAAAATACTCAATCCAAGGCAGCATTTGGCCTTTTACGTAATAAAACATACTGATAAGTTTCACTAACTGGTAGGTAACTGACCATCAACAACCCCAAGCTGCTGCCACCACAGTGGACCAGATATAAAATGTAAAAGCCAACATCTTTTTGGGAAAGACCAAGACATGATGGCCAATATTGGACATTTCCCCATAATTGCCACCCAGAGTTAAATACTGTATTCCCCAGAGACTTGGTCCCCAAAGCCCAGTGGGCTAGCTGTCCATTTTAACATTTTTTGTGAGGGATGTATTTCAGGATATATAAAACACATGCAGCCAATTAAAATATTAGCGTTAATATCACTTTATGGCTGTGATACCCAGTTCTAGCCATTTTCTGAGCTCTGAGGCATAGGCTCCATAGACTTGAATGGGGATGCACTAAATGAGACATCAAGTAACAAGGCTGTCGGCCAACAATTTAAGCTCGTAAGTGATAACTGATCTATTATCTTGTGGTTAACCATCACTTTATAATACTTAGACTTCTCACTCAGCCTGATCCCCAATACCGTCCTCAGAACCTAGTTATAAATCAAAATGTCCTGGAAGTCTGGCCGGGTCTAAACATGTATACCATGGTTTCTTCCCATCTGATACAATAAAGGCCTGCTGGCCCAAGGGAGCAGTAGAAGGCTGGCTCTTTAAGAGTTTTAAACGCAGTTCGTATATCATAAAAACAACAAGACCCCTTACTAGAAAGGGGGGAGTCTTGTCTTTTAAATAAGTGGTCGGATATGCCTTTATATATTATGATTGTCTTAATTTTGCTGTTGTGTGGTGTCAGATGCTCTGTGACCCTATGGACTGTAGGACTCCAGGCTCATCAACCACTGCCCTTCTGAACTTCAAGATCATGTTCATTGCTTCAGTAACCTCATCTCTCCTGTCCCTTCTTTATGTGCTTTCAACCTTTTCCAGCATCAGAGTCTTCTCTAGGGTATTATTTCTTCTCCGGATATGGCCAAAATATTGGAGCTTCAGCCTTGTGACCAAACCTTTCAGTGAACAGTTTGGCTTAATTTCCTGTAGTATTGATTGGATCTTCTTGCAGTCCAAAAGACTAAGCAATTTCTTACAACACTACAATCCGAAAGAGTCAATTCTATAGAGCTCATTTTTCATTAAGGTATAGCTACAATGGTATTCCCAGTAGCAGCCATAACAATTTTTGATGATAGTGTAATATCTTTGCTTTTTTAATAGCTTGTGCAGACTTGCCATACCTCTTCTCCCCAGAATCAAAATGTTTTCATTTCATGGCTGCAGTCATCCTTTGCAGAGATCTTGGAGCAGAGGAAAATAAAATATGTTACTTCCTCCACTTGCCATGATCTTTGTCTTTAAGACTGAGCAGGCCATCTTTTGTACACTCTACTTTCACACTCATGAATAGGTCCTTTAGTTCCTCCTCACTTTTATCTATCATAGTAGTATAATCCTTGTATCTCAGGTTGTTATTTCTCCCACACAATAACAGACAGGAAGTAGCAGTAGGTGTATAAATTCCATCACACATGCAGTCTCAGTTCATACATGTTGAATACCCAAAGTCAATACCACGATCAAAAATGATCTAATCTATCAGGTTGGACTCTTTGCCATATGCCAATCTTCCTTCCTTCATTTTAATGGAAAGTCACATATATTTTTGAGAGCTTGTCAGCCAATTCCTCTTTATTGTTTATTGGGTTCTCCATCTTAAATAAAAGTCATAATTGTACAGAACCCTTAAAGATGTGCAGGTTCTTGAGCAAGCACTGTTCATGGCCATACTTTGTAATATGCAACAGAAAAAGGGGTATATCTGGGAAGAAGCACACACACCATTAATAATGTGAAGCAATTACATTTGATACAAGCGAATAAAATATAAAAAAAGGTATCACTCACATTTTTAACCCTCAAACAGAATGAGGTATGTTTGCATCAAAAAAATAATCCACATTTGTGATTTGGAGTCCTTGCAGGAGGTAACTTGTGAGCTTAGAGCCAATTCTTATAAAATAAAATATGGAATGGCAATGTCCGAATACCTGATTGTTTAACCTGTTTATGGGGTCTTGCAGACAGCCCTCAAAGTGTACCAGGAAAGAGGGGTGTTACATGCAGATAATGCTCTAAGAAATTAGGTTTAACTTCAGAGAGAGAGAGAGAGAGAGAGAGAGAGAGAGAATATATATATATATATATATATAAAAAATGGGGGAGGCATGTTCACAGAGAGCCACAAATATGAGGGGGATTATTGGATAGATTTATTGAAGTAAATAAAGGTGTTACCCAAGCATGTTTGGTATTGAAATGCTGAGAATTTGAAAAAAAAAAAAAAAAAATAATAGTGTAATACCCTGGTTCCTGGGGTGAAGGGGGTCCAGTTAGGGGCAGATAGCAGTTCTGGCCATCAGGAATATACAAAGAACCAGACGGTCCTACTGGGTGAGATTGATCCAGGATCCTTCTGAGCCCAACAGAAGCAGTAGGTCGTCACAACCATGTGCCAAGGCCTGATGGGGATGGGCTTTAAGTACCCCAAGCAACTACAACCAGGTCAAATCAGGATATCGATATATCAACCAGCCACTGGGTGGCAGCACATTACATAAATACATAACATACCTAACCTGTTCATTATTTCACAATGGAGATACAATTGCAAGTTAACACAGAGGTCTCAAATATGGTCCAGTTTAAAAACTATAACCAACAAGTTCATCATTAAAATGTAAAAAAAAGCATTTTCTTATTCTAAACTTGGATTTAAGATTGCTATTTTTACAGTATTTACCATCAACTACTGATGGGAGGGGGGGGGGGGGAGTCTATTGGCTTCAGTATAACTCATGCAACAAGCTTGGCCAGTCTCAGACCCCAGTGAATAACTGGCTGGTACAATACATTACTCCCCAAGATCTAAGCATGACCAGTCTTGTTTTTCCACTTAAGTTACATTGAAGACAATATTTGTAATTATATCTCAATAGCAAGTGATATTACTCAGTGGTTAGATCAGAACAGCTGACTGGCAAGCAAAAATGGCAAGCTTCAATGCAAGCTTAGTGTAACAAAATGCATATTTTCAAATAGTATTCAACTAATAAGAGTATTTTAATTTTACTATAAAATTTTAAATGATACCACATTTCACCCTCCATTGTATCACTATGTAATATTGTGTCTAACCATGCAGTAGAAGTGGTCCATAGCAACAAAAACACAGACTATACAAAAAGCTTCAACTCGAGAAAGCATCAGTATGAATAACATAAGCCTACTGTAGTACTGGGTTCCCTGATGATCAGAAATCAGAGCTTTCACCGCTGCAACCTGGGTTTTATTCCAGTCAGGGAACCAAGAGGCCACACCACCCTGAAGCCATGCAGGGTTGGCCCTGGTCAGTACTTTGATGGAGACCTCATGATGAGAGGCTAAGTGTTACTGCCTTCGGCCTAGTTTTGAGCCTTTCCAAACAATTACGGTAGCCCCCCCCAACCCCCCCCCCCACCCCTCGCTTAGCCGATTTTCGATCTCCCATTAAAACGCCAATTACTTCAAAAATTAACTTGCAACCTCACTCGCAGGCTCCCTGCCTCACCCCCTGTGTGGTGAGGGTTTTAGTTAATAATTGGCATCTATTGGCAGTCTTCCGACTGATAGATTCAGAGTTACAGGCTTTGAAAGAAAATGGCGGGCGTTAAGGTTGTATTTTTTTTTTTTTAAGTGTTGCGTGCCTTTAGCTCATTGCCAGCCTTTTTCAAAGTCTTGCAGACCTTGCGATGAGCGCCTTTGGCATGCACAAGCCAGTTACTTTTAACATTGCGTGCCCAACATTCGTAACTTACCACAACTATTATATGTGATATGTGATTATTCTGTAGTTGAAAGAAACATTGAAGTCATACATGTTTATAGCTGCTTCAATCAAAATCAGTCCTTAGTGCAAGTGCTTTCAATGGGACTAATGAATATCTAACCAGCCTACAATGCCTACAGCTAAATCAAGCAACTGAAACAACAGTGGTTGCCATCGGCAAAGAATAATTGCCTACAATAGTTAATAACTTAAAGATACTGTATGTTTATTTTACTCTCTAATAACCTTTTGAACATTATCAATTATTTTTCTTCAAAACACTATCCGAATCTATCCTGTTATGGTGTCGGGACTGGTCCGGCGCTGCAGTGCGGCCTCCAACCGTTAGATGGAGCTGCTGATATTTTGCAGTGCTGCCGATATGTGAGAGAAGTTTTAAGCTTATAATGTTAGCCTAACCCTAACCCCAACCCCAACCCCAACCGTTTACCTAAGCCTTGACTATTTTATGGCACTGGAACATTGGCAGCGCCATCTAGTGGATGCTCACCGCCACTGCCGCTGCCCTGTCAGAGGGTTCTTGAGGAAAACGCTGTGAATCACTGGTGTAGGGTAAGCAAAATAATTGTTCTAATAGCTTTCAAACATCTCCTACTCAGACTTGTGATTACAGTAATATGCTCCAACATGACTGATGAGTCCCTTTAATAACTCAATGATATTGTCCATTTCATAATGCTATAGCAAGGAAGTAGTAGAAGTAAACATTTACCTCCAGCATCTCACTTGCCTTCACTTAAAAATACTGGCCAAATACCAACTCCTTAATAAATATGCCACCATAACCTTAAAGGGACACCCCAAAATCCAGTTTTCAGGTTATTCTTAAAAAACAAACAAAAAAAACAACTAATAATAATAATAATAATAAATGATAATAATAATAATAAAATATTATTATTATTATTATTATTATTATTATTAATTTGTAACACGCCAACATATTCCATAGCGCTATACGTAAGTTGTGATCAAGATATATTAACACATTACAAAAGATGGAATGCATTGTCTTTGAGATTAGAATCCAGTGTCCATAGTGCATTTCCCATATACATTACTTTATCCATCCAATCCTGGGAAATCCAATGTTTTTTCTGCACTTATATGTAAAGGAGCGTCTCACACAATCCTTCGCTGATTTTTAATGTGCCAATTAGGATTAAAGTCTGCTGGTCTGTCCCGGTAGTGATCAAAATAAAGACACCCAATGTTATCTGGCAGTTGGACCCCTCACCCAACCATATCAGTTACCCAGAGCCCCACATTTGCATACTGTAGCGACAAAATCAATTCTAAATATTATATTTACTGTAGATAACCTTGTAGGACAATATAAAGGCCAGTTTGTATGCTCTCTAAGATGACATTACTGATGGGAAAACCATGTCCCTTTAATTCATCCTTCTTGCTCAGTTCCATTCTTATAAAAAAAATATTTCTTCCAACCCATCCAAAATGCTGCGGCACATTAACGCGACTCTCTTACTGCTGAATCCCTACTATGCAAAACGGTTCTCTGTATTTTCAGAGAGAATATTTAAATCCCCACCTACAAAACCTATATCTGCTCTTTCTATCCTTCTCTCCTAACAACCTCCTGAGCGGCACCAGTAATCACTCACTGAAAAATAAATGGTCCTTTCCTGTAATGAGGTTGCCAAGTCTGTGAGCCGCCACAGTGAGCGTGCGCATTGCAGCGCCACCTATTGCTCACAATGCAGTACTACTCGGCACTTAGGCATGTTTTCTAATGGATTGTTCTAGGAAGAAGTGTTAAGGTTTAGGGTTCAGTCATCACTTCTTTATTTTTACTGTCCACATTGCAAACACTGTGCCTACTGATACACCACCACAGTAGTGCTGTGGGGGAGCCTTCAGGCGCGCTCATAGTGCTGAGAGCGATGTGGCGTCCTCATAAAACAGAAGATCAAAACAAAAAATGATCTTTCTATACTGTTGAATTATTGTTACCAATTAACTGAACTAAAGTTATGACAATGAAAAATGGGAAACAGATTGATGGACATAACATGCACAAAGTTGGCCAGTTCTTATTACAGTTATCAGGTGATGGGGAAGATTGTAAGCATGCTCAGCAGATAAAGGGTAAACACTGGTTGCAGCCCTCCCCTCTGTCCCTCACTAAGGGCTATGCAGTTACTATTCCCCTTCTGGATCGCTACCTTGTCTTAGTGAAGGCGCTTGTGTACCCCAATGAAGCTGTGAGCTATACCATGTAGGCTCACCCAAATGGACAGGTCATAGCAGAGAGGCCCAAAAAAACAGTGGTCCACTGGAAAAGGAACTGGCAACCCACTCCAGTATCTTTGCCATGAGAACCATATGGATAAGCACAACCAGAGACACAGATAAATGTGCATGGTTGCTGCATCCATATGGTCACCGAGAGTCAGGCACGACTGAAGGACAGAACAACAGTTACTATTATAACAGCATGGAGTGAAACTGTTCAAATGTATTTGGAATCTCGTAAGTTAGAGACGCCATTTGTTTGTGTGTTAGTGTTTAGGCTGCTGTAATAATGAGACTGTTGTATCCCTGGGCCATATTCATCTCACTAGCTTTCTCATCAGTGAGGGGAGAACTCGCCGGTGCGTCATTGTTTTAAGGAGCCAGTTTATTTAAGTGGAATGAGATTTCAACAACATGGGTATGATGCTCTGTGGAATGACATGGGATATGAACCATCACACCCTACCAGTGAGAACACGCTTACCTTACCGAAATGGTCCAACAATCGGTCCTTTCCCTTTTGAAATTAGCCAGCAGCAGTGCCACCCACCAACCATTAGATGGCGCTGCCAAATTTCCAGGCCCATACCATAAAGTTAGGTAAACTTTTAGGGTTACGGTTAGTGTTACCTTCTAAGGTTACAACTTGTGTGAAATATTGGCAGCGCTGCTAAATATCTGCAGTGCCATCTAGCGGCCACTTGCCGGAACTGCAGCTGTCCGTGGTGGCGAATTTAAAACAGGATAGATCCCAACAATCTTCTTGCCATTTATTTATCTATACATTAGTTTGGTGATATACAGTATTTGCCAACTTTCAATCAATCATAAGTGTTAATGGGACAGAAAAAAAAAATGACTTTCGACCCGGGAAAGACTGGGATTTGTGGACATTTGGGTCTAGCATTTTTGTTGGTCAGCTTTAAGGGGAGTTTACATACTAAAGTTTTATTTAATATATTTTAGATGCTCAATTATGTTGCATGCAGTTAAGAAAGCAATAGTGCCCATTTCAGTCTAAAATGGCCAGGAAACAAGAATATTGTTGCTTGACTACATATGTGCCAATCAATGGCCCAGTCATTCTGATTATACCAACAACACTTTCTGACCGGTTTGTAGTCACCAATGTTTTAACATGTCTTCTGTTACTCCATCACCGTTCAGTTCTTTATTGCACTCACCTGATGGTCTTCTGATGGTAAAGTCTCCAGGGCCACCACAAAGTCATGACTGATTTTTCCTACTGAACAGATACCCCATTTAGTTGCCATAACGGTGTCTGACTGTGGGTGTCTGGCAACTTCAGATTCCCATGAGAGGAGACCACTTCTGTTTTTCAGAAATCAGTTTCATGTATTCTGCACCATTTACCAAGATGTTTTTTTAACTTAAAATTAGGTTTCTGGTTATGCCAGGCTAGAACTAGAAGGACATCCTTAGTGTTACATGCACGAAAGCCAAATGACTAGAGAAGTTATTGGGAGTGATTAAATAGTTAACACTATTGGAACACCTGCCAAGAGTGAAGCCTGGATAGACTAATTACCTCAAAATAGGCCTGTGTTTTATTGGCTATATATTGCATGCAGGTTTATTGCAAAAGTAACTTTCAGAACAATGTTTGGTAGCTCCAGACCCAGGATATCAAAAAGGCATAGATTTAATTTTAAGGAACACTATTTTTCTATATTTATAATCTGCTATTTTAAAGTGTGGATCTTTCCAATTATGAGTACTCCAGCAGTGGAGTCAGCAGTTGCAGCAAAGAGCTGCTAGATGGTGCTGCCGACATTGTACACAGTTTGTAAGCGCTGCTGAGATAGTAAACAATTTCCAAGCTAAAATCATTACCCTTACCCTAACCCTATCCCCCTTACCCTAAAGAAAGCTATCCCATTTCAAATTCCACCAGTGACGGCAGCAGTTGTGGCAAGTTGCCGCTATCGATATTTTGCAGCCCTGCCAATATTTGAGACAAGTTGTAACGTTAGAAGGTTATCCTAACCATTACCCTAACCCTCACCCTATTTTTAACAGTTTACCTAACTCTCACTCTATGATGGCCACCAACCGCTACAAGGCACTGACGATTTAGCAAAATATCGACAGCGGCACTGAAAATCGGCAGTGCCATGTAGCGTTTGGTGGCCACCACTGCTGCTGCGAGTTTATGGCGAATTTAAAAAAGGAAAGGCCCTCTAAAGCTATGACATCGGCAGCAAAATCTTGGCAGCAACATCTATTGGATGGTCACTGTCACTGCTGCTGCCTGTGCTCGTGGTGTGCTGGAGTACTCATAACAGGAATGGACCGGATAACTTGAATTTAGAGGAAGCTTATATGGTCTTTTTAATAATTGAACTTGATATTGGGCAAAATGTTTTTAGAAATGTAAATTATAATTAAAAATAATACATAAATACTTAAAATTTCTCACTTTCTTATGCAGATATTCTTTATTGTAGGCTTCCATTTTCCTTATTAGGCTGCTTGTTGCAGATTCTGTCTCTAGAGGGTGGGTCCTTGTAAACTAATGAGCTTTGCATGAAGTGGTAGTTGTATCTCCTCAACGGACATGTGGCAGCTACAAGTTTCCTCTCTACATTCAAAGTATCCTTTCACTTCAGGAAGTAGATCACTGGAAACTGAACTGACAGGTTCAACAACAGCATAAATGCTTATAAAATGAATACATTTGAGGCAGTATTTCTTTGCATTATATCCTAAAAACATGTTGCCTATTTTCATATGTTCTTCAAAATGGGATTATAAAAAGTGACTAACTGAGCCAATCATCATTATATAAAGTTTAGGCAAATTGAGCCAGATTAGTGTCACCTATCAAGTGCTGATTTCATACAATAAAATAATTGAAATAAAAGTATGGCATGAGGTAATACGTGGGGGACTCTGCAAAGTCTGTTTAGTGGCTAATACATTGATTTTCATATTTGAATTATGAAACTTATTGTTATTGTTTAGTCATTCAGTTGTGCCCAACTCTCTGTGACCCCATGGAAGGCAACACACCACGCAAAATCATTGTCTCTGATTGTGCTTATCCATAAGGTTTTCTTGGCAAAGATACTGGAGTGGGTTGTCAGTTCCTTCTACATTGGACCATGATTTGTCTGACCTTTCCACTATGACCTGCTCATCTTGGGTATAGCTCACAGCTTCATTGGTGTACATAAGCCCCTTCACTATGACAAGGTAGCAATGATTAAATGTTGCTGGTGCATTTTCTTATGAAGATTAGACATTCGACTGTGTTTTAAAAGTCTTTCTTCTCATGTTCCTTCATACCAGTCATATCACCTTCACTCTCTTACACCTTACCTTAACTATATTTCCATGCACTTGCATCCTTATTGTATGCTCCAAAATGACAAGAAATTCTGTAATTCCTTCAAGGTGCTGGTATTCTGTATCTCAGCTGCGTTTGCTTCCATACTTATTTGACAGCTTGTCTTCTTATGTCTACTCCATTTTTTTAGCTCTAATTCTTTACCTGACCCTTATCAGTATGGTTTCCAATCTACTCACTCCCAGAAGCAGCTTGGAAAAAAACAAAGGAAAGAGGCCAGTACTCAATTTTTATATTGCTTGATTTATATGCTGCCTTCGATACACAATCTTCAAGGTATTGGTATCCTGTATAATCCTATGTCTTGGATCATCTCTTACCTCACCAATCACTTTTAGTCTGTAACATTTTTCCCCTGTCAATCACTCTCAGATATTTTGGGCAAACTTCTCTTTTCTCTTTAGTGAACTTATATATAAATATATTATATTCCTAAAGCAAGTGGAACCTGGATAACAAACCATTAACAAGACAACACAACCTCAAGCCTGACCAGATTATCCCCTTCCTTATAATGGTCAGGGACATAAATATACACACATTAGCTAAAGCATAGTTGTTAAGTGTCATACTATATTTGTTTCAAACAATTTGTCTTTATTTGTAGTCAGTTGTAAAAACATGTTATTTTGCCTTATAAACATACAAAAGATATGGACTTTTCTTTGCCTATGCACTTTAAAGACAATTAACAGATCCTTACGTATAGTTACATAGTAATAAAGGTTGAAAACATAATTTAGTCCATCAAGTTCAACCTTTTTAGATCTCCTTTGATCTGCAATATGCAGATTAGTTGTTAATTGATCCAGAGGAAGGCAAATAGAAAAAAAAAACCCAGTGAAATATTGCCAAATAAATTCCTTCCTGACCCCAGATACTGGCGCCCGGACTCCTTCCTGGATCAATACTCTCTCTTTAATAATCCAGGATAAACCCTGAAGGCACTTTGTATTCAAACCCCTCTTTTTAAAGTTATCTATCAAATCCACTGTCACCACCTCCTTTGGTAGAGAATTCCACAGATTAAACACCCTTAATGTGAAGAACCCTTTTCTTTCTTTAAGGTGGAATACTTTTACTTCTTATCTCAAAGGATGTCCTCTTGTCAGTTGAAAACCTGTTGGCACAAAAAGTTCACTTGACAACGCCTTATACGGACCCTGGATGTATTTATGTAGGGTAATCATATTCCCTCTTAGATGCCTTTTTTTCTAGAGAAATTAAGTTTAATTTGGTTAGTCTTTCTTCATAACTTAGGCCCTCCATTCCCCTTATTAGTTTTGTTGCCCTTCTCTGTACTTTTTCCAGCTTTAAAATATCCTTTTTTATCAAGCGGTGCCCAAAATTGTACTCCATATTCCAAATGAGGGCGTACTAGGGATTTGTATAGTGGGAGAATTATATTTGCTTTCCTGGCTTCTATACCCTTTCAGTATCTGATACATCTAGATTTGATCCATTACGATTATAATTTGCATGGCTATTTTTCCTTCTTAGATGCATAACTTTACATGTATTCATATTAACTCTCATCTGCCATTTAGTCGCCCATTTTTCTAATTTATGCAAATCTCTTTGGAGGGAAAGTACATCATTATCTGGTTTAATTACCTTGCACAACTTTGTGTCATCAGCAAAAATGGAGACACTACTTTCCAATCCTACTTATAAGTCATTATTAAATATTTAAAAAGGAGAGGACATAATACTGAACCCTGAGGAACCCCACTTACCACATTAGTCCAATCTGAGTATGTTCCATTTACAACCCTTTGCTTCCTATCTTTTAGCCAGCTCTCAATCCATGAGCAGATATTTACTGCAATTCATGCATCTCTTAGTTTGCTCAATAGTCTCCCATGTGGCACTGATTTTGCGAAGGCTTTTGATACAAACAAGTCTACATCCACTGAGTTGCCTTGATCCAAGTTCCTCCTCATAGAAACTAATTGGGTTTGTTTAATTTGACCTATCCCTCATAAATCTGTGTTGACTCCCACTTATAATCTTGTTTAAACAGACATATTCTTGTATACTATCCCTTATTGACCCTTCTAAAAGCTTTCCCACTACAGAAGTGAGGCTTACATGTCTATAATTCCCTGGATTTGCTCTTGCTTCCTTCCTAAATATAAGTATGACCTTTGCTTTTCTCCAGTCATCTGGTAGAGACCCTGCATTGAGTGAATCTTAAAAAATTATATATAACTAGCGTATTGCCCGTCAAAAAATGACAGCAATCAGATGTGTATGTTTTAAAAGTTGTTTAGTTATTAATATACATATGGAATTGTAAGGTAGCTAATGTTGTTTTCTGTGTACTACTGAAATATAGAATTCAAATTAATAAATGAATTTACGTATTTTTATGCATTGTGTTGAAGAGCTGGCAATCTGTGTTGATGTTGCTGCAGCATTAGTGGTGTGGAGGTGATGTAAGCGTGATGAACGTGTGCAGTGTAATAGTGTGCATGCGCGAGCCGAGACCGTTAACGTAGCTGTGTACTTCCGCATTATCCTAAAATGGCGGATAATGTGTGGTATGCGTCTTAGAGGATTATCGGTACGTAATCGATAGCCTCGTTTTAGTTTTGTTCGTCCGGCATTTTTTCTGCAGCGCTCATTGCAAAGTACTACGGTTTAACGGCTCGCCGGGCGATGATCTCCTGCGGCGCTCATCGCTAAGCCCGCTTAAGTACTACGTTTTAACAGTAAATATGGTCAAACGGTCAAATGACGGTCAATAAAAATTAAATGTTGTGAAATTTGCTGCGGCGCTCATTGCCAAAGTGGTACGATTTAACGGCTCGCCTGCGCAACAGAGCGGTTTAAAGCGCCTGCGGCGCTCATCGCTAAGTCGTACGCACTACGCAACGCAGCGTGACGACGAATCGTAGTTAGACAATTATAATATGTGATGGTTTGGCTATTACAGAACCCAGTTCCCTCAGTACCCTTGGATGTATTCTATCAGGACCCAGGGCTTTATTAAAGTCACTAATTGTCAGACAGCCTGTTTCACATTGCAATCCTTATCCTTTCTTATCTAGACTACAAACTTTTACTCTCTGGCCTTCCTTCTTCTTACCTCTACAGTTTACAATCTGCATTACGTGCAACTATTCACTTCATCTCCCTCTCTTCTAAATTTCATTCTTCTCCCATGTTAAAATCCCTCAACAGGTTTCTGATAACGTCAAGAATAGTCTAAATAAAACCGCACTAATTCTGCTCTTCCTAATATCTTGCTCCTGATATCTTGCTATACTGAATGTCTCCACAATGTACCATATAGTTCTGGAGCTCCTTCTTAGATAACATTTTTCCACACCACTGGAATACACCATAAGTCCAATCACTATACTGAACAATCTCAACACAGATTGAAAGTCACCTCTTCAAAAATGCTTTTCCAAAAGCAGTATCCTTCTTTCCAGCTCAGAATACTTCATGAACCATTGCTATAGATTTCATGTGTGTTGGCATTTATTATCAAGATTTCCCAGCAACGCCCTGAATCTGGGCAAATCCGGAACTAAAGCATGACAATACATACAATAATCCTCTTAATTTGGTACGCGTTTCCTCAAAGTATCTCACAAATCAAGGACTTTGCAAACCCTATACACACTGGCTTTTAAATGGATTCTAGATAAAAAGTAAAAATAATAATACAAGTATTTACTTAGGAATGATTGTGGTCTGTTGCTCTATTTCCACACAGACTTAGATCAACAATAAATGAAAAAAAAAACATTTTACTATACAATCTATACAGTAAATGTGTCTCATGAAAATATCAATTAAATATATTGATGGAAAACAATGGATTATTTATGACCAAGTTATATTTCTGTTTCTGTTGAATTTATTTAGGAGTTATCAAACTGCAAAAATGCTTAGACCATTCCATATTGTAGATAATCAGGCTGTATCTTGTGAGTATTTGACACCAAGCTGCTTGCGAACTTCGTCCATGATGTTGGCCAAAAGCTGACTATCTGCGAGGCTCATTATTGGGCTTTCTTTCAGTCCTGAAACATATACAGATTGCTTCATTTACATGGACATGGAATGCATAAAGTACAATGTGAGATGGTCATTGGAAATTCTGTTACCTTTTAATAAGCATTGCCGCACATGCTCAGCTTCATAACTCAATCCTGTGCTATTGTTAAAATTTAATGATTTTGTAGTGGGAGGAAGGGGATATTTGGTTTCTTTTCCATTAAGAATGATTGAAGTTGGGCACCACATGAATGAAGGAATCTAGATGATGGAGAAAAAAAAAGTGTCAGAGTAAACCACAATGGAGGATGAGATATCCATCTAAAGACTGACATCCATATGGCATAAATAAATTAAAAATACCAATTTTCTTTCTTAAGATTGGGTGGTAAATATGCAGAGTAGGATAATAGTTTAGGATGCCTCCTTTAAGAACAAACATAACTCTGAACTCCTTCTCGTTTTGCCCCTCTCTTACCGTCTTTCTTCTTCTTTATTCTCTGTGTGCTCTTATAAGCTATCAGCCTTTACGGATGTACTTTAACACGTACATATGCGTGTAATATGCTTTCAGCTTAACTTAAAACAGAAATAAGTTACCGTATATACTCGAGTATAAGTCCACCCGAGTATAAGCTGAGGCACCTATTTTACCACAAAATACTGGGTAAAATGAGTGACTCGAATATAAGCCGAGGGTGGGAAATGTGCTGCCCCCTGTGTCCCTTTTGTGCCTTCTGTGTCCCCCCCCCTCTCTCTCGTGTCTCTACTCCCCTCTCCCTTTCCGGTGTCTCTTCCCCCGTCTCCCTTCCCTGTGTCTCTTCCCCCCTCTCCCTTCCCTGTGTCTCTTCCCCCCTCCTCATTCTCATCCCCACTCCTCATTCTCAACCAAACTTCTCATCCTCAACCTCCCTCCTCCTCATCCCTCCTCATCCTCAACCTCCCTCCTCAATCCCCTCATCCTCAACCCCCTCATCCTCAACCCCCCATCCTTATCCTCAACCCCCCATCCTCAACCTCAAACCACCTCCTCATCCTCAACCCCCTACTCAACCTCCCTCCTCAACCGCAACTCCCCTCCTCATCCTCAACCCCCTCCTCAACCTCAACCCCCCATCCTCAACCCCCCATCCTCAACCTCCCTCCTCATCCTCAACCCCCTCCTCAACCTCCCTCCTCATCCTCAACCTCCCTCCTCATCCTCAACCCCCTCCTCAACCTCAACCCCCCATCCTCAACCCCCCTCCTCATCCTCCCTCCTCATCCTCCCTCCTCATCCTCAACCTCCCTCCTCATCCTCAACCTCCCTCCTCATCCTCAACCTCCCTCCTCATCCTCAGGCCCCCTCCTCATCCTCAGGCTCTTCCTCGTCCTCAGCCCCCCTCCTCATCCTCAGCCCCCCTCCTCATCCTCAGCCCCCCCCTCATCCTCAGCCCCCTCCCCAACCTCCCTCCTCAACCTCAACCCCCCATTCTCAACCCCCTTCTCAACCTCCCTCCTCAACCTCAACCCCCCCATCCTCAACCCCCTCCTCAACCTCTCTCCTCAACCTCAACCCCCCATCCTCAACCCCCTCCTAAACCTCCCTACTCAACCTCCCTCCTCATCCTCACCCCCCCTCATTCTGAACCCCCCCTCCTCATTCTAAACCCCCCCTCATACTACCCCTCTAAATAATGCCCCCCCCCCCCCCCCTCACTTACCTGCTCCGGTTCCCGCTCCTTCCGGGTCTTGATGTGGCGCGCATGTGACGTCACATGCATGCCACGTTATTAGCATATACCGGGTGCCGGCACCCTTCTTAATACATGCTAATATTTGACTTGCCTTTGCAGCTGCTGCTTGGCTTTGAGCACTGTTACCTAGGTGGTTGTCCACAAGTACTCCCAAATCCCTTTCAGTATCTGATACATCTAGATTTGCTCCATTACGCTTATAATTTGCATGGCTATTTTTCCTTCTTAGATGCATAACTTTACATTTATTCATATTAACTCTCATCTGCCATTTAGTCGGGGGGTTAGAATGAGGGGGGGTTGAGGATGAGGAGGGGGGAGGGAAAGAGACACGGAGGTAGGGTAGAGAGACACAAGGGGGGGTTAGAGAGACATGGGGGGTAGAGAGACAAGTGGGGGTTAGAGAGACATGGGGGGGGGGGGCAGTGACTTGAGTATAAGCCGAGGGGGCCCTTTTTAGCCTTAAAATAAGGGCTGAAAAACTCGGCTTATACTCAAGTATATACGGTAGGTTTAAAAGGTAATATGTATGTGTTGTCATTTATTAAGTGTTCTGGTTATGTTACTAATGTTTTATTTTTGAAACACTTGCGTTATGGAATTAACCTTGTATTCTTAATAAAAAATATATATAAAAAAAAAACATTTTCCAAGATCATGATTTTTCTTCACTTATGTTCTAGCTTAAATGTTGAATCTACTGCGGCAGAGTGAGTGATAATATCCTTTCCTTCCATAATCCAACCTCCTGCATCTTGGATGCACTGTGCATCCCATCACCAATTTTAAAAATATTATCTGGATTTTATGCTTTATTTAAACAATATTTTTTGAAGTTTGCCTTTATTCTCTCAAAGTGCCAAATCAAGCTTGGATCTCATATTTATGAATTTCCCTCTGGTGCATTCATCATATATCTACCATATTTGCCAAATCATAAAAATGTCTTTAGCCACAGTCTTGCTATCACATTATTATGGATCGAATGTACTATATTTACTATAGATTAAAAACTTGCACATTTAAAACAGAAGAACCTGAAAATTCAGGGGAAGCTTTAAAAAAAAAAAATCTTAGAAGGCTCATAGATAGCTAAACAATTGGTGGCTGTTCAAATGTTCCTCACCAGACTGGAGATCTGTCGGCCTATAAGTACATACATACCTCAGTGAATAACTTATTATTGCTTCAACTGATATTTGAATACCTGGATAATTCCTTTAGAACCAGATATCACAGCTTGATTTGGGAGGTTAGCCATGATGGTGCAGGTGAGGATGGCCTGGCGTTTTTCAGGATACTGAAGGATAATAGTCACAGTTTCATCCACTCCTGTGAAAAGGATGATCCGATGAAAATATGGTCTAAATATAAGAAATACTAAATATGTTTTGTACTACATGTCAGACTGGATTAGTTTTTGAATAAGCTTAACTTGCTTTCTGAACAATAATTGGTGGCAGATTTTAGAGACGACAAAGAGGACAATCTCAAAGTAATTCCGAAAAGTAGGTAAACCGTATACAAATATTTTTTAAAAAGTAAATAGATTTATTAAAAGTTGGACTTTTCTTTTGTTGGATCATCTGGCCAAACTACTGGTCATAATCTTTTGCGTAAACAGATTAATTGTTTTTAGAACTTGTTATTTAATTAGTCATTAGCCACATCAGTTTGATCAATGAGGCCAGCAGTGGTTAGCCCCATCCATTTTAAAAAGTCAATTCAATAGGTCTAAAAAGAAGCTGCTCTTAGTACACTTTCTAAAATTAATCTTGTAATACAGTAAGTATCTGATAGATGGCCGTATATTTGCAAGTGAGTTGCGGGCTCCCGTTGGCCTCCGATTACGATGCTATTCAATTGCTCAAGCCCGCAAGTTACTGTCCCAAAGCCGAAAACGTAAACCATGTACTGGTTCGTAGCAGTTTAGGGCGGGAACATGATCACTTAAGCAAGCCGTAACCTCCCATTTCAAATCAACCAATAGAAAATGAGACTCTCATTATTACAGCAGTAAAACATGGAGGTTACATGTCAATAATTAGGTTTGGGGGTCCGGTATGCGATCAGACTTACAAACCCGCAAAAAAAAAGAGTTATGAAAATGAATGCCAATACTGTTCTAGTCCATATGGGTGGCCTGATATGTATTAACTCATTGATACCCGAGATCGATTTAGACCCAAAATGAAACATAAAAATACATTTAATTTCCTGACGATTTGCGGGCCTGAGACTGTTGTGCAATTAATTCTAATGTCTGTTATCCCTTTCCCCGTTATTTACAGTGCAGTATTGATTTGTTATTGTCATTTACAGTGCTACTTCAAATAGGTGTTTAACCCCCTTCGCGGGTCCTCCCTAGCACTCGTAGGATTTTCTCCTTCTTTTGCCATTTACGGGTGTGAAAAGATTTGCGGTCTTGGGGATATTGAGCAATTGAATAGCGATTTGTGATTTTTAGCGTAACTCTTGGGAAAGTGAAAGATCCAAGGCTTCGGGAGGCTGTAAGTTTAACCATCGCAATCTTTTCAAGGCCGTAACTCTTAACCTGTTTTGAGCCCGCAATAAAACGGGCTCTTATTTTTGAATTGGTAACAATAATGTTTATAGTTATCCTCTCTCCCTTCTATCTCACCTGTTTCATAAAGGAAACCTTTAGCTGCAACAGACTCTGGTTTTTCTCCATTAAAAGCCATTAAAGCAAACTGGATACAGTAGCAACCAATATCCAGGAGAGCTCCTCCTCCAAGCTCCTTTTGTACAGCGCGGGCAACGTTTTGCAGATTGACGCCAAATTCCGCCCTTACGATCTTCACATCTCCTATCGCCTTCTGAGATAAGAGAGTGCGGATTTGCTCATAAACAGGAAAGAAACGGCTCCAGAATGCCTGCAGGAAGAAAATAACCCAAAATGTATCAATTATGAATAGCGAAAAAATAATTTTAAGACAAATCTTGAGGGCTATAATGAAGTCTCCAGGACTTTTCTTTTGCTGCCCTAATTCTCTGGAACTCCTTGCCTCGCTCCACTAGACCTCAAAACCTTCAAACCCTCATTAAAACTCACCTGTTTAAAGAAACCTATCACTCTCCCGTACCTCACCCAAACCCTTTAGATTGTAAGTTTGCAAGTTTTTAATCTTGCAAGGTGCTTTGGGAAAGCACTATGGACACCGGATACTAAGCTCAAAGACATGGCCCTCCATCCTTTGCAATGTGTTAATACTGCTATTGTTTTTGCCTTGATCACAACATATGTATAGCGCTATGGAATATGTTGGTGCATTACAAATAAATGATGATGATAATAATAATAATAATAATAATAATAACAACTAATGCATTAGTGTACTACTTAAGCCCTACATATACATTATGCCTTTTGAATAACTAAACTTGATAATGGATTAAATGTTTTTGGAAAATAAAATGAATCTACTGCTCAGACTTTTCCAGCGTTAAATAATTGCAAATAATACATAATACATTAAAGGCAGCACTTTTTGTACTTTTTACAAACATTTTGCTTAAAGAGACATACTGTAAATACGGAACTTCAACAATCCTTTGACAATTGTCTTCAAATTAATAGTTTGAACTAAAACAGGTGCTGAAATATAACATGTGCGGCATAACATTATACTATACTAGCGAATTGCCCGTCAAAAAATGACGGCAATAGAATTGTAAGTCAAGGAATGGTGTGTGGCACAGACATTATTTTTTGTGGTAGTCTGAGATCTCGGCGCTCATTGCGAGCCTCTTGGTTGTTGTTTTTTTTATTTATCAGAGGTGCTTTTGCTGTCATTGTAAGGTCGGCGCTGACCTGCTTTTTGCGCTTATTGCAAGGCTGTCCCCTGGTGTAGTTTGTGTTATTTTTTTTTTGTGTATATGTATTTTGTGATGCTAATTAAATAAGTAGTAAATTAATAAATTAATATACTTTACCTATTTATAAGTAATACATGCAGGAAGCATTGTGCTGAAGAGCTGACAATCTGTTTTGATGTTCCTGCAGCATACAATGTAGGTTTGCACTGTTGTGGAGCTGAGGTGTAAGTGTCAGCAATGTGTGCAGCGTGTAGTGTAAATATGCTGCGTGCGTGAGGGGAAGCCGTTAGTGTAGCTGGGTACTTCCGCATTGTATAAGTTAGTGTTGTAAAATGGCGGTGAATGTGTATGTGGTAGGCGGGTTTGTATGATGAAGCGTCCTTGCTAATGGTGTATGCTGTAGGTCGTACGGGTTTTTGTAAAAGCCGTATTTGCTTTGTGGAATTTAGCGGCTTTAGGGGTTGTGTAGCCTCGCTTAGGGGATTTTGAAGTGGCTAAACTTTGTAAATTTGTAATTTTGTGTTTTTTAATGTTGTGCGCTGTGCGCGGGTTGTCCGTTAAGATCATATTTTTGCAAGTCAGTAATGGATTTTTCTAAGTCATGCGGGTCGTAATTGTTTTTGTTTAAGTCCGCATTTTTTTTTCTAAGTCCTGCGGCTGGTATATTTTTGTGTAAGTCTTTAGTGTAAGTTTTGTGTAAGTCCCGCTTGTGTGGTCGTTTGTAACCTGTTGTGAGGCGCCGTAGAGCCTCCACCGCCGCAAATGTGGCCCCTCGCTTTGTGAGTTTCCACATTTGCGCTCCAAAAGTCATAGGGGGTCGTAGGGATGAGCGCCTATGGCGCTCATCTTCACCAGCGCAAGGAGCGCCTTTGGTGCTCCTTGCCAGCAACTGCGGCCCTCGCTTTTGTGATTAGCATTTAGATTCATTTTATTGTATGGAGCTATGGTTTTGACAAAAATTCATAACTGATTTAGCCTGTTAGAGTAATATAAGGGCAGCCTGTCAATAATGGATAAGTGATGGTTTGATCCTTATTTCACTTTCACTTCAAATGAGAAAAAAAAAATATATAAATAAATAAAATAAATAAATAAATACCAGCCTCAACTTAAGTAATGCAAAAATCAGAAGCTGCGTTGCACTTACTGCTGCATAATTATTGTATTAAGTATTAACTCTTAACAAAGCACTGTACCTCCATTAAAAAAACATTATATTTCCTTGCGGCTGCAATGAGCTCTTCAACCTCCTTGGAGTTCATGGCCAGTGGCTTCTCACATAGAACGTTCTTCCCATTCTGCATGAACATCAGAGCCACGTCCCGATGGATTGTGTGCAAGACTCCAACATAGATAAAATCTGCAAGGCATTAAAACTCAGTGTTGGTTCAGCAGGAAAGAAATAAAATTGTCAGAGATATACTGCTAGCATGGAGCAAAAGCATGACTAAAGATAAAAATTTTATGTTCAAGCCATTAATTATGCAAAAATGTATACATTATTATCTTTATTTGTAATGCGCCAACATATTCCGTAGCGATGTACAGGGAATAAGTACATGGCAAAAACAAAATTATCATTTTATAAAGAATGGAGGGCCCTGTTTTTGAGCTTAAAAACAATGGACACAAGATTGAAAACTTGCAAACTTACAATACATGGCATACACAATTAATATACAAGTCAAAAACATGTGAACATGCCTGCAAAAAGTCGATGACATAAGCACAATTATTTAATTTGTAAATATTGATTGAATAATTCTTATTTATACCATTATATTTGTCTTGAGATGCACCAGTAAAGTCTCAATTGCAACACTACCCCTTGAACTTTATGGTAGGTGGGGGGGGGGAAAGAATAATGGAAATATGGGTATATGGGTAAGGTTTGTGGACCTATAGGTTGAGGTTGAAGGTATATGTGACATGTTGTGATTGTAAGAAAGGGGATAAAAAACTAAATGGGATAAACTCCAATTTTAGCATATTTACATTGATGAAGTAGAGGAATTGTGTTGACATGACTGTATCTACCTAGGATTTACCGAATAATAAAGTGACTATGCATCTTATCCCCTTCTGGATCACTAACTCTCCTCATGACTCAGCTCTTAGGGGTGATTAACAAAAAAATGGATTCCTCTGCTTATAAATAAGCCTTCAAAAATGTTTATTTTCTCTAAAATATTTTTGTGTCCATGGCTTACACAGCTGCTTGCTGTATGCTCACAAATAAGTGCCTATTTCATTAACAAAAGTTTTATTTTAATGATAATGCTGCTTCTCACCAATATCAGGTTCCTTGGCAAGAGCTTCATATGAACTAAACACTTTTGGTATGTTATGGTTTTGGGCAAATTCCTTAGCACGATTTAGATCTCTAGCAGCAACCGCTACTACCTGTGAAAAAGAAACACAAATTAAACTCCAGAATGGAAGCAGGGAAAACTGCAATACATACAATATCACATATATAGTTGTGAGCAGCAAAAAATGTTGCTAGCGTGGACTTCATCAAAGGGCGTGGCTATGGCATCAGTGGGGGTGGGGCCTAAAATCTGATCTTAACAGAAGCTGGCGGCCATTTGCATTTCAGAGAAAAACATCAAAGTGAGAGAGAGAGGGAGGGAGAGATGTACATAGTGAGAGAGACAGGTACAGAGAGAGACAGGTACAGAGAGAGAGAATTACAGACCAAGAGCGCACACAGACAGAGAGGGCGCACAAAGACAGCGCACAGAGAGAGAGTGCACAGACAGAGCGCACAGAGAGAGAGCACAGAGATTGACAAAGAGAGGGAGGAGTACAGAGACAGAGAGTGCACACAGACAGAGATCACACAAAGACAGCAAAGCACACAGAGCGCAGATAGAGAAAGCACACATGCAGAGAGCACACAGAGATCGACACAGAGAGGGAGGGCTACAGAGAGAGAGAGAGAGAGAGCACACAGGCAGCACACAAAGAGGGAGAGAGCGCAGACAGAGAGTGCACAGAGAGAGACAGTGTGCACAGACAGAGAGCGCACAGAGAGATCACACACAGACAGCGCACACAGATAGCAAGAGATAGCGCAGAGAGAGAGCACAGAGAGAGCGCACAGACAGCACAGAGAGAGAGAGAGTGCACAGACAGAGAGCAGAGGCAGAGAGTGCACAGAGAGAGAGAGAGAGCCACAGAGAGCAGAGACAGAGAGCACACATGGAGACAGAGCGCACAAAGAGAGAGAGAGAGAACCATAGCGAGAGCACACAGACAGAGAGCACAGAGAAATCGCCACACAGAGAGGGAGGGGTACAGAGAGAGAGAGAGTGTTCACAGACAGAGAGATCACACACAGACAGCGCACACACAGAGCGAGAGAGAGCACACAGACAGAGGGAGTGCACAGAGAGAGAGTGCACAGACAGAGAGGAGAGAAAGAGAGCGCACAGAGAGAGAGAGCCACAGAGAGAGTGCACAGAGAGAGAGAGAGTACACACAGAGATAGACACAGAGAGAGTACACACATACAGCACACACAAAGAGCGAGAGAGCGCACAGAGAGAGAGAGGGACACACACAGAGTGCACAGAAATTGACACAGAGAGGGAGGGGTACAGAGAGAGAGCACACACAGAGAGTGAGAGAGAGCACACAGAGTGCACAGAAAGAGAGAGTGCACAAAAAAGAGAGCGCACAGAGAGCAGAGAGAGGGAACAGACAGCACACAGAGAGAGAGGTGTACAGAGTGAGAGAGTGCACACAGACAGAGAGCACATACAGTACAGACAGCGCACACAGAGAGGAGAGAGAGCACACAGAGAGAGTGCACAGAGAGAGAGCGCACAGACAAAGAGAGGATGCAAAGACAAAGAGAAAGAGTGCACAGACAAAAAGCACAGAGAGAGAGAGTGCACAGACAGAAAGCACTCACAGGGAGAGAGTGCACAGACAGAAAGCGCACAGAGAGAATACAGAGAGCACACAGAAAGAGAGCGAGAGCACACAGAGAGAGAGGGCACAGAAAGAGCTCACAGAGAAAGAGAGCGCACAGAGAGAGAAAGTGCAGAGCGAGCGAGTCGCTAGTATACAGTATATACACACACACACTAAATACTTGCCAGTCATCACGGGCCTCGCAATGATCGCCGATGATGCTCATTGCGAGCCTTTCCCCCCTCTACCTCCCCCCCTCTACTTGACAGGAGGTGCTCATTGCTTGCCTCCCCCCTTCTACTTCCTCTCCCTCCCCTGTGTCTCTTTCCCCCCTCTCCCTCCCCTGTGTCTCCCCCCCTCATTTTTATTATGGGATTGTTGTTTTAGATGAAGTGTAGTATTTGTGGTCAGAGAATCTATCCTATCAAAATTCATCTATTTACTATTAGTTCAGTAGTAAAGCTACAGAATTGTTGTTGCTCTATATTTGCTCTATATTCGCAAAGATTAGGAGGCTGTCCCTATTAAAAAAAAGTTTAATTTGTGACATGTCTGAGATATGTAATTTGATTATCTCAAAAGGTCAAGAGCCAGTCAAAGTACAGCTGTAATTCTAAATGTTGGCAGTTGAATAGTTACTGTGGCCCAATATTTACCCTGTGCTCTTTTGAAGAATTCTACTTGATAGTAAGCAAAATCTTTCAGAAGGTAATAAAATAACTAAAGCCTTTCAAGTCTCTATTATGCTCTCAAATGTAATAGCAATATTACTAATACTTTACTACCACTACCTTAGTACTTCTAGAAGTCTCCAGGGTAACAGGCTCTCAGCTTCGGGAAATCCCCTCTTCTTCCTGTTCACTCTCATGTGTACAGCCAGGTTTCATATCTGCAACCTAAGGTCATGGTCTCACACAAGATACATTCACACTACCAGTGTCATGATGTGAGTAAATGGGCAATGACATTTTGTGTGTGCTAGCTGTCACATTTAACTGGTAATATGAAGCTGATACCATGTGGATGCAGCCGTAAGTCACAGATATGGCACAACTCATGAGAGTTAATAGGAAATAGAGAGGCTCCAGAATTTGTTAAAAGTATGTGCGTTTGTCTGTCTTTGTACATGTGGTGTGTGTGGCGTTTTTTTGCTCATGGGGAGTTAGAGGCCCTTTTGGCCATGGTTAGGTCCCGAGCATTGTGTCATGGGGTCAGTTGGGTTCAGGATATGTTGGTTTCGGCACCTCTTGGGAGTGAGGGCCTTTTCACTGAGGCTCAGACTCAGTCTGCAGCGGCTGCTAGCCTGGGTCTCGTGGGGAAGGTCACTAGCCCAGGCGGGCAGCATGGGTCCACGGAACCACACAGCAGCAACAATTCTGGCAATAGGGCCATCAGGAGTATGGGGGGGACGGATTAGGTTCCCGAGAGCCAGGAGCTCATTCCCCCCCACTGCAGAGCAAGCAGTGCCACAGGGAGGCGTGGGTGAGGGCCTAGCCATCCGGTCACCGCCCAGCGTCTTGCCCCAAGTCCTGCACAGGACCCCAAAGTCCGCTAACACCCCAGTTCAGTCCCGGTCTCGAGCTGTTCTCTTTATTGCCCATATCCCGCCTAGTGGATACCCCAGGCCTTTTCAATCATGGCCTGCGAGCTAGGAGAACGGTATCCGGAGCAATAATCCAGGCTGTTCATATACCTGGAGGAGATCAGGAATGCGTATCGGACCTACAGGGGTATGGCGTGGTGGTGGTACGACGAGGAGTTTTGGCAGCTATGGCTTAGAGTGACAAGGTGGTAGCTTATTGGCTAAACATAATTACCCCAATGCGTGACATGGCACTCTTTCTTGGGAACACAGCCGGGGCAAGGAACCCCACCACGGAGGGCTCCCCCACCTGGGGATTTAGCCGGTCCTTTAACGAGGGCAGCTGCAAGTGGGCTCTGAACTGTCGATTCAAGCACACTTGCTCGAACTACGGCGGTGATCACATGCTATCCAAGTGCAGTAGGGCCAAGGAAGGCACAAGGGTGGGGGAGTCCTCTCCAAAGAGGCAGGACACCCATACGGTTGGACGCAATGCTGCCGTGGCTAGAATGCTACAGTAGATTGCCAGGGAAGGCACAGGCAGCTATGCTGCTGAGGGAGGGTTTTCGGGATGGGTTTAAGATCCCGTGTTCCCTCTCTCCCCCCACCTCTGGGCCCAATAACTTGAAGTCAGTCTGCGAGTACCATGGCGTGGCGGCAGATAACATTCGGGCGGAGGTAGGGCTCAGGAGGATGGCAGGTCCATTTCCCCTCACTCCAATTCAAGACTTGGTAATTTCCCCTTTGGGAATAGTGCTGAAGAAAGAGCCTGGGAAATTTTGCGTCATACAGCACCTGTCCCAGCCTTGGGGTGGCTCAGTGAACGACGGGATCAGGAAAGAACGCTCAACCGTGTCCTACTCCGTGTCCTACCTGTCTTTTGACCGGGCCACAGGGCTTGTCAAGACAGCTAGCGTCGGCGCCAAGATGGCGTAAGTGGATATAGAGTCAACGTTCCGGCTGCTACCTGTACATCCCCGCATTCATCGGCCTCTGGGGTGTTTTATCGAGGGAGAGTACTACGTGGATCTCTGTTTGCCCACGGGCTGCTCCGTCTTGTCCTTACTTTGAGACATTTAGCACTTTCCTTCAGTGGGTGGCCCGAACTATGGTAGGTTATTACAGTATCACCCACTATCTCGACGATTTTCTATGCGTGGGGACAGCCGGCCACGACAAGAGTGGTTTTCTTCTCAAGACGTTTTCGGGTTTGTGCCAGAGCTTCGGGGTTCCGTTAGCGCATAAGAAGACGGAGAGTCCCACCATGGAGTTGACATTCTTGGGCATAAGGATTGACTCCAAAAAGATGGAGCGCAGCCTGCCTGTTGAGAAGGTGGCAGACCTCGCAGAGGAACTCGCGGCCCTTGCGGGCGCAGGGAGGGTAACTTTGAGGGGTCTTCAATCGATTCTGGGGAAGCTTAACTTTGCATGTGGAGTCATCCCAATGGGCAGGGTATTCAGCAGGCGGTTATCCCTGGCTACGGCGGGGGTGATGCAGCCACATCACTTCGTGAAATTGTCAGGGGCAATGAAAGAGGACTCAAAAGTCTGGTTAGATTTCCTTCAGACTTTTAATGGGTCTACATTAATACATCCAGAAAGCGTGACAAGTACCCAACTCGGGCTCTAACCGGAGGCAGAATTAGAAGGTTTCGGCGCTTACCTCAAAGGATCGTGGGTCACTGTGGCATGGCCAGAATCATGGGTCTTGGTAGGCTTCACTAAGAACACGGCCTTTCAGGAGTTATTTCCCATTGTAGTGGCGGTTTATACGTGGGAGTTCAAGGATCGTCAGGTTAGCTTTGAGTCAGCCTACGAGGCTACGGTTCGAGCAATCAATAGCCTCTTGTCGTCATTATTGCCGGTAATAAGCCTTATACAGTGTTTGGTGCTTCTTTGCTTGAGGTTGAACATATGGTTGCGAGTGTACCACGTCCCACTTCGAAGAACAGCATTGTTGATGCCCTTTCTCGGTTTCAGGACACTGGCTCCAGGGGTGAAGGCGCAAGGTGAGGACATCCCCCCAGAACTCTGGGAGCTTGGCGCGGTCAGATAGCGAAGTATGTCAAACAATCTCTGGCACTGCGGCTGTGGGAGGCTTATAAGACGGTCTGGAACAAAGGGAATTACTTGGTGGAGGTTGTCGGCGGTTACGCTTCGGAATAATAATTATTAGGTTTGTTACTATGGTTCCTGTTGCTGTGCGCAGAAAACGGCAACTCCAAGGCCTCCGTCGGTAGGCAGTTCATGGCACTGGTCTTCATGTCCAAGATGGCCAGGTCAAGAGACCTGACGAAGGAATTTGTTGTTCGCCAAGTGGTGAAGGTTATGATCATGGGCGAACGGAGGCAGGACAAGAGGCGTCCAATTACTTTTTCCTTGTTGGACCCCTTTGAATCCCCTGCTTTTCTGGGCGGCTTTCTCCCTAGCGTTCTTCTGAGCTTTCAGGATCGGGGAGCTAGTCTCGGCAAACAGGCACTGTTCGGGGGGGGGGGGGGGCTGCAGGCTGTGGATATCTGTCTGGAAGGTGACAGATTGGTGGTATGGTTGGGAAGGTCAAAAACGGATCAGGCAGGGAGAGGAAGAGAGGTAACGTTGCACAAAATTGGCTCAGAATGTCCCCATGCGAATGTGAGGGCGTATTTACAGCAGCGGACACAGGCACCCGACCCACTGCTCATACATGCCAACGGGCAGGCATTGTTTTGGTTTCAGTTTGAATTCGGGACCTATTTGTTCCGTGGTTAATTGGATCGGGAGATGGGAATCGCAGCGTTATAGGTCTTATGTACGGCCCGGACGGGTCATCTAAATGAGACTTTCTGTGTGCTGCAGGTGGACAGAGACAACGCTGGATCAACGGCCATTCCTACGTGTACTGGGCCCACAGGTTAGCCGCAGTTACGAGGAATAATGCACAACTGGGCATACCGGAAACGGACCTACAGGTACGATGGTTCGCGTCCCGAGGCTTGAGGTGGGTGCAGGTGCGCGGCTTGCTGGACAACTACGCCCATCACTACAGTGACCCTCACATGGTGCTCATCCACGCTAGGGGCAACGACTTAGGGGTGGTCCCCATGCAAAAAATGCTGAAAGACATGAAGAGGGATATTGGGAACTGGGTGCGTCAGTTCCCGGGCTTTTTTATCATCTGGTCCGACATGATAAAAAGGCGTTAATGGCCGAATTCTAGAGACGCAGTTTTAGTGGATAGGGCTTGCCAAAAGACAAATAAACAGATTAGGCCAGTTTTGTGCTAAATGTAGGCTTTATTTCCATCAGGTACCGGGAATCCGAAGGCATAGATGCCGATTAATTTATTCGCCCTGATAAGGTGTACCTTACTGAGATCAGGTTGGAGTTGCTGACATTGGAGTTCAGGGAAGGGGTAAATCGGGCCCTAGCTTTATTAAGCGAAAGGGGGGATTGCAGCCTCAGGAGGCATCCCTCAGCTGCTCTGTGGCGGGAGGTGAGTTGCCCGGCCCACTGGCTTAAGTGGGCGTTGCCCTGCCTCATGGGTGTGCTTGGGAAGGCACTGGGTGGCCGTGGGCGCAGGCCCAGGGTGTGAGGTCACTGTCCTAGCGGGGCTCCTCCTCCATTATGTTAATTAAGGAAGGTATTGTTAATTACGTTAATTATGTAAAGTTATGGATTATGTTCATTTGGTTGGCTAGTAAAGCTGTGGCCCGTGTTACTCCCAACCTGGTGTCAGTCTTTATTTATTAAGCTAATGGATCGTGCTGGGGTCACGTTAGGAGGGAAACACTATTTTTTCTGCTGAGCTACATACTTGGACAGATGGAAAGACGCCTTAAATACAGAAGAGCTTTCAGTTGTAACAAGAGAAATGTATCAGTACAATGAACCCCTGCTTTCAAAGGTTTAGAGGAAATCTTATTAGTTTACAAGGACATCCTGCTGAGAAAGCAGCTCGGTTAAATGCACAGAGGTTTGCTCTACAGCATTCTTGCGTATGACAAGTAATAATTATTCATTAAACATTTTAGCTTGTGGTCCATTGCATTATTTTTCATGTTCTACAGCAGTCCATATCCCCAAACTCCTAAAGTCTGAAATGTTTGCATACACATTTGAACTTGTATTATTTCATATAAGAGTAGTTTACATTTAGATAGAAGTCTAAAGTGCCACGGTGTTGCAGTAGAAGTATATAAGATAAATTATTGGGAGTATCAGAGAAGACATCATTGAGTTATGCAGGGGTGGGCAAGTTTGGTTCTGGAGTGCCCCACACAGGCCTGGATTTGAATATTTCCTTTCTGAGTCAATCAGGATAACTGAAGAAGTGATTGACTCACCTGTGCGTAGCAGGGATATCCTCAAACCCAGGCCTGTGTGGGAGTCTCCAGTACCAAACTTGCCCACCCTTGTGTTATAGGAATCTCTGTCTCCTGTGGCGGAGGGCCCCGGTGCAAGAAAATGTCCACTCTTCCGGAGTGATGTGGGCCCAATTTTTTATTCTGTTGTGCCCTAATGGTGCCAACTCATTTTATCTATAAATTATATAAATAAAAAAAATTAATATAGAAATTACGTTTTTGAATATATATATATTAGACTGCATCGGGGCCCCCCAGACTAGGGCCCTGTGCATTGCACCGCCAGTAGCTCCGTCTGTGCCTTTCTAAGAGTTTGCAGGTAACATTAGCTCATAATATGCACTAACTCCATAATCCACACCACAGTGCACTGTCTTTATAGCTGGACTCCAGGTATATGCTGCACTCACCTGATGGTTCTCAGGGGGCAACGTCTGTAAAGCCACCACAAAGTCATTGCTGATCTTCCCTGCAGAGCAGATTCCCCACTTGGTTGCCATGACAAAAAAAGGAAGAAAAGCTTGACTAGTTTTAGCAGGCGAGAGAGTCTGCTGTGTGTATGTGTGTGCTCGTGTGGCATGCAGTGTGTGCTTCACATGAGAGGGGAGGGTCTAGTTTGGGAAAGTGAAATCCTGCTGACTAATCCCTGGGTGGGAACCAGTACAGCCTCCATAGCATTGACCCTTGTGTTTCATTACACTAACCTGCCACAAGATGGCTGTCATAAGGAACTCACTGTCATAAGGAACTCACTGTCATAAGGAACTCACATCACTGCTGTACACAGATATATGTTTAACACTAAGTACTGGTTGCATTTATTTTTAGCTATTTCTAGTATAGTTATCCTATACAGTTTACACCTGTTTTTTTTGTTTGCTTTATCTTGTGATATTAATTACATTCTTTTAAAAACAAACACAGATCAGTCGCCTGTATTTGAACTGTGGAACTGATATATTTCAGGTTAATGCCCTTTCCATTATGTTATCTGAGCAAACAAAACATATTGAGTCTAAATTTAAATAGCAATAGTATGCAGCTTCATTATTTACACAACCTGGGGTTTAAAGACATTTCAACCCCACAAGAAGCTGTCTAAAACTCACTCAATACAACACCAAGTACAAAAAAGAAAATACTGTTTGTGCATCAATTTCAGCCCTCTATTTTGTGGTGCAGAGCCCAATTAACCCCTTTTGTGCCCCATTAGGAGCTGTATTATTTTACTATGAATACTTTTATTAACATTTTTTTTTACACTGATCATTTTTTTCTAAGAAAGTTGTTGATTTATAAACTGAAAATATTCTTACTCTCTGCCTTTACATTTTTTGATTTGTTTGTTTGTTGTTGTGTGTCAGAATCTTGGTCAATTTCCATCCATTTCCCCAAACATTGAGCCTCATTCATTTGAGCTTTTGGGAAATCCGGGCTTCGTAAATGTAGCCCACAAGTTATTTTTCTATTCAATTGGCGTCTTTTTGTGGGCTCAGATCGAGTTACAGGGTCCAGCGTCCGATTCACTCCGATGGTTCGCATCGCAAGTTAATGCCCCTCCAAGCCTTTGATCTTTCACGGCTGCAAGATTTGTGAACGCCAAAATCGCAAATCGATATTTAATTGCTCCGATTCCCCCTCGCTAAGCAAGCAGCCAAGCCCGCAAATGGCGAATGTCAAACTACAGGTCACAGGTACCAAAGAGGCCTCGCAAAGGGCTTAATGACATGTCCGGAGGACTGTAAATGCAAATATACACACACTAATGTACTTTCGCAAGCTCGCAATTCGGACAGAAAAAATACTTTATTTCATGTTAAATTTCCATGTTATATTGATCCTGGCAATCAATGTGTTAATACAAATAATGGAACTCACATGTAATAATACGGCTTTCTCAATATTGCATTATTTCTGGAATGTGGGTCCAAACGTAAGCCGTAATTGAAACCCGTAGGACTTTGAAATCCAACCTCCAGTTTTCTTTGACGTTATGATGACAATCTCTGTTTCCAATGGCTGTTTCTAACTCCGGAGTTACGGCCTTGCATAATTGATCATGTTTAAGCCCCCAAATGCTCCGTTCAATAGCATGTTGTACGATGTGAGCTATTGGCCCCTAACTTGTGGGCTCGGCTAATTGAATAGCACCAGAAGTTGAGGACGCTGCAGGCCCACAGGAGGCCTGCAGACTTGCGGCCTTTGTGCCGCAACTTGCGGGCTTGTAATTTAATGAGGTTCGTTATCTCCTGCATTTGGCCATCATGCTCCAACGTCTTCTAAATACAGGTGAACGTTGAATAATTCTAATTTTCTTGTCTTAATTTATATTACAATCATCTTTTAATTTCCATGTTGTAAGAAACAATAATACAACTATGACAACTTTAAGGATAGTTACTTTGACTGTTCCATAAGCAGTATAGTTTTTACAATAAATTTCTATCAACAGTAAAAAGGTGCAAACTGTGTAGTACATATTTTTAACTGTTCTCAAGAAATCAGTTAAAGGTCTACTTTATGTTTGTGAAGTGTGTAATAAATCAACAATCTTAGCAGCTGTGTAAGACACAAACATAAAACCATTTTTAGAGAAATCAGATGTTTTAAAACTCTTTATAAGTATAGATATCCCATCTTGGCCTTTGGATATGGTGGATATGTGAGGATGGTTGTTAAATAACCGTGTCTATTTTTTAACCACTTTCTCCCACACATGCCCAGAAGCAGGGAGCTAGCATCAATAAATGTAAGTCCTGCCTTCCAGAAAAGTCAACTCCCCTCTCACACACCCTTCAGCAAAATATCATGAATGACTCAAGGTTCCAACAGAGGGTCTAACATTTACTTATTTTCTAATTAAAAACTAGTTTAATTACTGTTTGCCTCCTTAAATATGCATTATGTCATAGTCAAAGTGTTTGAACAAATACATTTCTGTCATTTACATTTCCTTTACATTTAAATCTTTAGGTTTCTGTCTAAGCTAAATATTATATCCTATCCATAACTTAGATCTTGTTGGTAATGATAAACATTTAAATATGTCTTATTATTATTAAATTATTCCACATTTCCATTAGTCAGGCTGCGTCTTGAATGTATTTGACTCCAAGTTGGTTGCGAACTTCGTCCATGATGTTAGCCGCAAGTTCACTTTCTGCCAAACTCATTATCGGACTCTCCTTTAATCCTGAAATACAAAGAGAATTTATTGACTGCCAATATTAATTATTTGGGGCACTAATCAATAAATATGCACAAAGAATGCCATGTTACAGCATGTAATCACTTTACTTGAAACATTTTTTTCTAAGGATGTACAATAGAAAGTACCACATATTTTACACAATGTATAAAGTCTAATTACTGCAACTTGAATCTGAGTATCACATGAATATCAATTAAAGTCCTTTTGGTAGTGATGACCCCATCATCCATCAAGTGAAGGCATGTGACTTACTGACTACAATTGCTGGGTCTTCTTGGAACTATATTCGCACTTTTTACCGAAGTGTACTTGAGGCCTTTCAAGGAGCAGACAACAAACCCAGTCCAAACCCCTAAGTGTCAAGATCAGATGAAATATTTGTCTTTTTGAACTCTAAATTAAGGTAGTTAGACATCTATCCTTCATGCAGAAATATTTATGTGGGTATTTTCTCTTGATGTACTTGATAATACAGGCCTACTGGTAGAGACAGACTTGGATAAAACTGTTTTACTTCACAAAAATAATAACTGGTAGACGCATTGCTCTAATAAAAGTTGGCACTCTAAAGATAATATTTTGTGGTTGGGTGGACAGGCAGCAGAGTATAAAAGCTGAGTATTTTATTAAAGTTCTTGGTCCAAGATGAAGGCAAATGGAAGAATACTGTAGTAGAGTTCAGAGCAAAGCAAAGACCGAAATATTAGCATAAAAAAGTATAGCTAGGAACATGGTGCAAAGGCAAGCAAATGGCACAGTATGCTATAATAAACTGACGTTACAGACCAATATTAGGTGCAAAGTTTTGTAGTAAAAACAATAATCCAAGAACAGTACAGGCGGCAGCCAGAAGCAGAGTCCAGGTTACAGATACATTTGGAACAAACTGCTTGTTTCTTATGATCAGAAAAAAAGTGCTTCAGCCAATCCATATACTGTATGGTCAAGCATTATGTGCTGTTTATCTTTTTATAGCACGAAGAAGATCTGCAGATTGAAAACACATTTATAACAAATAAATAAACTTTAGGACTAACCTCTGGTTGATATATAAACAAAGCTAAAGTGGGACTTTTATCTATGATTGCAGCACAATGTTTTATATATATATATATATATATTATTTTTATTTTTTTTGTCTTGTACTTAACCCCAGTATAGTGCTATGGAACATGTTGATGCATTACAAATAAAAGCTATTATTATTATTATTATTAATATTAATAATAATAATAGATATGCAACATAATATTGCCATTCTTGTCTTTTATTGTTCCATGAAGTCTGTAGCATTATCTATTTAAAAGTTATGAAACGTGCCTCTCTATCAAGTTACTGTTCTATGTTTTGCGATAACAGTCGCCATTAGGGGAGAAACTCTTTTCCATTTATGTAACTGAGAAGAACCAATTAATCTACAGCTGAAGTTCTAAAGTATGGCAGTTATATTCATGTTTCTGTGTCCTTTAGTAGCTCACGTTATATACAGTTGTGCTCAAAAGTTTGCATACCCTTGGCGAATTGATAAAATATGTACCATTTTTAAAGAAAACATACAGTAAGTGAGCAGGCAAAACATTTTGTTTATTTCTTATGGGATTCATATTCAATTGTATGTTATAACAGAATGGCACAATCATAAAACAAAACCTGGCAACAAAGAAAAAAATGAAATTACCCTGTTCAAAAATTTGCATACTTAGTTCTTAATACTGTGTATTGCCTCCTTTACCATCAATGACAGTGTGCAATCTTTTGTAATAGTTGTCTATGAGGCCCCTGATTCTTGCAGGTGGTATAGCTGCCCATCCGTCTTGGCAAAATGCCTCCGGGTCATGCACAGTCTTTGGTCGTCTTGCATGAACCGCACATTTGAGATCTCCCCAGAGTGGCTCAATGATATTAAGGTCAGGAGACTGTGATGGCCCCTCCAGAACCTTCACCTTTTTTTCTACTGTAACCACTGGAGGGTCAACTTGGCCTTGTGCTTAGGTTCATTGTCATGCTGGAAAGTCCAAGAGCGTCCCATGCGCAGCCTTCATGCAGAATAATGCAAATTGTCTGCCAGTATTTTCTGATAACATGCTGCATTCATCTTGCCATCAATTTTCACAAGATCCCCCATGCCTTTAGAGCCCCCCTTCCCACAAACATCAGTGAGCCACCACTATGCTCCACAGTGTGAATGGTATTATTTTCACTATAGACCTTGTTAACCCCTCTCCAAACATAACGCTTATGGTTGTGACCATAAAGCTCTATTTTGTCCCGTCACTCCAAATTACAGTGTGACAAAAGCTGTGAGATGTGTCAAGGTGTTGTCGGGCATATTGTAACCAGGCTTTTATGTGGCATTGGCGCAGTAAAGGCTTCTTTCTGGCAACACAACCATGCAGCTCATTTTTATTCAAGTATTATCGTATTGTGCTAATTGAAACAACCGCACTGTCTTTTTCCAGAAGTTCCATTACCTTGTTATGCAGGTCTTTTGACAGCTCTTTTCTGCTCCTCATGGCTCAGTATCTAGTCTGCTCAATGCATCCACGTGAGAGCTAAGAAACTCATTGACTATTTATACACAGACACTAATTGCAATTTAAAATGCCACAGGTATGGGAAATTAACCTTTAATTGCCATTTTAACCTGTGTGTGTCACCTTGTGTGTCCGTAACAAGGCAAAACATTCAAGGGTATGTAAACTTTTGATCAGAGCCATTTTGGTGATTTCTGTTATCATTATGATTTAAAAAGGAGCCAAACAACAATGTGATATTAAATGGCTTCATATGATCACTGCCCTTCAATAAAATAACATTTTTTGCATGATTAGTCATGTTTTCAAAATAAATGCCAATATTTCACAATTTCTGTCGGGGTATGCAAACTTTTGAGCACAACTGTACTATAAAAGCCTTGCATAATAAAAATACAAATGCACTTTTAGATACATATTTCATTTTCTACAAGTGAACTCTTTCATTTAAGATAATATTTTGTTTAGGTGGAAATTAACAACATTTTTCACCATGAATGACTAAAAACAAATGAAATAGACAGACTGGTGCATGCATGAAGTATACAACAAGGTATCCATATGCTTATTTTGACGAAGGTGCGAATATCATCACTGCTGTATGGGTGCATGTTAAGATTGTTCATTGTCCACCTAAGATGTCCCCTGAAAACACCTTACTCTATCACCTTACTTTAGAGATCGTTCAGAGAACAACTGCAATGTTAATACAATTTAAAACATGCAGCCTGAATAATACACTTTAACTTTTGGTCCTCCCATGTAATAACCTTCCACAGATCTTCTGCAGTAATTTCACTTACAGATATTGGTTCTGTAAATTGCATGATAGTAAAGTTTTCAATGCATTTTTGCAATCAAGCTATAACAAGGGAAAAATAGTTACACACAAAGTGAAAACCTATTGCATCTGTAAAAAAATAACACTAAGCAGTGGTGCAACTGCCATAGTGCCCAGAGTAAGAAGTGAAGAGGTTTCTAAAGTTTTATTTGTTACCTTTTTGCAAACACTGTCGTACATGCTCTGCTTCATAACTCATTCCAGTGCAATTGTCAAAATTCATGGGCCTTGTAGTAGGAGGAAGAGGGAATTTAGTTTCTTTTCCATTCACGATGATTGAAGTTGGGCAGCACATGTGTAATGGAATCTAGGGTGGAATAAGAGTTAGAGTAAGTACCAGTAGAAAATTCATCATCAAATCTACATAAGGTATTGTAACGTAAATACAGTTAATAAGACCCAGAAAAACTTAAGCTGCTTATCTTTTTTGTTTTAAATTAGGTTCAATGGTCCACCTGAAGACCCCTAAGTTCCACCTTTACCACTTGCTAAATAGTGTTGTAGTCACCTGCTATTCCTCCCCCGATCACTACTGTTCGAGTGTTCAAGACCTCCTGCAAGACAGCATTCCAGCTCATGCCCATTATCATAGGGGAAGTTAAAGGCGGAATACCCTTAGACAGATCCAGAACCCCAGCTGACAGGAAGTAAAAAGTGGCTATCTATATCTGCTCTTGGGAATGATCTGCTACTCCTGAAAGGTCAGTGTGCCGATACATTTTACTTAATCACTGTGAGGTTGATCTACTACTCCTTAAAGGTCCATGTGCTGATCCATTTTACTTGATCACTGTGGGAGCATACTCTCTGGTGGCAGTTTGAAGTCACCTGGAAGCCAGGAGAGTTGTGTCATGACAAACTAGTGGTAGAGGTGGGATTGGCACTGCAACAGACAGGGCCCAGGGGCATAGTGCAACAGACAAGGAGACTGCAAGCATGTCTCTATCCCAAAGTGAGTATGAGGGTGAAGTGCTTCAGAGATACCTACTCCAAACAACCAGACTAGGGTCCACAAGAACTGACAAGGACTATAAGAAACTTCTGCTCGCCATCTGGCGTCAAGTCTCCAAAGAACAATGTCACCTGGGAGCTTAAGTGATCGCCTCCTGGGATCCCAACTGGGACACACCATTATGATGGGGCAGAGGGGATGCCAAGAGAGCAGAAGAGCCTCCAGAGCACTCTCCAGAACAGATGCTTGCCTATCCTGAAGAAGTGACCCAAGAGGGAGCGAATATTCTTTACTGGCAGAGCAATAGGAGCTCAAGTCAGGAGGGTGCCTTCAAGGGCCAGGTGGATGCCCTGCTCAACCAGAGAAGAGGAGATGCTCAGCATATACTGACTACTGGCTGGAGGCTCTGATCTATGAGGAGGTGGAACTAGAGCATGGGAAAGATGCCCTGCTCTCCCTAGATATGTGATGCAATTGGAGAATTGTCACCAGTTGCAAGTACCTGACTGGCTGAAGTAGTTGTTTTGACACAGTCCTGACATCAGGAGCCACACACCCCAATACTTGTGATCTCTGATGGATGGGTGGTGCTCACAGTTGGAACTGGTGGAGGGGTCTGCTGCTTCTAAAGCTTTAAAGGAACTGGTGAGAAAGGGGCTACGGATGGAATGGGATTACCTAGAGGTAATTGAGATCAATGTTCCTGTGGGGGTTCATCTCCTGTGGTTTAAATACTCCCTGAAGGCCAAACCAAAAGAAGAAATGCTAGCAATGGAGCAGGGAAACAAGACTGTCTACCCTGCAGAGTTGATGGGGTGGAACTGTCCCCCTACATTAGGTGAAAGGAAGAGTGAGGCTGCTTATACTACAGAAGGGCCAGTGGGAGACCGACAGATGAACTACTGCAGCTGTTAGCAGTCAGGGAGGCAAGACCGACTGCCACGTGGAAGGGGTTGTGGAAGAGAGCAAAACTTCTGGATCATTGTTTAAGCAGCAGTCATCACCCAATGCTGACAGTCAGGAAAAGAAGCCATCCCATGCGAAGTAGAGCAGAAGAAAGAAGTAGGCAAGTAATGAAGGGCAACTGGAGGAAGATCCAGCCAGCAGCGCAATGACGAGGATAGCCAACAGGTGCGATCGTCTGCCCTGGGGAGGAAGTGCAGCACCACTGCAGTCCTGTCAGACAAGGGAGCAGCAGCTACAGCAGATTAAAGCCAGCAGTTGGGGGAAAGCAGCAGTCTCTCAGGAAATATCAATCGTGAGAGTGATCACCAGAGCAGCAACCCCCCAGCTTGTTGACCATTATCCAGATAGTGCAAGGCCGGCAAGCCTGTCCCCTCAATGCATCCAAAATTGATCACGGGGAAGAGCGAGACAGACACTGAGGAAAAGCTACCAAAAGAGGGTGAGTGCAAGAACCCAGCAGCATTAGATGGGGAGGTCGCCAATCATGGTGCCAAACACATCTAAAGAGATGATGCTGCCAACAATGAACAATCTGAGATATGGCAAGCAGAGACTACCCCTGGTGGGAGCTGTTCACAGGGTCATCAGAGCAGGGTGAGTGACAGAACTGACCAAAGGGATCAGGGAGGCAAGGAGGCTTGCACTGCAACAGAGGACATGGAGAGAGCTGAAACCAGAGCTGCCCCACCCTGTAGAGTGGAGCCAGAGCTCCATCCTCCTGATCCACTGATGCAACAGTCCCCATAGATCAGCATTGTGGATGAGTCAGCAGTTGGTTCGCCCAGCAGTCTCCAGGGAGATGTTGACAAATTGAGACAAGATGCTTCTGATCCTTGTTTCCTGCAAGAGAACAGTGATGGTCCGGCAACAGTCCACACCAAGAGGTCAGAACAGGCAAGCGGAGATGCTGCGTATCCCATGAAGCCGAAGAGAAAAGATATGGAGGATAGAGCCAATGGCCATGAGTCATTGCTGGAGCAACCACACCTGACTCACTCAAGCCATTGACAACGGGGAACCAGGCCACTGACAACACCAACAGTGCACCCAGAAAAATAACAGCTGATTGTCAACCACATCCCAAAGGAAAATAGACAAGATGTGCAAGAATTTAAGCTGTTTCTAACCTGCCTTTGCATTTTCTGAATACATAATAAGCTGAGCTTGCTGGTGGTCCTTATTAGAATCAGGTGTGCAACTTATGTAAGGACTTTTTCACTTCCAATATTAAGCTCTATGTTAGATGTATAGCTCTTTTTCACCTTTTAAAATGCCTGTGGATTACCAGCCCAGTAGTTAACAACCTGGCCTGGAACTTGCAGACCTGGCACCAAGTCCCAAAATATGCTTTTTTTAAATTACTAATTTTTTACTTTTGTCACAAGTTAATATTGAAAATATATGACAAATATGGGTCTAGCAATGCTGAATAGTTTTATAGTAAAAGTGTTATATTTCCAAAATTAGCTCTAACGAGCCACACTTCTGCATGTTAGGTAACTATCTCTCCCTACTTCCCCTCGCTTCTAAACTACTGGAATGGTTAGTCTACACTTGCTTTACTCACTTTCTTTTGCTTGCGATGAGCGCCATAGCCATAGGCGCTCATCGCGAAGCCCGCACACCTGCTCCATGATAGGTTTGCGATGAGCGCCATAGGGGGGAAGGAGACACAGGGGAGGGAGAAGGGGAGGAAAGAGACACAGGGGAGGAGAGGGAAAGAGACACAGGGGAGCGGAGGGAAAGAGACACAGGGGAGGGAGAGGGGGGAGAGACACAGAAGAGGGGAAGAGAGACACAATTTATTAAACACTATTATGCAATTATTTGTGATGGGGGGCTGGGGGAGGAAAGAGAGACACAGGGGAGGGGAGGGAAAGAGACACAGGGGAGGGGAGGGGAAGAGATGGAGGGGAGGAGAAGAGACACAGGGGAGGGAGAGGGGGGAAGAGACCCCGGGGGAATGGGGGAAGGAGATGCAGGGGAGGGAGAGGGGGATACAGGGGAGGGGGGAAACAAGGGGGAGAGGAGGCACAGGGAGAGGGGGGAGGAGACACAGGGAGGGGGAAGGAGACACAGGAGTGGGAGAGGAAGGGAAACCCACAGGGGAGGGAGGGGGGAGAGACGGGAGGGAGAGGGGGAAGAGACACAGGGGAGGGAGAGGGGGGAAAACAGACACAGGGGGGGAAGGAGGGGGAAGAGACACAGGAGAGGGGGAGAGAGACACAATATTTTTGACGGGCAAGTTGCTAGTTGCATATAAACACTGTAGTTCAGACATATCACATAGTATGTTAATTTCACACATATTATCCATTATTAAATGTCAGTGGATACACATTGAATGCTAAGACAGAATTATTGTTGAGTGGGGTTTGTAAATGTATTTATAGGACAGGAGGGTGTGCACTAACCCTTGCTTATCTGCAGTAAGGCATGCCAGCATTAGTTGAATGTCAGTGTTTAAATGTGAGAGCAGGTATTTGCATTCAAATAAATACTTATATTTATTTCCTTATTCTTTAGTATTTCTTGTTGTAGAAGGTTGAGTTAAAAATGTTAAAGCTTATTTTGTGCTTTAAGTCATGTAGGCCTGAATTTTTTTATTAGGGTCGTGTAAAATATGTGTTTAGGATTCTTTTTCTGGGTTCATAATGGGTCTTATAAGTGTTTTCATAAAGAGTTTAACTGTTCTTGCATTTACTTGTAAGGATTTGGTTTAATATGAGCATTTGCAGATCTTTCTTAGAACATATATCATTTTCTTTAAACTCCTACTGGAATCCTTAAAAGTCCTTAAAAGTTTATATGTAAAGGTTTATATGGGTAGCATGTAATAACTATGTTAGGGCTTATGTGAACTTTCACAAGATTTTTTATAGGAGCCATGTAATCGAGCCCCAAGATGGGCTACATATTAGTTTCCTGCTTTTTTGTTACTATTTAGATTCAAATTATTATATAGGAAAATTAAAGATAAATTCCACTATTGCTTTCATCTGACATTATGAATGATCTGACATTAACCTATGGATTACCCAACTAAGTCCCACTATCCTTTCTTACTATTAAAAAAAAAAAGCAATAAAGAACTGTACCTCCATGAAAAACACGTTATACTTCTTGGCAGCCACAATAAGCTCTTTCACCTCTTTGGAATTCATGGCCAGCGGTTTTTCACACAGCACGTTCTTCCCGTTCTTCATGAACATCAAAGACACATCTCGATGGACTATATGCAAGACCCCAACATAGATAACATCTGCAAGATAGTATATAAGCAAGCAAGAGAGGTATAGTGCAATAAGATATCCATTATTTACATAATCACTATTAGGTTGTCTGACAACCATTTTGACTTTCTTTTTTTAAGTTCTTCTTGAGAGTTTATAATCAACTTAAGATTGGATAAGAGAACAAAAACGGATAATGGCGACATGCAGTTGGACATGGTCTGCAGCAATGTTCTCAACTTTTTGAGTTTTAGAGTGTGACTGGTAACCTATTCAAAATGACTAGTACCTCTTCTGAGATTCACACCATTATTAACATGATGATATACTATTCTTCAAATTTGTATTTAGTTTTGCAGAGTTTTGTATAATGAGTCACTTTTCCATAACCTATTTACTGTGGCTAAGGGCAGGGATACATTTTAAAAGATGCAGTAGTTCTTCATAGAACCACTGGATACTAATGGCAGTAACATTTGTAAGATTTCAATATCGCCTTATCATCCTTCTTTTTCATTTAATTCTCCTTTATCCCTGAGGACTGGCAGTTAAAGGTATATTAAAGTGAGTTGGGTTATGAATGCAACCTGTCGAGGGAAATTTGTAGTGTATGATTACATTTATTTGCATGCACTATGTTTTTTTAGCTTTGCATAAAAAAAAAAAAAAAAACGTTTGCAGGTGATCTTTACACACCCAGGATTAAGCTAGGCTTCTCAGGGTACGATTTTCTAAAAGTGTACCCTATCTATGTGAGCATATCAGCATTGCAGCCAATCAGCAATGCTTTATGCAGCCAGCATGGTTGACTAGTACACTGGGTCCTTAAAGGACCATGAATTGACATTCAAGTAAAAATGCCAGTTGTTCTTTAGACATACACCCTCTCCTTGATATATTCTGACTGATTAGAATTGTACTGAAACCGAACATTTCAGCCTATTCTTCCTATTATAATTTGTCTTTTAGCCAAATGAGCATTTATGCTTGATTTATGGTCCTACAATGACCTGCAACGTTTGAGGTCCTCTGTATGTGTCTCTGTGTGAGTGCATGCAATTTACTGGGGCTGGGAGAGATTTCAGGGGCTGGGCGATGTAATGGGGCAATATACTAGGGCTAGGAGAGATCGCAGGGCCTGAGGGATGTAATGTGGCAATTCACTGGGGCTGGGAGAGATCACAGAGGCAATTCACCATGGGTAGGGGAGGTGATGGGGTAAATCACTGGGGCTGGGAGGTTACAGGGGCAAATCACTGAGGCTGGGGGAAGTATCACCTAGGATGTATATAAAACAATCAGTGAATGAAGGGACACAGATCTTGTTCTGGGTATTAAAGAAATCTAAAGGAAAGCTGCAGCTCAGTTCACAGACTAAAAAGATACAATGCATTATGTATGCTAATTTCAGATGGTATTTTCAGGGGGTGTCAAATTTCATAGAAAACCGTTTGCAAATGCAAGAAATTCAGCAAACTTTAGGGTAAGTGTTTAAATGTTTATTTTGGTATTTTTTCATGCAACATTTTTTTTTCATACACTATGAATTCTCATCTATCAGACACATTAATAATCCAGCTCACTTGCATATACCTTTAAGGTTCCTGGGAAATACTCTATGAATACTGACAAACACTAATTTTAACAACAAGGTATATCCACAGAAGAAAATAGCTGTGGTCATAGGGACTAAGCCAACAGAATAATAAAGGTCCAGCAGGCAGCATAAAATGAATAGGTCAAACCAAGAGCAAAGTGAACAATTAGCATTTGGGGAAATATGGCAGAGATATACAGTGCCTTGCAAAAGTATTCACCCCTCTGACTTTTTACCTATTTTGTTACATTACAGCCTTAAGTTCAATGTTTTGTTAATCTGAATTTTATGTGATGAATCAGAACACAATAGTCTACGTTGGTGAAGGGAAATGAGAAAAATATAAACATAAAACATTGTTTTTAGAAATAGAAAAAAATGTGTCATGTGCGTATCTATTCACCCCCTTTGTTATGAAGCCCACAGAAAGCTCTGGTGCAACCAATTACCTTCAGAAGTCACATAATTAGTGAAATGATGGCCACCTGTGTGCAATCTAAGTGTCACATGATCTGTCATAACATATACACACCTTTTTTGAAAGGCCCCAGAGGCTGCAACACCTAAGCAAAAGGCACCACTAACCAAACACTGCCATGAAGACCAAGGAACTCTCCAAACAAGTAAGGGACAATGTTGTTGAGAAGTACAAGTCAGGGATAGGTTATAAAAAAATATCCAAATCTTTGATGATACCCAGGAGCACCATCAAATCTATCATAACCAAATGGAAAGAACATGGCACAACAGCAAACCTGCCAAGAGACGGCCGACCACCAAAACTCACAGACCGGGCAAGGAGGGGAATTAATCAGACAGGCAGCACAGAGACCTAATGTAACCCTGGAGGAGCTACAGAGTTCCACAGCAGAGACTGGAGTTTCTGTACATAGGACGACAATAAGCCGTATGCGCCATAGAGTTGGGCTTTATGGCAGAGTGGCCAGAAGAAAGCCATTACTTTCAGCAAAAAACAAAATGGCACGATGAAAATGTATGGAGTAAGGTGCTCTGGTCTGATGAAACTAAAATTGAACTTTCGGCCATCAATGAAAAGCTATGTCTGGCGCAAACCCAACACATCACATCACCCAGCCTGCAAATTCTCCCATTGGTAGTCCCCTGATGAATCCGTTATAGGCCACATGGGAAAACGCGCGTAGAGAATGGGATGCTGAAAGGCTGATGGGTAGTCCAGCAATCTAGCAATTAGAGGTGGTTTAGCTCCGCAGAGCTTGATGGTTATCAGGTATGTGCAATGATTTTTTATGAATGTATGAGGACAGCTAACAATATGACTCTGCCTCTACAATTGTCTTTTCTGGGTAACTCTCTTCCCAATATTCTTTAATTTATTGATGGGTAACCAGACTAGAGAGGAGAATGAGATACACCCAATGTTAACAAATAAAGCAACTAGAAGCAGCAAAGGTCCTATAAACTAGACTTGTGCTTCTTCATTCATTTTTATAGTTGTATTTATCTTATTGATGGACACCTATATTTAGGAGTTAATACTCTAGGTGGTCATTCTTAGCAGTCTAATTTTATTCATCAGCCTTATTCTGTGTAATATATGTATATAGATCTAATTTTAATCAATAAAGTTTTCTGTAATAATTATATTTTTCTTTAGTGTGTTGCTACACTTCACTTCAGCTTTGAGTCAGTTATATTATTGATAGTGATGTCCCGAACAGTTTGCAGGAGAACTATTCGCAGCGATTTTCGCATGTTCGCGTCCGCCGCGAACGGCAAACACATGCGCTTTTCGGTTCGCCCCCTATACTTTATCATTGAGGAAACTTTGAACATCATTTATTTTATTTTATAATTTTTTGTGTGTAATCTATGCCTGCCTGCCAGCGTGTGTGTGTGACAGGCTAACACCTAACAGCTTATATTGTGCTTATTTTCACTTCTCATACCTGGTGGTGTAACATACATTGAAAACAACCATTTTTTTCCTGTAATCTAATTTCAGTTGCCTGCCTGTGTCAGGGGAAACATGTAAATGTGTTGGAATGACCTAGTCAAAGCCCAGTCATCAATCCAATAGAAAATCTATGTTCCAACTTGAAGGAGCTGGTGCAGTCTTGCAAGGAGGAATGGGCAAACATCCCAGTGGTAAGATGGGGCAACTCATAGAGGCTCTACAAAGTATTGACTTTAGGGGGGTGAATGCACATTGACTTTTTCTGTTATTTTGTCATATTTGTTATTTGCTTCACAAAAAAAAAAAGCATCTTCAAAGTTGTGGGCATGTAAATTAAATGATGCAAATCCTCAAACAAACAAATATTCTGGAAGGGAAAGTAAAAAAGTGATGTAAAAACTAAATAGTTATAATGAAATAGATGGTTGTTTTGGAGGCTAAGAATGAGTAGATTACAATAATTGAGAAATACGTGATATATTAAGTGTCATGTTGGATACAATGCACATGTTTTTTCGGTGAAGGTGTGAAACATACTACAAGTTTGTCGTTTATAAGGGAAAGGTTTGTGAGATGTTGGAATGCCTACATTGATAGCTACAATTTTATTTGAAATTAAGGCATTTATACATAGGTCACAATTTATCATAGATTTTGGCATTTTTGGTCTGTGAATGTGCAGAAGCTTTTTTGTCTGCTTTAAAAATCTTTGGTAGACATATAAAGTTACCCTTTTTGGTGTACACTGTGGTTGCAAGACACTCACAGTATAAGATTGCATATTTAACTATAATGGGATGAAGACATAGGAGCAACGTTACTCGATTAGAATGAATTGAACAGTACTATGAGTATTGAAAATTGGTGGCCTGCAACATTGGAATATTACCTACCATACCAATTCTTTCCATGTTTATCTTTTTGGGCTTTTTGGAAAATATATTTGAAGCTGGCATAATTTGAAATGCAACCTACATAAATCATTAGGAGAATATTTATCACTACAGCTACCATTTTACGATAATTGGTGTGCTTAAATGTTAATCTCGAATCTGATATTTCTATTTTACTGTGCTTACAAATGAAAATTAAATGAAAGATTTCCCTAGTGTAAGAAACGTACATTGTTGGATTTACATGAAAGATCAAGGTTTGTTAATCCTTTGGAGTGAACTTTGGACAAATGCTATGGTAACAGACCCAGATCAGTCAGAAACTGGGCAAACAAAAAGCAATTAGTTTTAAAATTTCATGTGTCAAGAAATAATAATACACAGAATAGGTCCATGAGGACAATTAAAGGGCTACATTTACAGTACTGTTTTGTAGAGCTAGACTTGGACAACATTTTTAGAAAGCAATAAACTGAATACAGTCTTTAGTTTATTAGCCAATATATGCAATTATTCTTTAATGCAAGCAGCTACTGGTCTGCTTGAGGTCCTTCAATGAATTCAGAACAGAGGAAATCTTGAGATTTCCATTAGTTCTACTCAAATTGCTAGCACTAAACTCTGCCACAAACTGAATCAGCTAAATGCTTTTCTGCATTCTATGAGCCCTATTCTATTAGAAGCCCGCAAATGCCTCTAACCCGTAATTTGGGTGTTTTTTTATTCTCTAGATGTTTAGATGCATTCCATTGACTCGAGCTTGCGATTTACCTTTTTAAGCCTAAACTCATAAACCCTGCCTTTTTAAGTAGGATTTCAGGGGGAATGATCAATTAATTTACTATAATAGTAAATGAGACCGTCATCATGATGTCACTAAAACATAGAAGTTATACGTAATCTGCAATTGGAGGCTACAAATTAATAAGTGCTAATAAGTAATATTTGCCAATCAGGCTCGAAATCAAGCAATCTAGCACTCTCAAAAATGCATTAGATCATCTATTTTAGTTTCATGATATGTATTAACCCCTTGAGTCCCGGGATCGATATTTATCAGAAATAATATTTAAAAATAATATAATTTAATTTCATATGTGGTTTGGTTTGAGACTGCTGTCCAATTAATTCTAATGTCTTTCCATGCCTTCCCATGCTTTTAAGGTACATTATTGTGTGTTTAGTTTCTGCTACAGCTATAATAAGTGTTTGAAAAAAATAACTTGTAAGTCCTATTTAGGACTTTATTTGTGTGGTAGAGCTATGAGTCCAATAGAATATCGATTTTGTGTAATTTTAATTATTTAGAGCTCATAATATTTGAGCTGTGCCAAAACCCAATGGAGTTCTAAGGTCAAATTTGCATCTTTGGCTAGCCCGTAGTGACTGTGAGCAGGTAACTTGAAATCGGATTGCGAGTAGCTAATAGAATATGTGGCAATATTAAGAGCAGTTTTAAGTGTGTATTACAAGCAAATACACAGAAAAAAACAGAGCCAAGGATTAAGTGCTTGGTATAGTTAACAAATTAAATCTCCTTTTATTTACATATTTTATTTTTAAGAACTAGTATCAAGTGAATTTTAGATATAGAACTGCAGTTGTACTTTAACTACAGAACTATAAAGAACTTAAAATTAAAGTAAAGCTGGTGTGCCTCTTTACCAATGTTCGGGTCTTTGGCTAGTTCCTCGTATGAACCATATGCTTTCGGTATATTATGGCTGTCAGCAAACTCCTTAGCACGATTTAGATCTGTAGCTGCTATGGCCACAGCCTGTAAACAAGAAAAACAACTCATTGAACTTGCACAACAAGAACTTCAATAAATAAAAATGTCAGAAATTAACAGAACTCATACCAGATCAAACACTGCACTGACAAACAGCTCCATCATGTGGTCACAACATTTTAATTATGTAAGTTAACACTTATATAAATAGTGTTAGCCCTGTCCCAAATGATACATAAAGAGGTTCAAAGCTTGCTACAGATGGGTAGATAATAGGTTATAAATTCCAATACACTTTCTGTGAATAAGGGATGTTAGGTGGTGTTTGAGGGTACACTATGATATCCAGTCTATCGTCATGAATGGTTAATGGTTATCCGACAATCAGGCACAGAATGGCAGTAATAAGAAAGGGAGGGTTGAGACTACACCGAAATCATTTTAAAACATAACACAAAGGTTCAAATCATTGTCTTGTAGTGAAGAGAACAAATGTTAATGTTCCTTGTGACCAAATTGTGTTTTGTATAACTTTTATAGGATAACCAGGCTTCAGGACAGGTGTCAGACAATGGATAGATGTCAAGGAGGATAGCAAGGCAGCAGGACAAGTGTCACAGCAGAGCAGTAGCTGGCCATAGGCATGCTGTATAAGGAGCCAGACATTGGACACATGTTGCAAGCAGCAAGAGCTCAGCTGCAGGAACCTCTGCAGGTGTCCAACAGGAATCAGCATAGTTAAGCAAAAGCTGGATTGCTAAACAGGTTTAAGGACAAATAGGCAGGTACCGTTCCATGTTTTTGCTGTCTTTTCTTTTTTTCATGTATTTTTAATTTGTGAGTTACTTTTTAATAAGAGTGGATAAAAGTTATGTTCTGTCACAGCTCCTTATGATGATTTATACCAATAAGGCTTTTCATCTGTCCATCTAGAGTTATTTTGGGGTCCCTTGGACACACAGATTATAAAATGCATCTAGATTCCTAAATCCATAAGAATCAAAGTTCAATCCTATTTGATTTGCATGATCTTTTTTATGAATAATTTTTATTTATTTATATATTTATTTAATTATATAATAGGCTACTTTAACAGGATAGGCACATTCAAGTATAATTGATCAAATTATTGATAATTAAAGGAGGTATCTAGTAAATAATAACTTGCCACAGAACTCTTAAATTTGTTAACATGTTATCCACAGGTATTTAAGAAAACTATTGTTTCAGGGCTGCAGGAGACCTAAATGATTGTTGCCACACCTACAAATTTTAATTATTTCATCAATGAATTAGGCGGATAAAGTCCCACAGAAAATAAACTGAAGTTACCGACACTATATATTGTGCTCCACTTTGGAATTAGAGAAATTACTTATGGTTTGATAATGTGTAAGAGAGTCATCAAAGACCCTCTTTCTTCTTCTTCTTATTATTATTATTATTATCTTTATTTGTATCACGCCAACATATTCTTTAGCGCTGTAAAAGGGTTACGTTTCAAGGCAAAACTAAACGGACACATAGCAAAGAGTGGAGAGCCCTGTCTTTGAGTTTAGTATCTAGTGTGCATGGAGCTTTCTCTAAAGCACCTTACAAGATTGAAAACTTGCAAACTTACAATCTAATCTTATTATGTTGATATCTCTTTGTGCAATCTTTTTCACCTGAACTTACCTGATGGTGCTCATATGGTAACGTCTCCATGGCCACCATGAAGTCATGACTGACTTTCCCTGCAGAACAGATGCCCCACTTGGTTGCCATACCGCAAATAAAGGAAATGTTTCTGGTGGAATCAGGCGAGGGAGTCTCTCTGTGTGAGCCTGTGCCTGTCCGTCACTCTTTGTGTCACGTGAGGGGGGAGTGTGTAATTTGGGAAAAGTGAAATACTGCTGCCAGCCCACTGACTGGAGGCAAACCGAGATTCCAGAACACTGGCCTGCAGCTTAAGATTCCGTTTTAGAACACAGTTTATTTAACTCTTTATTTATTGTATCACTGCAATGCCCTAACAAAAGAAGATAGTTGTTTTAATTATTTATTGACTATTAATAAAATTCATATTAAATTAGGCCTGAGCAGGAAATATGCTTTTGAGCACATTTTAAGACATTAAAGTGCAAATACAACTATATTTCAATGTACTGCTATGTATCTTCAGGCAGTCTGCTGCTCCGTGAAAATGTGCTGCCCTACACCACATACCCCTAATCATATCATTATAAATATTACACTGTTCTTTAGCTTTAGCCACTCTTGATAACGCACAAAATGTTTTAGGAGGTTAAAAAAAATAGAGACTTTTATCATTATCTATTAAATGAAGTTAAAGTGCAGTCAGAGACACCATTTTGGTTTCTGTTGATCTGGTTCCACAAATGTAGGAATGCATGCAGTGGAAGCTTTCCTCTGCTGTAATGGAAATAAACAGCCACTGCTTTTAATAGGAATGTTGATAATCTTTATTATTTTACAAGCACACGCTCTGTTGAGAAAGCAGTTGAATAAAAGGAGATGGAAATCCACAGTTATAACAATTAAAAAATGATGTTGTTTTACATTTGAAAGCCCTTTGCCCATTATCACATTTAGTTATTTAAGAGACAAGAGAGCAGAAAATCACAGTTTTAGAGACAGAATCGGAATCAATCTGATCAAAAAGCGTTAGTCTAAATATCAATGGAAAACAGCAATCTTTAGTCTAAGTTTTCTTGCAAAAATTGTTTTTTGTCAGATGCTTACTGCATAAAAGCTAAGAAAACGAAAACATTACATGGCCATTTTATGGCAATTGTATAATACTGCTGTTGTCTGGACGAAAAGAGATATGAGATCCTGATTCAGACCTAGGTCCGCATAGTGCCCTATTCTATTACAAATCTGGAAAAGCCTCTAATTCGTAAATTTGGATGTGGTTGTTTTTTACTCTAAATGTTTATATGTATTCTATTGACTCAAGCTCACAATTTACGTCTTACAGCCTCCACATGTAAACCCTGCCTTTATAAGTCTGTTTTCAGGGGGCGTGATCATATGATCTGCAAGCCCATCATTTACTTCTTAGACACAGCCAATAGTAAATGAAACCATCATCATGACATCAGTGAACATGGAAGTTACTTGTAATCTGCAATCAGAGGCTAATAATTAATTGGTGCCAATAAGTAATGTTTGCTGATCGGGCACACAATCAGGCACTCTAGCAATCTAAAAAATGCATTAGATCATCTGTTCTAGTCCATGTGGGTTTCATGATATGTATTAACCCCTTGAGTCTCGGGATCGATATTACTCAGAAATAACATTTAAAAATATTATTTTTTAATTGCATATTTGTGGGTTTGATGCTGTTGTGGAATTCATTCTAATGTCTTTCCATGCCTTTCCATGCTTTTAAAGTACAGTATTGTGTGTTTAATTGCTGTTACAGCGCTAATAAGTGTTTGAAAAAGCCCTATAAAAAGAGTCCTATAAATATTTTTGACATAAAAGTGATACTTTTTTCAGTTGCGGGTCAGACTTTATTTGCGAGCTAGAGCTACTGGTCTAATAGAATATCGATTTTGTTTAACTTTAATTATTTAGAGCTCATAATATTCAAGGTGTACTAAAACCAATTGAGTTTTAAGGCTGATTTTTCAGCTTTGGTTGGCCTGTAGTGATTGTCGGCAGGGAACTCGTAATCGGACTACGAGTAGCTAATAGAATCTGTGGCAATATTAAGAGTGATTTTAACTGTGTATAAATTTATGAATTTTGCAATAGAATAGGGCTCATATTTAGTAACACTATATTAAAACAACATTGTTTCCACTGGAAAGTAGATACAACTAATTATATTATTGTATCAATTTGCATTGTTTCAAATCAGGCAGTTTTGGGTGAGAATTATACTTTAGTTGTAATCCCAGGCTTTATTTAATTGTAAAAACACAAAATTAGGCCCAGTAAACCCTTCTAGCATTCATGGCAGTGCCCATAGGTTTGGTAACAGTTACTTTGTATTTGCCTTTATTGACACAAGGGGGGAGTTATTAAATCTGTCGCAATTGATGCAGACTCTAATTAAAATTATTAGTATTGTTGTTTATTTGTAATTTGCCAATATATTCTGTAGCGTTGAAAAGATGAAGATCATGTAAAACCACAATCTCAGTTCCTTTTAAATAGATGGGAAGAAGTGGAGGCAGTGACTGATTTTACCTTCCTGTGCTCCAAGATCTCTGCAGAAGGTGACTGCAGCCATGAAATTAAAAGATGTTTGCTTCTGGGGAGGAATGCTATGGCAAGTTTGGACAAGCTAGTAAAAAGTAAAGTTATTACACTATCAACAAAGATCTGCATAGTTAGAACTATGGTATCCCCAGTAGTAACATACGGACCTAAAAGGAGGCTGAGCGCAGTAAAATTGATGCTTTGGACTGCAAGAAGATCCAATAAATCAGTACTTCAGGAAAGCAAGACAAACTGTTCACTAGAAGGTTTGATCATGAGGCTGAAGCTCAAATATTTTGGCCATATCATGAGAAGATAGGATCTCCTAGAGAAGACTCTGATGCTGAGAAAGTTTGAAGGCACACAAAGAAGTGGACGACAGATGCAGAGATAGATAGGGTCACTGAAGCAATGAGCATGAGCTTGTGGGAGTTCAGAGAGACAGGGACAGACAGATGTGCATGGTGCTACTGTTTATAAAGTCAGGGAAAGTTGGACCCGAGTGAACAATTAAACAACAACAAAAGATTGTAGGAATGAGACCTGTTGGCTATTTTTCAATTCCCTAGTACTGTACTGTTAGTAAATATATACTGTACATTTGTAAAATGATTTAAAAAACCAAATTTCTGTAACTAAATTAAATAGGAATTTATGGTTGTTTTGACTTATGCAAGGTATATTCTTTCAGTAAATATATACTTTCGTAAGGTTATATTGAAGTTAGGGTTCAGCTTAACCTGTTAAGTCTTTGGATCTGCACTTTGGATCTAGGAAAACCATACTGTATATATAATTGTGGTACTACGGGCCGTTGGTAACGCTCATGAATGTCTTGTGGGCCTCGCGAAGGTGCTCATTGCAGGGCTCATGATGAGCACCACAGGGGCTCATAACGAGGCCTGTAGGATTTAGGCTGCAATGAGCGCCGTCGCGAGGCCCATAGGACTTGAAGACTGCAATGACCATCGAATTTGCTCATTGCAGTCCTTGCGATGAGCGCCGCAGGTAATCATCGCAAGGCCCGTGGGACTTACTTAGGCTGCAATGAGCGCCGAAGGACTTGTATCAACATCTTTATTAAAGAGAGATGTTTGACAATACTAAGCATATTCTTTTTGTTCAAAAATATAAATATAGAACTAAAATGGATCATTAATTTGTTAACTGTTATGTGTAATTTTTTTTTACTGAAACAGCCATTTCAAGGGAGACTTGGATACTGAGAAAATGTCATTATCGGTACTTGTTTTAAGAATTTAAGTTTTCAGTAGACAAAATGGGACTGCTGTTTGGGCAGCTAACAGCCATAATGCAGCATTTTGCCTATGCATAAAAAAGGAGCAAGATAGTAAGTAATAGGAAAGCAGATGAAGATGAAAATAAATGGGAAGAAAAGGAAGTAAAGAACAACGTATTTTAGCTCATCTGTTCTATACACAGAGGCGGAATATCCCAGTGTATATAAGTTTGATACCTTCCGGCTTCAAATGAGTGTAAATATATTCAGGACGAATATCTGCCTCCAGGCAAATATTTCTGTCTACATGAGTGAGGTACAAGAGATCTCTGTAAGCACTGTGAGCAAGGAATCCACATCTTGAAGGTTTGTGAGCTTTAGTCAGGATTGGCTTTAGGTGGGGTAGGCACCTGTTTATGGGTGGTGGTCTTTCAGAGACACCTCATAAGTGTAAAAATGTAATTAAATAAAGTTGTTAAATGGGATTGACCCAGCAGTGGATACCTCCACCCCACATTATAAGACGTTCATGTTTTTTTAAACCTCTGCATTATTCCTAACCACAGAGCTCAATATCCTTTGAGTAACGATTCTACTGGAGGGAGGTGCTAATAAGTTGAGAAGAAGACGTGAAAGGGAACAAGAGAGTGAGTGCATGAAAAGGCAAGGCTACAGAGTCTGAGAAAGAGAATATACAAGACCTGCAGGGATAGGGAGAATAGCTATGTGGAAGAAGAGGAAGTGTAGCAAGCAGAGAAGCAATGGAAGAAGACCTGAGGATAGTAACTACCAAAAAAGAGAAAAAAAAGAACAGGGGAAAATAAATGGAGAAAAGTTACAGTGAGCATGGGGGAGATAGATAAGGAGAGCAGGGGAAAAGTAGCAGAGCATGTGGAGAGAAAAGGAGAGAAGCTGGAAGGAGAGATGAGTGAAGGGAAAGCAGCAGTGAAAGAGAGGGGTAGTGCAAGTGACAGAAAGGGAGAGAAGCTACAGGGAAAGACTAGAAGAGCAAGAAGGAGAAAAGCTGCAGAGACAGAAAAATAGAGTACATCAAGAAAGGAGAGAAAAGCAGAGCAGATGGAGAAATGAGTAAAGCTGGAGGAAAAGAGAAACGTAGATCAGGGGGAGCGAGAAAAAAGAGAAGTTGCAGGCAAGAGATAAACGGGAAAAAAGGAGAGAAGCTGCAGAGAGATACAGAATGAGAGCAAGATGGAAAGAAAGATAAACTAGATTGAGAGAACAAAAGTAAGGCAGGGAGATAAAGTAGAGAAAATGCAGCGAGGTATAGAAGGAGAGCAGGGGGAGAAAAGCCACAGGGAAAGTCAAATGGACAGTGGGAGTAGAAGAGAAGTCACTGGCACGGCTCACACAGAAAAAAGGAAAATAGCTGAAGTCCCACTGAAAGGCGGTTCAGCATTCGGTGTCTAGGGGCACCAGAAATATAAATTCAGCCTAACCGTAGCATGACCTTAGTATGACCAAACCTAAAGGTCATTTGTATACTACTAGTATTAAATGCTTAGTTTGACAACAAGAAGTCCTACACTGTGACTTGAGCTATAAGCAAGCTCCTTTAGGTCAACTGTACAATACCCAGGCTTATCCTGTAGTATCCAAAAGAATAGTCTGGTCACAAACTACCTTCTCTAGATATGATCTAACTATAGATAAAACCTTTAGACTTTAATGAGAGCATCTGATCTCTATAGCCATTAGAGTTTCTACATTTACACTGTATGACAACAGGTTGCATGTGTATGACATTAAAGGGGCAGGGACATTTTTGTAATTTTTTCTTTTATTAAGGAAGAAACATTGCAAAATTACTGTTGAAAAGAACAAATTTAATTTAGGGGGAATAGACCGACAGATAGTAAGAGCTTTGTGTAACAAGATAGCTATTTGCAATTTGTGGTCAAAGAAAATGGAGAGTATGCCATTGAAGGCGGATTTCCTTTTCTTCCCTCCCTTTTCCACTTCAACACTCGCTCCATAGTATTTATCTAGGTAATTTTTCATTGGATTGTCATTAATCAAGCTGTATCCTGAGGGAATTTGACACCAAGTTGCTTCCGAACCTCCTCCATGATGTTGGCTAAAAGTTCACTATCTGCCAAGCTCATTAAAGGACTTTCCTTCAATCCTGAAACAGAAGATCCCACAGTTTGCTGACGGGCATAAAATACATGCAATTATGTGACGGACACAGACTGTTTTCTGTTACCTTTCAGTAAACATTGGCGCACATGCTCTGCTTCATAACTGAGCCCTGTGCTGTTAGTAAAATTCATGGGCTTTGTGGTGGGGGGAAGAGGGAATTTAGTTTCTTTTCCATTAACGATGACAGAAGTTGGGCACCACATACATGATGGAATCTAAGAGGGAAAAAAATATCACTGAAAAATAGAAACAAATAATGAAATAACACTGTAAAGAAACATTAGAAGTAATAGCTAGCAAGCATGGAGGTAGTAGCTGACCATCCTATATTTTGAAACATTCATTTCTCTATAGCTTAGTGTGTAATTTTACACAATCAGTGTGACGCCAAGCAAAAGAGAGTCTTGTATTTAATTAAATCACTACTACTTTATAATTAAGCTTGAAAAACAATTGTAATAATTGATATAAATTCTCGTAACACAAAATTGGAATGTAGATGATGTTCGCTTGGCCCATTAAGTCCCTTTTTCAATCTCCTCCTATGGGTACTTAATTGAGCGTTATTCCTGCCTATACAATGCAATGTAAGCACCTAATATTATTTACAAAGGTACCATTAAGCCTAATAGCTTGGTTAGTGCATACGGCACACTAGACACTTCTATACCTGAATCATTCCCAAGGAACCACAAATAGCAGCTTGGTTGGGCATTGCAACCATGATGGTGCAAGTGAGGATTGCCTGTCGCTTTCCAGGGTACTGAAGGGTAATTGTTACAGTCTCATCCACTCCTGTGAAAAAGGTCAGCAATTATCATTATAGTGTGAAACACAATACTTTATTTAACTAGATCAGAAAAATGGACATGTTGGTCCTTATCTTAGAAATCTCACCAGTATCATAGAGAAACCCTTTAGCTGTCACTGACTCAGGCCTCTCACCATTAAATACCATTAAAGCAAACTGGATACAGTAGCACCCAATGTCCAGGAGAGCTCCTCCTCCGAGTTCTTTTTGCACTGCCCGTGGCACATGGTGCTGGTTGGAGCCAAATTCTGCCCTTACAACCTTCACATCCCCAATAGCTTTCTGAGATAAGAGACTGCGTATTTCCTGATAAACAGGGAAGAAACGGCTCCACATAGCCTGCATGACAAGGGAAAAAAAAGGATTAATTTATTATTATTATTATTATTATTATCCTTTATTTTTAATACACCAACATATTCTGCTGCGCAATAGAGGGGTTAGGTACAAGTATAAACATTACCCCACAATGAAACATAATGGAAGACCCTGTTATTGAGCTTTCAATCAGATATACAATGTGTTTTCCCTAAAGCACCTCACAAGATTGAAACTCACAAACTTACATTCTAAAGGGTGTGGGTGAGGTACAGGAGAGTGAGAGATGCATACTGAATGAAGAGGCTAAAGATGATAGGCTTTTGTAAATAAATGTGTTTTTAAAGAGATTTTGAAGGATTTGAGGCAGGAAGATAGTCTGGTAGAGCAAGGTAAGGAGTTCCAAAGAATAGGGGCAGCATGAGAAAATTCTTGAAGACGGGAGTGAGAGGAGGTGATGAGAGAGGAGGAGAGAAGATGGTCATTAGCAGAACGAAGAGGGCGTGTGGGAGTGTATTTTGGGACGAGAGCAGAGACATAGGAGGGTGCACTATTGTGGAGGGCTTTATATGTTAGGGTCATGATTTTGAATTTTATTCTAGAGGCTATGGGAAGCCAGTGGAGTGCCTGACAGAGGAGCTGCAGACACTGATCGTTTAGTATGGTAGATGAGTCTAGTGGAGGCATTCAAAATGGATTGGAGTGGAGACAGATGGGTGATAGGAAGGCCAGCAAGGAGAGATTTGCAGTAATTAAGGTGAAATACGATGAGAGAGTGAATAACAATTTTAGTTGTGTCTTGTGTAAGGTAGTGTCGTATTTTGGATATGTTTTTTAGGTGAAAGTGACAAGATTTTGTGAGTGATTGAATGTGAGGAATGAAAGAGAGGGAAGGGTCTAGTAGGACCCCAAGACAGCGGGCCTGGGAGGTGGGAGTGATGATGGCATTGCCAACAGTGAGAGATAATGCATTGTAAACATTCACAGTGCTTACATATATTATATTGTTACAAATAGTTATTTATTTTATTATTATCATAATTTATTTACAAGATATTCTGCAATGCTGAACAATAATAAGGAATTAAAAATATTTTCTTTGCCAAAAAAATGTGTTAACTATGTCATTGAATAATATTTATGCATACAATCATTTCATTTTTGAATCTTTAATTTAATTATTTTAAAGAATGGAGAAACCAGCATACATTAATAATATTAGCAATAATAATAGAAAAGCAGAGACTGAAAACTTACAATCGCAAAAAGAGAGATAAGCATGGAGAAGAAGAGTCAGAGCTAGACACACCCAATAACTAGATAAAAATGTAATACAAACACAAGGACTCACATAAGGGTTTAATATTCAGTTTTTAATATTTATTTTCTTAATATTTATTTATTTTATGTTGGTTTATAGGAGTGATTTCCCACTAATGTGCTTTTTGTCTTTGCTTATCCCTGAAGTGGATATTAGCTATAGAAATACTCAGCTTGTCTAGAGCAGCTTTGTCCATGAGAATCTAAATCAAAATGTACTCTTTTGTGAGTGTTTTAAAGGACAGATTAGCCAATTTAGATATAATTAATGTTCTATACAATACAAATAAAGTGTAGAACGTTTAAAAAGGACACACCTCCATGTAGAATACATTATATTTCCGCGCAGCCGAGGTGAGCTCGCCAACCTCTTTGGCGTTCATGGCCATAGGTTTTTCACATAGCACATTTTTCTTGTTCTTCAGAAACATCATCACCACATCTCGATGGACAGTGTGAAGGACCCCAACATAGATAATGTCTACAAGACACACATTGTCTGTATTAACACCATAGGATGCACAGAACTGCATGATAAACATAACATTAAAATAGTTAAAAACAAATCTATAATTTTTGTGAAGTTTGCAGACACCAACTGAAATAAAAACATCTACTTTCTATAGTATTCAATTAAGCTCCAGTTTCTCTAAAATTTGTTCTTTATTTTAATTATTCTTGCTTCTAAAAAGATGTTTCTCACCAATGTTGGAGTCTTTAGCAAGCTCCTCATATGACCCATATACTTTTGGTATGTTGTGGCTTTGAGCAAAATCCTTGGCACGTTTCAGATCTCTTGCTGCCACAGCCACAGCCTTGGGAAATAAATAATGAAGTTATTATTCAACCTACATTACAGCATTATACTGGAAATTGCAAGAAAATGGATATAATTACTCCACCATTGTCACTGGATCTTACCATCGCCAACTATGTCTATTTCATTATGTGGTACCTAAAAGGTAGGTAAAGGCCTATTGGCCTGATCTCTAAAATCAGCTTGCAAACAAATCAAATATATATATATATATATATATATATATATATATATATATATACAGTATATACTAGCGACTTGCCAGTCAAAAATGGCAGTAATAAAATGTTAAGCCTGGCACTGCTGTTTGACAGACAATCTGAGCACCTTCGGCATTCATCGTGAGCCCTGCGCTGAGCGTCTTTCTCCAGTTTACTTTACATGGCCTCGCTATGAACGCTTCAAAAATGACGGCAATAAAATGTGAAGCCTGGCAATGGTGTTTGCCACACATTGCGAGGCTTCCCCCCCTAACCTACCTACATGGTGATGAGCACCTTTGGCGCTCATCGCAGGCCTCGCATTGAGTGCCTTTGTCGCTCATAGCGATCCCCCCTCTACCTTACTGGTCTCACGATGAGAGCCTTTGGTACTCATCACGGGTCTTGCAATGATCGCATTTAGAGCTCATTGAGAGCCTCTCCCCCCCTCTACTTCCTCCCTGTGTCTTCCCCCCCCTCCCCTGTGTCTCTTTTTCCGCCCCTCTCCCTCCCCTGTGTCTCACCCTTCCTCTCCCTCCCATGTGTCTCTTTTCCCCCTCTCCTTCCCTTGTGTCTCTTTCCCCCCTCTCCCTCCCCTGTGTCTCTTCCCCCCTGTGTCTCTTCCGTGTCTCCCTCCCCTGTGTCTCCCCCCTCCCCTGTGTCTCTTCCCCCTCTACCTCCTGTTTCTTCCCCCTCCTTTCCCTCCCCTGTGTCTCTCCCCACCCTCCTCTCACGCTCCTGTGTCTCTTCCCCCTGTGTCGCTTACCCCCTCCTCTGTGTGTCTCCCCCTCCCCTGTGTCTCTCCCCCTCCTCCCCTGTGTGTCTCTCTCTCCTCCCCCTTGTGTCTCCCCCTCCTCTGTGTCTCTCTTCCCCCTCCCCTGTGTCTCTTTCCCCCTCCTCTCACTCTCCTGTGCTTCTTCCCCTCTCCTCTCACTCCCCTGTGTCTCTCCTCCCCTCCTCTCCCTCCCCTGCGTCTCCCCCCTCCTCTCCCTTCCCTGTGTGTCTCCCCCATCCTCTCCTGTGTGTCTCATTCCCTCCTCTCCTGTGTGTCTCATTCCCTTCTCTGTGTGTCTCACCCCTCCTCTGTGTCTCTTCCCCTCTTCTCTCCCTCCCGTGTCTGTACCCATCTTGGCGTGCACACGACCACCCGCTCGTGCGCATGAGCGCCCTTGCCTGTGTGTCTCCCCCCTCCTCTCCTGTGTGTCTCACTCCCTCCTCTCCTGTGTGTCTCACCCCCTTCTCTGTGTGTCTCACCCCCTCCTCTGTGTCTCTTCCCCTCTTCTCTCCCTCCCGTGTCTGTACCCATCAGGGCGTGCGCACAACCACCTGCTCGTACGCATGAGCGCCCATCCAGGTGTGCGGCCGGCTGGCCACTCCTGCGCTCACATGCCCCAACGCAATGAGCATGCTCGTTTGACGCGCGTGCGCAGCACAGCGATTGTTCGTAGTTGGCAAACTGCGATTTGTTGCAAGCGTTATATATGTGATATATACAGGAAACATATTACCCATATTAGATGCATTTGTTGTGCAATGTCTTTGAATGTGATTGAGAAAGACTGTAAAAATTACTATAGTAAAGTAGCATCCCATGTTAGGATGATTATGTTGGCGCGTTACAAATAAATTCTAATAATGACTAACAATAAAGGGTTTACCCAAGTTCATGCATCCATACTGTATATGTTTCCTTCTATATTACTGCCCACTGCCTGACAGGGGCAAATCCCGGGATCAGGTAAATATTTGAATATTTTTTTTCTGATTTGAGAGCATTAGTTGAAATAAGAAACTACACAGTGGTACATTTATAACTTCTTTCAGATGCAACAAATACAAATGGTGTCAATGTCCCTTTAAGTTGTAGTGTTACATCTGCCTTCCTCCTTTCAATATCTCCTCATATTTTAACAATTAATTCTGCCATCTTCCAGAAGGATAATAATCACACTACACTTGATGGTAGAGGGTATGGAAGAATAATCACACATGTGTATGTTATTCAGTTGTTTTAAAAATATCCCAGTTCACATCTCTCTGAACCATTCTTTTTCTGACTGTCCTTTTATCTCTCCCTCTGTTACTCTATTGCTCTCTCACTATTCCTAAATTCCTTTGTCTCGCTCTAAACATCTGTCTCCACATCTAGAGTCCCCTTCAACTTTCAATTAACATTCCTTTTTTGGCGAATGTGACAATAGATTTATTTTGGACAATGTGATCTGGCCCTAAATCCATCACTAGTGTCTACTTCTCTTAGCTCAATCCTATTAGACCTGTTAAAGCTTCCCTTAAAAATCAAAAATACCTTTCTATTGTAATTATGAGTAACTTCACATTGGTCCTGTTTAATATATTTAATAATTACATTTCACATCTCTCAGTTTCACATTGGATCTGATACATTTTAATTGCTTTCTTTGTTCTACCATCAGACATTTTTGTTTATCTAAATATCAGTGTCTACGAACACATCTAAGAACATTCCTTATTGGAAAAGGTCTTGAACATAGAGAACTTTGGTTACCTACTCATTGTTACCATATTATTTAAATGTAGTTGTATTTATAGGCAAATAAAGTATTAAGTTCTGTCTGGGTCCTTCTTGTGTAGCCATTTTAAAAATTGCAATTAGAGCAATTGTAGATCCTAGCCCACTGCAATGAAAGTTAACATTTTGTGAAAATGCTCTTACAATCCAGAGTTAAAATCTCTCAAATGATTACATTTCATTAAACGTTATTATAGACAATGCTCATTTGTGCAATCCACTAACATAAAGCAATAATCCAGTGGTTGGCATCTCAGTCCTATGAAGGCTTCTTAATTTTAATATCTCTCTGCTTGAGATCATGTGGATCAGTCAGAATGAATGAAACCAAGTAACTTGTCTATGTTATATTAGAGAGAACCTAAATACACAAGCAGATAGATACAGAAATCCTGGACTGTTGGCAGCCGTCTTGGTAAGTTGCCCACCTCAAGTGCGTGTCCCCTACCTCATTTTGCATTTCAGAATAAGAGAGCTGTGAAAGTGAATCTTATTATAATAAACACACTCAATATACATCTAGATCACCTTGCACTTACTTCTCAGAATACCAATGTCTGGCTATTCTGCCGGTTTTATTTCCTGCACTCACCTGGTGGTCCTCAGACGGTAAAGTCTCTAGGGCTACCAGGAAGTCATGGCAGATTTTCCCTGCAGCACAAATGCCCCATTTGGTTGCCATATCAAGAGGAATAGCACCTTATTCAACCTATAAAAAAAAAGTGCCAGAGTATATCTGTATGAGCCTGTCTCACTAGCCAGTCTTGGCTTTATAGGAATGTTGGAGAGGGAGTGTCTAATTAGTAATACATTAGTTATACTGAAATACTGCTGACAAGTCACTGCCTACAAATGGGCCAAGAAACCTTTATATGTAGCTCTATCAGCAATAAGTTCTCTGAAAGAGGCACAGAAAAGAACATATGAAAAAAAAGGATTTTAAATGTTTTAAATTTACTATGAAGCTGTGCCACAGTCATAGAAAATGTGGTCTCTCCCTGCCAGTTCTCCTTTACAGTCATAACAGCATTTTTGACTAGATCGACTGTACTGAGATTATCTGCAAAGCCAGTATATGATTCCCACTGTAAAATAGTCCTAACTAGTAAAGGGGAAAGTATCGGGGGAAACTTCAAAGTACGTTTTTATTTTATTTTATTTTTTTATTAAACAGTTTTCCATAAAAATAATTCTTATTTGAAAGAAGACTATCTTATTGCATTATTTTGCATAAAAAGTAAGTTATTTTATTTAAGAAAATGTACCTTAGTGAGCCAGAAAAAAGTGTTAGAGGGAGGCTAGTTGCTGCTCCCATAACCTGACTTTCCAAATGACACGAAGTGGGAGCAAGCCTTTGGATGGAAAATAATTTTTGCTTAACCTGCTGATGGAAGAGTCCCAAATACAGGAGAGCAAGACTGTAGAGGATGGTCAAAGTCCATGTGAAAGAGTCTGTCCTAGATAGGTCACAGTAGCCACATAAAATTCCCTCAACGTGTAAAACCGCAGCTCGTAAAGTAGCCTGCAAGACTTACGGCTATTAAATTGGTTTCGTCAAGCAGCCCTCCGATGACTTGTGAAAACCATCGGCCCCAAAAAATACTTTATTTCATGTTTAATTTCCGTGTTATATCGATCCTGGCAATTAATGTGTTAATACATATAAAGGAACTTTCATGTAATAGAATATCATATTTAGGGCTTTATCAATATTGCATTTTATCTGGAATGTGGGTCCAATCGTAACTTGTAATTGAAATCCATAAGACTTCAGTGACGTAATTATCACAATCTCTGTTGCCATTGGCTCCATCTAAACCCGTAACTACAGGTTTGACTAATTGATTACGTTCACGGCCACGCATCCAACGTTCGACAGATGGTTTACGGGTTTGCCTCTCCACCCCGTAACTCGCGCCCTGCTCTATTTTAATAGGTCCGTAACTCAGCCTTGGAATTGAGTGTGGCTACAGATATGGCACATCGTAGATACAGTGTTTCATTTATGTCTCTGTATTTGGAAGGGCCCATGTAGTAACTGCCACATGGTGAATGACTTACCTTGTCCCAAGGACCCACTAACAAAGCTAGGATGTATAGCTATAACTAACTGAGCATTACTGAATCAATCCAAATGACTAGGTTAAAAGGCCAGTGTAAGTGATTTTCACATTAAACCCATCTTTTAGTTCAATATGCAGCAAATCAAATTTTTATCAAGAAAATAAAATGTAAAAAACGTTTACCTCCACAATGGGCACTGCTGTGTCGCTAATTGTCCTAAGCACTACTGAAAAGAAGTGGACAATGTTACCACCTGTGATAACATTGTGTAAGCCTTGCCAAGACAGCCGTATCAATGTTATTGCAGTTAAAATCTTCCACTATCTTTCAGCAGTAATGAGGGAGATGGGGAGCAACACATTAATGAGTTAAATTATATTTTCTGGCTAAAGATATACTGCTTTACTGCTGTGTAGACATATTTAATGTTGATTAATGCTGAACTAAAATATAGGTTTAACATGTAAATTGTATACACCTTCATTTTAACTCACCTGAACTCTTGTCTCTCTATCCAGAAATTATGGCCTAGTTAGTTGGCCTTGTGGCTACCCTTGTTCTTTTTAAATGTATGCTGGGAAGGAAGTCTGAATGAACCATAATTGCTTAGAAACTATTTAAGCCAATGACGCCATGGTAGAAAGCTTGAGTTGGCACTTATGGAGGGATTTATTTTGGGCTCTAGAGGAGTGGTTTTGGGCATCAATAGCCTCTACCTGTATCCATGCAGTTCTGGTATTTTTTATATACAACCCAATGGCTGTTTAGAAAACACAAATTCTTTAGAACATCTCAGTTAGAATCTCACGAGAAAAAAATGTTCCAGTGTAGCAAGTTAACTCCAGATAATTAAGTACCACCATAGCCTTGCACCCCCACACTAAGCTAGGCTATGACATTCAATAAATAGAGATGGAGGTTGGGAAGTGATGTTAGGATGTTCCAACTATGGGCCCTATTCTATTGACCAGATCGTAATGTTACACATACTTAAAGTTGTAAGTGAAGTTGCCACAAATTCTATTAGCTTCTTACAACCTGATTGTGAGTTACCCGCCCACAATCACCACTGACAAGCCAAAGACGCAATTTAGTGCTAGCCTCTCCATTGATATTTGGACAGCTCGAACATTACAAGTGCACATATTTACGGTTACACAAAATTCCTATTCTATTGGAACTTTACGTCTAGCTCGCAAATTAAGTCAGACCCGCAACTAGAAAAGTATCAAATTTCACACTCCCTGAAATCTTACTTACGAAGCCATGGTTTACATATGGAGGCTGAGAGGCTTAAGTTGTGGGTTAGAAATAATAGAATATGTCTAAAAGTTTAGAAAAAAAGGACCTGCAGCTAAATGTACTGTTTGAAGTAATTTACGGGCTTCTAATAGAATAGGGTTCAATGTTTTTTAGTTACCAGTTACAGTGTACACAATTTTTCCACTACATGCTCTCAACTATCTTTACAAACCAGATTTTAGAGTAATTATAATATTATTGCACATTCTCATTTCAACTCTTCTTATTCCATCAATCACAGTGCAGTGAAAAGATGTCATTACATTGAATTAGTGTCTAAAACAACATCCATATTATGTTTCTCTTGGGCATTACTTGGTCATGATAAAGCCCGGAGACATCATAGACTGAAGTGGATTAGAGTGCCATTTTTAGAATGTGTTTAATTTCTATGTAATTTGTATAACATTTATTTAATTAACAAGTTTCTCTTTCTTTCATCTTTCACCGTATGGTATTGTTTTCTCCCCCAGCTTTCCACTCACCACATGCAGTAACCTGCAGCCACATTAAATTGCAAGCTCGTACCTGCAACGTGAAACTTGAGAGACAAACCCGTAAATCATCTTTCCCTCGTTGGATGTGCGGCCATGGACGTGATCAATTGGTCTAACTCGTTGTGGGATGGAGCCAATGGCCACAGAGATTGTCAGAATTACGTCACTGAAAAATGGAGGTGGGATTTTAAAGTCTTACGGGGTTCAATTACGAGTTACGATTGGACCCACATTCCAGATATAATGCAATATTGATAAAGCCGCAAATATGATATTCTATCAAATGCGAGTTACATTTTATGTATTAACACATTGATTGCAGGGATCGATAAAACACGGAAATTGAACATGAAATAAAGTATTTTTCGTGGCCGATTTGCGAGCTTGAGAATGTTGTGCTATTAATTCTAAGACCTAACATCACTTTTCCTTTTAATAAAAGTAGAGTAGTGTGGTAATATTTGCATTTGGAGTGCTACGAGTTGGATTTTACCTCCCTTGCGGGTCCTCTCTAGCACTCGTTGGCTTCTTGGCTCCATTTGCGAGTTACGAATTTGAATGCCAGTGATCTTGAAGCAATTTAATAGCTAAATTGGAATGTAGAGGTAATGGGCTTGAAAGAACAAAAGATTTGCGGCCGCGAAGTTCAACGTTCCGTAGGGTCATCTTGGGGTTGCTTTAAGAGGCTAATTTAATAGCAGTAAGTCTTACGGGCTACGTTACGAGCTACGATTCATAAAATCGTAGTAATTTAATGTGGATGATAAAGCCCTATTCAATTAGAAGCGTAAATACAATTCTGCCACTATACAAATCTCTAGTACGCCATCATTTGGAATATGGAGTACAATTTTGGTCACCACTTCATAAAAAGGACATTTTAGAGCTGAAAAAGGGACAGAGAAGGGCAACAAAACTAATAAGGGGAATGGAGGGGCTAAGTTATGAAGAAAGACTAACCAAATAAAACTTATTCAGACTTATCTCTAAGAGGAGATATGATTACCTTATATAAATACATCCAGGGTCAGTATAAAGCTTTGTCAAAGGGAGCTTTTTGTGTCAAGAGGTTTTCAACTGACAAGAGGACATCCTTTGAGGATAGAAGTAAAAAGATCCCACCTTAAAGAAAGAAAAGGTTTCTTCACAGTAAGGGTGGTTAATCTGTGGAATTCTCTACCAAGGCGGTGACAGTGGATTCAATAGATAACTTTAAAAAGGGACTGGATATAAAAAAAAATAATAAAAAATGGCATTCAAGGTTATCTAGGTTAATTAGAGAGAGAGAGTATTGATCCAGGGAGGAATCCGAACACCAGTATCTGGGGTCAGAAAGGAATTAATTTTTTTCCCCTTTTGAGGCGATGAGGTAAGTTTCACTGTTTGTTTGTTTTTGCCTTCCTCTGGATCAATTAACAACTAATCAGCATATTACAGATCAGGGGAGATCTTGAAATGTTGAACTTGATAGACTAAAAGTATTTTTTCAACCTCAATTACTATGTAAGTGACTCTAAAATGTGATTTTGACAACAGGTGTTTTTCTCTAAATGTTTAGATGTATTTTATTGACTCAAGCTCGCAATTTACAGTACATCTTACAGCCTCCACGTGTAAACCATGCCTTATTAAGAAGGATTTCAGGGGACGTTCTCATATGATCTGGTAATGCTTAAGCAAGCCCGTAATTTACTTCTTAGACACAGCCAACAGTAAATAATGTCAGTAAAACATGGAAGTTGGACGTAACCTACTACAAATTAAAAAGAGCCAATAAGTAATATCTGCCAATGGGGCGTGCAATCAATCACTATAGCACTACATAGTTACATAGTAATTGAGATTACCCGGGATCAAGATAACGCATAAATAACAATTAACAATAATAATAATATTTTTTAATTGCATATTTGTGGGTTTGAGACTGTTCTGCAATTAATTCTAATGTCTTTCCATACCTTCCCATGCTGGTAAAGTACAGTATTGTGTGTTTAATTGCTGCTACAGCTTTAGTAAGTGTTATTATTAGAATATATTTCAGATGTTTTCTCGATGTTCAACATTTTATCTTATTTTACATTGTTTTCTAAACAATTACATAAATTTGCCGGTTGTCACATCAATTAAAGTGTAGCCATAAAACGGCAAGTAGAGCTGCATTCCAGGCAGTGTGTAGTCTATAAACAATAAATATCTTGTTTTTTAATGTCTTGTAAGATAACACACAATGACAATTTCTATATTAAACAGTTTGCCTACAATTCCTGATCTTCTTCCAAGTGAGTATGCAATATGTGGAGAAATGGGTATTTCATGAAAGTGAAATAAAAACACAGCAAATTTCAACACACATATGGTATATGGTAGCGACAGTGCTACCATTAATTCAGAAAAGAAGAAGCTACAAAGTTTATATATCACAAATAACATTTATTTAAAACAAACAAACAAAAGATCTATTGGTCACTGACCGGGTAATGGTGGTAGGGTCAGGGACTATGCTGCATTAGTCCTGTTCAGATTTCTGCTCCCCTCAACCACCCAGTTACTACTCCTCCTTTCCTCTTGTTATATCCCATTCATAAGTTTACCACATACCTATATAGAAAGTCATAAGTGTTTATGTGTCAGCATAAGTATACAGTAAGTCAGAAAGTGCCACGAACACTTGCAGACAGAATATTCTCAGCATATGGACAATTCAGTGCCTAATCCATAACATCTGCAACTTCAGGCAGCCCGCTGCCCCCTGAAAATAGGCTGCCCTAGTCCTGGGCTTCATGGGCCTAGGCTGAAACACACCCATGGGTAGTGGGTAAAAGAAGGATGATAAATACTGTTAATCTGTTTCTTGATAAATCTGGCAACAAGTTTTGTTCTCCATCCACATATTCTATGTCCAGTTGGACCATTACTCGCAGGCTAGCTTGCTGTCAAAGCTGGACAAGCAGACAGAGAAAGCCTGCAGAGCACACATTGGGTAACGAAAGTCCATGGTAAAAACGTCTTCTGCTACACGTCCAAACTGCATGACAATGTATTCAGCTATAAGTAAAAAAAGGACAAATAACTGTATAGATTAGATAGATAGATAAATAGATAGATAGATAGAGAGATAGATAGGTATGTAGAAAAATATGTATTAATACACATATCAATGAATGGTGCCTACATGGAAATATCTCTCATATTGTACTAGAATTTGTATTATATTTGAGCTCCATAAAATTCATATGTAAACGATTCTGTCTCTCCTTTCTTCCCACTTGAATGGTAAATGCAATATGGTATAACAGATCACCGAAAGTGTGTCTTGAACATGAATTCAAATTTTCTGTATTTTAATCCCTTGTTCAAATTTTAAAATATATTGCTGTATTTAATGCAATATTAAAATGGCTAAAAAGTGCAGTGAACTCTTATTGGCACTTGTGGATGTTTTGTGTTCCAGAATCATTACTAAAACCAATTAATAATTGTTTGAAATGTATCCAGGTAGCTTTTTAGCTTTTGTGACAATGTATGACATCACTTTAGGTGAACTGTACATTTGCTCAGGGTGCCAGAAACTGGGTAGCACTCTGCTTCAGTTAAGTCAAGACTTAAGTCAAGTGAGATTTCCTTCCATTGGGAAGCAAATGATTGATAGTGGCATGTAGGCCAGACTCCATCTTCAGCTGTTCCCAAGACCAGTATTTGTTCTAGACACTAGCTACCAAAAAACTGGCCTCGTAAGTCTACCTGCATATATTCCAGTGAGTATAATACTCTTTTATTTCAAATTTCATATTGTTCTTTGTAGAAATTATAAAAATGTCATGCATTCAAGCAATATTCTTATTAAAAGGCCATCAGAATATTTGTGTATATATATATATATATATATATATATATATATATATATATATATATCATAGTAAATAAAAAGTACATATGTGTTCACATTTGAATGTCTAAAGCAAGTTAAAAAACCTGCTTCCAGCTCAGAGTTCCGAGAAAAACAGTTATTACACTGCATTCTGGGAAGTTGAGCTGGGACACACAAATATGCCCCCAAATGCTTCGCTCTTCATTCCGTAGCCATCATCAAACATGGCTTCCTTTAAGCTTATGCATGCTGTATTACACAGCTTTAATGCAAAGCCAAGGTTAGAATAAACACAAGCTGAGTATCCAATCCATGTACAGCTGTTTCAAGCTTACTGGCTATCATCAGCATGGAGCAGGATCTCAGCCTGTGTTGTGGAAATTATGAGTAGGTAGTTCACCACAACAATCATTTATAATATGGTGGGCATCATAGTAATTTTGTCTTTGTGTGACTGCTATTGGATGACTCTTTTCTTCCAGCCTAAGCAGAAACTCACGGTCATCAGCATATATGATCTGGAAGTTCTTCACAGAAGCTTGTGTGACGCGACCATGGAAGTTCAGCACATAGGACTGTGTCTCATCATTCCATGATGGTGCTTTATTATGAAGTACAATAATATTCTCCATGTTACCATTCTGATACCGAGCAAGGAGAGTCTCATGTTCCTTCAGAAAGAATAAAACAAGTTTAATTTGGGCAAAAGAAATACAAACCAGTTTTCATAGTTCTAAAGTATAATTAGTCTAAAAAAGGTGATGCTTTTGAGAGACTTGCTAAAAAATGTGCTATTTGAGACACTATTTAAAGGGCAACTGTAGTTCAAGAAAAATGGCACTTGTTTGTCGAGGGTTCAAGTGAAGAGAGAGGGAGAGGTTAGTTAAGTGGGTCTGATTGAAACTGACACCTCCCTTCCATCCCACAGGCAGCTTTGGTCAATAGATACACAAGCACTGCTCTACAGAAATGTAAACACCCCTCTCACTCGACATTTTTTATATACGGTAATTAAAGCTACCCTTATTACTTTTTCCCTACTGAATTATGTTCTAAGTCATACTAAAAGCTTTCAAACATTTTTCTAATTGTAAAGTGGCCCTTTACTTCTAATATTTTTACACCACCTTTTGCTAAGTTTAAAGCCTAGCAAACTTTAAAGGACCACTGTGGTCATTGCTTTATGGATAACTGGAAATGGTAATGGGCAAATGTTTTTAGTAAGCAAAAATAAATAAATGAACACAGAATTGATATTTTTCACCTTTCATATACAATTATTATTTACTGAGGCCCTCATTCAATTGCAATTTGGCCATTTGAATAGGGCTCTAAATAAGCACATAGCATATATTTTTAAAGAAGTTTTTAGTTAGTGAAAACCTTTCTTTTGAATAGATGCTTACTAACTAAAAACATCTTTAAAAAATATATCTTATGTGCTTATTTAGAGCCCTATTCAATTGGCCAAATTGCAATTGAATGAGGGCCTGAGTAACTAAATCATGCTTTTGTTAATGCTACTACATGTTATTTTCTCAGGTAGGTATGCACTTGTAAATTAAATAGAGAGGGTCAAGTGGAAGCACTATCACTATGCTACCTAATGAAATACTCAAACTGTAAAACAATTAATATTGATTCATATTTTACTGGCATTAAGATTACCTCCAAACTCTAAATAATATTTTTTAATGATGATAATTCATTATGGGTACAAAACAAATGTAACAGTGCAATTCAAATTTATTAATTGTTACAACTTTCACAAGTTTGAACAAACACATAGAAAGTGCTAACAAGTTTGATATTCGATTGTCCTTTATGACTTTGGAAAGTGAACAAACTAATCTAGAACAGCCTTTCCAACAACTGTACTCTGTGGATCCCATGGTTTTCTTGGAAGTAACCAAGGGGACCTGTGATTTGTGAGGCCCTGGTGCTCTGACAAGGCTGTTTGATACAAAATAAATACCAAATTTACTTTTAAAAACATTAATCTGAGTATTTCTTGTGCTGTTTATAAAATGTTGGTTCAGCTACGTTAAATTATTCCAGTAAAAATATGTTTTCAAATGTGTTTCCTACTGAGGGCATCTCCTTACTCACATTTCGAGGTCTGATAGTCACTCGCTCACTCTCTATGTTCATTCCAGGAATAATGATTGTCATTTTTCGAGGTCCCCTGAAGCCCAAAACGTTGGTCTCCTAGAAAATAGTGAAAACAGTTACAGATTATAATATCTGGTTCGGATTCTAAGGTGATTTGCGTATAATATTTTACAAGTTTGTTGTGTGTTCAGCAGAAATCACATTTTTCAGCACATGCTTCTCTAACCTTTGAAATGTAGCTCCTATTTAATTTGAACATACACTCCTTCCAAATGGATTAAAGGACATTTTTGGTTGATTTAGCAATGCTGATAATGGTTTAATAAACTAGTTAACTAGTAGTTGTAACATTTGTACTACAATCGACAAGTTTACTGGGCAGTGTTAAGGTTGCAGATTTAGTATGATTGCTCTTGTATAATTAATTTATTACTGAAAAATAATCCAAGCATCACATTATATTTTGTAATATTTAATACATTATATAAACAGTATGGGTCACCTGTTGTTATGTCTGAGTATAGTTATAATAGCAGTTTTTGAAGACCCTCTCACAAAAATCAATTAAAACGTGACACTACATGAGATAATAAAATGGCAGCATCTCTGTACATTGAAGAAAATACAATTTTTTATTTCCCCAAAGACTTGCCACTAAATAACTTTAAAATAATACATTATTGTGGCTAGTTACACATTTTTTTTTTTTCACCTAATTTCTGCAGTTTAAATGAAGGTACATTTTCCTTTAACAAGGGCGAGAGAGCATCCATGACTATGAAGATTTGAATGCAATGCCAAGAAATGCTAAGAATCTGTACAGTGTTGCAAAAACCTATACAAGCAGAAAAGATAACAACATGAAATATCAGTTTTATTTCTAAAATTGGAAATTTTTTATGTTTTTTTTGGATACAAAAAAAACGCTTCCTTTTTATATTGTTTTACTCCTACACCTTTAATGAAAGTGGCTGTTTTTTATTCCGATATATAGCTTGTGTTTTCTAAACTAGTAAGTAAGAGTACTTCTGAGCATTATTAAATGCAATCAATATTATAATATTATAATATATATATGTATACAATATAGATAGATACATTTGAAATCTGTGTTTATGCCTTCTCTATGTCATTTGGGCTAATTACGCCATTCTATCTGTCAATGCTTTAATCATATTTTAGCAATGAGTGGATCCTTGCAAGACAAAAACCCTCCTTGTCAAACACAGTTTTCCCTAACTTAGGTTCATATAGCGTTAAATACTCATAGTTAACATGAGGTCACTCAACCACGCACACCCAGCCAAAAACCCTATAGGAAATTACAGTTGTGGTTTGCAAGTGTTTTAGAGCCTTGACAAGCCTTTTGGTATCTAGGCAATAGTTAAAAAATAGATACATACAGGGGGGATATTTGTGAACATGTGCATGGAGGGTTAAAAATAAATGTATGTGTCACCTGACACTAGAATTCCCATTTACAGTCGCAAAAATGTCAGGAAAGGGTTAAAAAACACATAACCTGTTAATTTTTTGACGACTTCATACGTGGTCAGAGGGGTTCCTAGGGAGGATCTCAAGATCTCCAGAATATATTTTGTTTTAACTGCCACCCATTCTTATGGGAATTGAGCCCAAAGAGACATGTTAAACACAAAAGAAGCATCTAAAATGCATGTGTTTGTTTACTAAGATAATTTACTAATTGTGCTTCTGTATCTGTCAATGTATCAGCATAAAAATAGTACTTTGTACTTTATATATATGTCTAATATTTTAATATAGCCCCCCTTTTAAGCTAATTAGGTATTCAATAGACTGTTAAAAGTGAAATGCTGGTTTGTAACTTACATAGCATATAGCAACCAGCTCCTGTCTGAGAGACTCCCTCTCCTGCACAAAGGGCTTTGTCTCTGGGGTGACACCGTTGTCAAACACTGTGAATCTGGTACCAAGCATATTTGATCTGAAATCATAAAAAACATCAGTGCCAGTCTATCCATATAGTGAACATATAGCTGACAAATGCATGAGATGTAGCAAGGTGACTATATTCTATGTTACATAGTAATTGAGGTTAAATAACGTGGATAATGTGGATTATTTATTACCCAGGTGTATTCCAAGAATGCAAAGATTAAATTAGACAAGTACAGCAGAATACAGAAATATGAAATTATAATTATGCAATGTTGTCTATATAAAGGCTGCACAGTCCCCAAACAGAACACCCTAGACACTATTTCAGCTACCTGACTTTTCCAATGAAGCTCTCTCCACCTCGGGACAGATTTGTTGGATCCACTGAGATAAGATAGTTAGAAGTTTTGCTTTTCTTTCTCTTCCTCCCAGCCATGAGAAAAAGCTGTTAACAGCAAGACACGGGACAAAATAATTTAACATATTTTAGCGCAAGCGGCATCATAAAGATGTATAACAAATGTACAAATGAGATCAATGGTGTGTCAGACAGATATTTTAAAAGATCACTTACATGATAAAGACTGTGGTGTATATTTATGAAACACTGTAAAAATATGGGGATTAATGGGGTGAAAAATATCCCCCTTTCTATATTTTATATAGTACCTATTTTGTACCATTGATAAAACTAAAACTCATTTGGTAAAAAAAAAGCTCAGAAAATATAGGGCATGGAAGCAGTGGAGTCCAAATGTAGATATGGATCTAGATGTTTCTTATTAAAGACCATTATAATATTTTGGTACTTCTTATCACAATGTTAAGAGGTAACAGGCTGAAAGTGACTACCAGAAAGGCTAACAAATAATGTAGGTACAGGTATTGTCCAGAGGCAAAAACAGTACAAGTAAACAACAGCTAAGTCCAGGGAGTAGAGGAAGCAGCACATTCATAAGCCAATGCCAGAGGTTGAGAAGAAAGATCAATACCTTAATAGTAGAGCAAGGCCAAACAACTGAGTACCACCCCACCAACCTTGAGTATCTAAATAGGTGCTGTAATTAGCACACAAGCCACATGATACAGAGTAACAGCATGTATATGTATTAATAATGATGGTTGAGCAAGTGGAGCTTATTATCAAAATACACACCAAGCTTAGCATGAAACAGATGCATGCGCAGGAAAAGAGAGTACGAGTCAGAGTGTGGCAGGGTGGAGAACATAACACTGTCTTCCCAATGGACAGCCTCTGGTTGCCCGGAGGACCAGGCTTCAGTTGGTTGGCATGGTGGAACCTACTGGTAAGCCCAGCAGCATGGATGTTGGCAGCGGGTCGCCAAGTGTCATCTGTGGACACATACCCTTTTCCAACAGATCAAATGGCAACGTCTTCTATGAAAGTCCAAGATGTGAGAGACAAAGTATATCTCAATATCATCAATGATGACAGGAGGTTTAAGCCTGTCGGGGAATAAAGCATTCCTAACAGCCTTGAGGAGAAACACATGAAAGACTGGGTGTATTCCTATAGTTGTAGGTAGTTAGATAATGATGGCAAAATCACTGTCCTTAGCAATATAGGAAATTAGTCAATGTACCAAGCAATTTTCTTTGAAGGGGAATGAACATTCAGATTTTGTATGAACATCCCCACATGACCATCAACATTAAGGGATGTTAATGGTCTTCATAAACAGCCAGCATTAATTTTATACTGTGTCTGCAGTTTCAACCGAAGAAGATGTTTGGAGTTCAGTAAGTGAAGATGAGGCAGGAATATCAGGGTCACAATGGGAATGGTAATATTTGTCTGAAATACCATGAAGGTGAATTCTAAGATGAAAAAGACAGAGGTCTTTTACAATGTAGGTAATTCATGAAGAGATATCCATTAATACCATGATGATAGCATGATGTTGCGAATGTGGAAGATCTTCAATTAAGTTTGTTGTTACAGGAGACTAAAGACGCATTGGAACTGGCAAGTGTAAGATAGTAGGATGTGTGTGTGAGAGGATTTAGCCTGGTACAAACATCACAGGAAATTATGTAAGCAGATATTGATGACTGTAGGGAATTCCACCAATTTCAGTTTTTTTTTATATACCCAGGAGTCCTGCTAGGGGGCAGTCATGGTGCTTCTGTAAAGAAGGAGATAAGGTAACATGTATAATCTGTTGCCATCGTAATAGGGTCAATCATGTTTGTAAAGTGTATGCTACTGGAAATTTGAGGCAGGTTCTTGGATTTTTACGGATTTGTTCCAAGAACGGGGTGGGTATCTATGAAATGGTAAGGGAATATGATAGGTTATGGTTCTTGGTCCTGAGAAGTAGATAGTTTGTGAATGCAAGACAGATCATCAGCTTTTGCATTTTTGCTCCCTAGCATGTAGATAATGTGAAGGGAAATACTTGTAAAAAGAGCCCACTGTGCTTGTCTGGGGTTGCACCATTTCACAGAACCTATGAGGTAGATGTACATGTGGTTCAGGCTTCTAAAGCTGTTTAGTGATATAAGTTATGGAACTGAAACCAGCTGTCTGAAGATGAGCCAGGTGGTTCTGTAACTCCCACAATTCATGGTTAGGGTTTTAATATTGCTGCTCAAGCAGGGAGCGAGGTGGAGGAGATCCCCCTGTTGTTTTCATGACTGGGGCTCAGTTTTTATGTGATCCCAGTGCGGAGAAGTGCAAGGATGGAAGACAGGTGCAGAGAGGATAACTGGTAATACAAGGAACAGAAATGGGCCATAGGCAAAAACAAAACCATGATGTGACAGACAAGGTTTGGGAGTAGAGAGCAGCAAAATTCAATGTTAAAACCAGAGGTCAGGAAGCCAGAAGGAAGTGAGGTCAAACAAACCTGAGGTTAAAATTGGGAAATCAGGTTAGAAGTATCACTGTGCTAATACTTAGTAACAACACAAAGCAAAACAACTGAGCACAAACCCACTAAACCTGAGGGTCTACATCGGTGCTGTAGTTAGTGAGCATGCCATGTCACTCAAGCAACAGCAGGTGTGAGCATCAATAATGATGCAGGCTCTGGTGCATCCGCCAGTGGCACATATTATCAAATATACTCTGAGCCCAGCCCAGGAGTGAGTGTAATTAGCAACATAGAAAGCAGCTTGGATGCAAACAAAGAAGAGACAGAAGGAGAGGGAGTAAGAGAGTTAGGAATTTGACAGAACTAGTATTTTTTCTTACACTAAATACATATTCAACTATACAGTATAATAACAATGAAGTCATTTTATTGTGACAGGTAACACTGTGACACATCAGCCACTTATTGGTATATTGAAGCCACAGAAAACATTTTTTTTCTCAAGAATGGTTACTTTAGAAAAGATGCCTAGTGCAAGATATACAGTGCCTTGCAAAAGTATTCACCTCCCTTGACTTTTTACCTATTTTGTTACATTATAGCCTTAAGTTCAATATTTTGTTGATCTGAATTTTATGTGATGGATCAGAACACAATAGTCTAAGTTGGTGAAGTGAAATGAGAAAAATATATACATAAAACTATTTTTTAGAAATAACAGAAAATTGGCATGTGCGTATATGTACTCACCCCCTTTGTTATGAAGCCCATAAAAAGCTCTGGTGCAACCAATTACCTTCAGAAGTCACATAATTAGTGAAATGATGTCCACCTGTGTGCAATCTAAGTGTCACATGATCTGTCATTACATATACACACCTATTTTGAAAGGCCCCTGAGGCTGCAACACCTAAGAAAGAAGCACCACTAACCAAACACTGCCATGAAGACCAAGGAACTCTCCAAACAAGTAAGGGACAATGCTGTTGAGAAGTACAAGTCAGGGTTAGGTTATAAAAAAATATCTACTCTATGCGTGATTTAAGGCTAGGACGGAGGTTCACCTTCCAGCAGGACAATGACCACAAACACAGTGCTAAAGCAACACGTGAGTAGTGTAAGTGGAAACATGTAAATGTGTTGGAATGGTTTAGTCAAAGCCCAGACCTAAATCCAATAGAAAATCTGTGGTCAGACTTAAAGATTGCTGTTCACAAGCGCAAACCATCCAATCAAGGAGCTGGAGCAGTTTTGCAAGGAGGAATGGGCAAAAATCCCAGTGGTAAGATGTGGCATGCTCATAGAGACTTATCCAAAGCGACTTGGAGCTGTGATTGCCACAAAAGGTGGCTCTACAAAGTATTGACTTTAGGGGGGTGAATAGTTATGCACATTGACTTTTTCTGTTATTTTGTCCTATTTGTTATTTGCTTCACAATAAAAAAAAAACATCTTCAAAGTTGTGGGCATGTTCTGTAAATAAAATGATGCAAATCCTCAAACAATCCATGTTAATTCCAGGTTGTGAGGCAACAAAACACTAAAAATGCCAAGGGGGTGAATACTTTTGCCAGGCACTGTACCCAGTTTTAAATGTTCTTTTAAAATAAGATAATAAATATGGTTTTGGTGAAATACATGCTGTAGTTACCCTCTTCCCATCTTCTCTCTCAAGATGTAAATAATATGTAGGGTAGATGCCTTTGTCCACTCCTTTCTTATCTCTAGTGATTCGGCACTGAAGGGTCATATTGTGGGGAGCTGGGCGTAAAGCAAAGCCTTCCAGATCCTCAGTTTCTAGGCTTGTTGCAGCCTGGTAGTCTTCATCCTGGGATGAAGGATCAAGAGACATTTCAGTATTAGGCTACAGTATATTCATTTAAGATTTTCATAAGTTTTATTCTGGTACAATCCAGGGCAGAATACTTATTTTGGACAGAAACCAAAATTTAAGACAGGCTAATTTATTATTTATATATATACCCCCATGGTATACAAAATTAACCAACTATGTGTCATGGAGATCCTCAAGGACCCCCATGACAGCCTAAGTAAGAAAAAACACCCACACACTAAAACAAAATTATACACACTAAAAATAAATACAATTCTAAAATTGAATAAAATAAAAAAACTAAATTACATAAAAAAACAAAATCACAAATAAATAAATAAACAAACAAATAAATAAATAAATAAATACTGAAAATAAAAAAAATAATTACATTAAAATAAATAAAATAAAAAAATAACAAACAAAAAAAATTCAACCTGTCAAATAAAATATAAACTTACCTACCCTTAATGCCCATCAAGCAATGATCTGTGATACCCTGGTCCTCACTCTTCTGTCCTGCACATTCGGGCCATCCGTGTTGATTGTAGAATGACGCCTTCTTTCTTGATTGAAGCCACTGAATGCTCATCTTTAGAAATGTCTCTCTGCCTAAGCTGGGCGATCTCTAAAAAAAGTTTTTTGACCTAACGAGGAACTTTTGCCATGCTTTTGCATCTTAAATAATACATTTTCTGTCTTCATCCAATCAGAATCGATTTTGAGATTTCAATCAGATTGCTCAGATTGACAGACTTTATCAATCTGAGTATTTTGATTAATTAAAATAAATTTCCCACGCAATACGAACAGGGTGACATCTCAATATTCATTCTGACTGACTAATATATGACTGACACATATTTCAGCCAATCAGAACACAGAAAAATTACTATTTAAGCCGCAAACTAGCAGCAAAAGCAATTTGTGGCAGGAAGATTCTCACAGGGGAGCTCTGTTAGGTTAAGTATTTATTGATTTTATAGAATGTAGGGACTTTTAGGCAGAGGGCCATTTCAAAGGCCTAGAAGATGAGGATTCCATGGCTTCAATCAAGGAAGAAGATGGCGTGATTCTACAATAAACATGGATAGCTTGCTTGATGCAGGGCAGAAGAGTGACGACCAGGGCATCGTGGATCATTTTAACTTGGCATAATGGTGGGCAAATATATCTTTTATTTTACAAGTTTAATTTTTTTATTTAGTGTATCTTTTTTTTATTGAATTTACTATTTTACTTGATTACAATATATATTTTTTTTTTTATATTTCTTTTTTTATGTTATTGTAATGTTTGTTTTTTTCATTTTTGTATTTTTTTATTTTATGCAGTATTAAAATTTTACTTTTTTTAAATAAGTTTGATTTTAAATTTGTGTTTTTTTTTTACTTAGGGTGCCATGGAGGCCTTTGAGGACACCCATCTTATATAATATTGTATACTATAATTGTCTATATAGACCCACACAGTAGTTAGGGGTTAATTTAGGGTACAATGGAGGTCCTTAAAGGTCGGTAGGGGTTAATTTAGCACCTCTGTGGCATGGATTAAATTAGCACCTCTGTGGCAAGGATTAATTAGTTGACCACGGAGGTCCTTTAAGGACCTCCTTGGCATAGTATGGTAGCTGGGAGCCACGGGGGTCCTTACAGGACCACTCTGGCATAGGGAGTTAAAAATGACTTTAGGTGATCCACCAAGCCTCCAAACAATTTAACTGGTCTTTGAAAGAAAAGTTGTTGGAACCACTACTCTACATTCCTATTTTATCTTGTGGGATATATAAAAAACTTTTTTTTTTTTTTTTTTTTTAAATAGGCCTATAATTCACATGGCTCTTCATCTAGAACAAAAACATCCATTAAAAACACCCATAATGTTTTTAAATTTTCTTTACATTTTTCTTATCTTATATTTCTATGGTCCTTCAAGGGTACCACACGTGTCTCAATCAACAAAACTGTTTCTGATCGATCCGTCCATGGTAAAGCAATAAGATCCTAAAATGCTGACCTGTCTGTGACATCTATGACTGAAAACCCAATGTCAATACTAAGTATTACCAACTTTGAAATTAAAGTGATGTCAAAATATATTTCATAGAAACATATGGTACTTAGTCAGACAAAAAAGCAAGACTAATCTTGTCCACATATGAATCTGATTTTGATTTTGTAACTCACCCTACTGGAAGCAGACATGGGTCTTGTATATACAACACTACTCAAAATATCGGAATCTTCATCAAAATCATCTTCGTCAGTTTCATCTCCATCCACTTCCTCATGGTTGGGACTTTTCCTTCTGGATCTCACTGTAAAGTTTTATAAACGAAAATGAAAAATTAAAAAATGTCCTAATCGCCTATATTTAGTTTTTATACTACGATGGGATCATTCAGATTTGTGGCTACCAAAAACATAGTTATACCTCCAACTTTCCCATCATATACATAACTTTATGTATCTATACAGTGTGTCAGAAAGTGTCAGATACAACCATTGTCAGAAATATCACTGTATATAATCAGTTTTTTGCATTTGCAAATTATTCGCTGGTTCTGCTTTTGCAACTTTGATACAACCTGTTGCCCCCTTAAACAGTGCTGCCCTCAGTCCAGGCCGTGTTGGCCTAATCAGAAATACACTACATGGCAGCAAAGCTCCAATCAAAGGATTATAACAGCGCAGGATTTAATGACATCTTTACATAAGAACATCCTACTGTATCCATCAAGCAAATAATTGCTACAGGTGGCAAATCTGAGCAAAATAATTGACATCCCCACAATTATTTTTGCAAAACTTGTGGCAAGGACAATCTCAAAATGTGCAAATTATAACTGCATTACATGTCATAAAAGACATGGAGATGTCCAACAATAATGTTAACATTTACACATGTAATTAAAGGGATAATTGTTTACGGTTTTCAGAAGGTTTGCCTCATAACAACACTCACACTACTGTACTGAGCACATCTAGAAGAGATGGTAAATTCAAGTCTTTCCATGGATTTGAAATTCAGTAAAAACAATATGCAGTAAAAAAGAATTTTAACTACTGAAATCAACTTCTGATAATTACTAATTTGCATATGATCTTGTATTCAAGCCATGGAGATATCATGGCCATGATGCCTGTGGAAACAAACGTAGACAGTCTGTAAGATTGAAATATCTTACATAGTTACATAGTAATTAAGGTTGAAAAAAGACTTTCAGTCCATCAAGTTCAACCTGTTAAGATCTCCTCTGATCTGCAATATGCGGATTAGTTATTAATTAAATTATTGATTAAATAATTATTAATAGTATAGTATTGGAGGATGAATAAAGAGTTAGTCCATCAAGTTCAACCTTTTTAGATCTCTATTGATCTTTTTAATGTGGCCTATTTATTATTATTTGTTAACTAGCGAATTGCCCGTCAAAAAATGACGGCAATGAAATTGTAAGGTAGCTAATGCTGTTTAGTGTGTAATAATGAAAAATATAATACATTAATAAATGAATATACGTTACCTATTTTAAAGCATTGTGTGGAAGAGCTGTGAATGTGTTTTGATGTTGCTGCAGCATTAGTGGTGTGGATCTGCTGTGTAAGCGTGATGAACGTGTGCAGTGTAACACTGTGCGTGCGCGAGCCCAAACCGTTGTCATGTACTTCCGCATTGGCGTAAAATGGCGAGTAATGTGTGGTATACGTTTGTATCGGAATATTCGTAGGTGTTTTGTGGTGTTTTGCGAGTTTCTTGTGGTGTTTTGCGAGTTTAGAGTGCTGTAGCCTCGTTTTCGTTTTGTTCGGCGGCCATTTTTTCTCTCGCTTCGATTTTTTTTTAGTCTCTAAACTGTTTTATTTCGAGTAAAATCGAGGTGTAAGTTGTATTTTTGAGGTGCTGGGTGCTCCCTCTTGGTGTAGGTAAGTTTTTTATGTATGTGGTGTGTGTATGTATTGTGTTTTACATTTTGTAATGTTCGCGAGTTGCGTCCGAGTGTTGCGAGTCCGTAATGTGTGTGAACGTGTGTCGTATGTTGTTTGCGAGTGTCGTAATGTGTGTGTCGTACTGTTTGGGTTGCGACGTGAAGTTTGCGAGGGTCGCAGTTGCTGGCAAGGAGCGCCTTCGGCGCTCCATGCCAGCAACTGCGGCCCTCGCTTTGCGAGGTCCTCAGGTGCTGGCATGGAGCGCCTACGGCGCTCCATGCCAGCAACTGAGGCCCTCGCTTCGCGAGGGTCCTCAGTTGCTGGCATGGAGCGCCTTTGCCGCTCCATGCCAGCAACTGAGACCCTCGGGCAGTGCCCTCGCTTCGCGAGGGCCTCAGCTCGCTGCGCGAGCCGCGGCCCTCGCTACGCGAGGGCTGCAGCTCGCTACGCGAGTCGCGGCCCTTGCTTCGCGAGGGCCGCGGGCTCGCTACGCGAGCCCGCAGCGTTAGCAACAACTCGTACGCTCACAACTATATATGTGACTAGAATATTGCCCGTCAAAAAATGACGGCAATGAAATTGTAAGGTAGCTAATGCTGTTTGGTGCATAATACTGAAATATGTAATAGATTACTAAATGAATATACTTTACCTATTTTGAAGCATTGTGTTGAAGAGCTGGCAATCTGTTTTGATGTTGCTGGAGCATTAGTGGTGTGGAGCTGCTGTGTAAGCATGCTGAATGTGTGCACTGTGTGGTATGAATATCTGTAGGTCGTTTGTGGCGTATTTCGAGTTTCTTGTGGTGTTTTGCAAGTTTAGAGTGCTGTAGCCTAGTTTTCGTTTTTTTCGGCGGCAATTTTTTCTCTCGCTTACAGTTTTTTTTAGTCTCTAAACTCTTTTATTTCGAGTAAAATGAAGGTCTAAGTGGCATTTTTGAGGTCCTGGGTGCTCCCTCTTGGTGTAGGTAAGGTTTTTATGTATGTGCTGTGTGTATGTATTGTGTTTTACATTTTGTAATGTTCGCGAGTTGCGTCCGAGTGTTGCGAGGCCGTAATGTGTGTGAACGTGTGTCGTATGTTGTTTGCGAGTGTCGTAATGTGTGTGTCGTGCTCTTTGGGTTGCGACGTGAACTTTGCGAGGGTCGCAGTTGCTGGCATGGAGCGCCTTCGGCGCTCCATGCCAGCAACTGCGGCCCTCACTTTGCGAGGTCCTCAGGTGCTGGCATGGAGCGCCTACGGCACTCCATGCCAGCAACTGAGACCCTCGCCCAGTGCCCTCGCTTTGCGAGGGCCTTGGCTCGCTGCGCTGCACTTTGCGAGGTCCTCAGGTGCTGGCATGGAGCGCCTACGGCACTCCATGCCAGCAACTGAGACCCTCGCCCAGTGCCCTCGCTTTGCGAGGGCCTTGGCTCGCTGCGCGAGCCGCGGCCCTGGCTATGCGAGGGCCTTGGCTCGCTATGCGAGCCCGCAGCGTTAGCAACAGCTCGTACGCTCACAACTATATATGTGATTACTATATAATGTGTAGATGTACCGGCTGGGCATGCTCTTGTGCATTATTGTTATTATTATTATTACTATATAATGTGTAGATGTACCGGCTTGGCATGCTCTTGTGCATTATTATTATTATTATTATTACTATATAATGTGTAGATGTACCGGCTGGGCATGCTCTCTGCGTGTGCGCTTTCTCTATCTGCACCCTATGTGCAATGTTTTGTCTGTGTGCAATCTCTGTCTCTGTACCCCTCACTCTCTTTGTCAATCTCTCTGCACTCTCTCTCTGTGCGCTCTATCTGTGAACTCTCTCTGCGCTGTCTTTGTGCTCCCTCACTGTCTGTGTGTGCTCTTGCTCTGTAATTCTCTTTATGTCTCCCTCTCTCTCTGTACCTGACTCCCTCTTTCTCTGTACCTGTCTCCCTCTCTCTCTGTACCTGTCTCCCTCTCTCTCTGTACCTGTCTCCCTCTCTCTCTGTACCTGTCTCCCTCTCTCTCTGTACCTGTCTCCAACTCTGTACCTGTCTCCCTCTCTCTCTGTACCTGTCTCTCTCCCTTTCTGTACCTGTCTCCATCTCTGTACCTGTCTCCCTCTCTCTCTGTACCTGTCTCCCTCTCTCTCTGTACCTGTCTCCCTCTCTCTCTGTACCTGTCTCTCTCCCTCTCTGTAGCTGTCTCCCTCTCTCTCTGTAGCTGTCTCCCTCTCTCTCTGTGCCTGTCTTCTTCTCTCTCTGTACCTGTCTTCTTCTCTCTCTGTAGCTGTCTCCCTCTCTCTCTGTACCTGTCTCCCTCTCTCACTTTGCTGTCTTTCTCTGAAATGCAAATGGCCGCCACGCTTCTGTTAAGATCAGGTGTTAGGCCCACCCCCACTTACATCATAGCCACGCCCCCTTTATGATGTCAGCGTTAGCAACATTTTCTGCTGCTCACAACTATATATGTGATTGTTAATTGATCCAGAGGAAGGCAAACAGAAAAAAAAAAAACATTGAAACTTTGCCAATTGTCTCATAAGGGGGAAAAAAAAGCAAAATTCCTTCCTGACCCCAGAAACTGGCGATCAAATTTCTCCCTGGATCAATATTCCTTTGCTAGTTATCTAGGATAGCCTTGAATGCCCTCTTTATTCAAAAATATATCTAACCCCTTTTTGAAGTTGTCTATCGAATCCGCTGTCACCACCTCCTTTGGTAGAGAATTCCACAGTTTAACCACCCTAACTGTGAAGAACCCTTTTCTTTGTTTAAGGTGAAATCTTTTTTCCTCTAACCTCAAAGGATGTCCTCTTGTCAGTTGAAAATCTCTTGCTTCAAAAAGTTCACTTGACAAAGCCTTATATTGACCCTGGATGTATTTATATAACGTAATCATATCTCCTCTTAGACGCCTTTTTTCTAGGGAAAATAAGTTTAATTTTGTTAGTCTTTCTTCATAACTTAGCCCCTCCATTCCCCTTATTAGTTTTGTAGCCTTTCTCTGTACTTTTTCCAGCTCTAAAATGTCTTTTTTATGAGGTGGTGCCCAAAATTGTACTCCATATTCCAAATGAGGACGTACTAGAGATTTGTATAGTAGCAGAATTATATTTGCTTCCCTTGCTTCTATACCCTTCCTAATACATGCTAATATTTTATTTGCCTTTGCAGCCGCTGCTTGGCTTTGAGCGCTGTTACCTAGGTGGTTGTCCACTAATACTCCCAAATCCCTTTCAATATCTGATACCCCTAGATTTGCTCCATTAAGATTATAGATTGCTTGGCTATTGTTCCTTCCCAAATGCATAACCTTACATTTATTTGTATTAAATCTCATCTGCCATTTAGCCGCCCATTTCTCTAATTTATGCAAATCCTTTTGTAGGGAAAGTACATCATTATCTGATTTTATTACCTTGCACAACTTAGTGTCATCAGCAAAAATGGAGACACTACATTCGAGTCCTACTCCAATGTCATTAATAAATATGTTAAAAAGGAGAGGACCTAATACTGAACCTTGAGGAACCCCACTTATCACATTAGACCAATCGGAGTATGTTCCATTCACAACAACCCTTTGCTTCCTGTCTTTTAGCCAGCTCTCGATCCATGAGCAGATATTTACTGCAATTCCTGTATCCCTTAGTTTGCTCACTAGTCTTCCATGTGGCACTGTATCAAATGCCTTTGAAAAATCTAAAAAGACTACATCCACTGATCCAAGTTCCTACTAACCTCCTCATAAAAACTAATTAGATTGGTCTGACACATCCTATCCTTCATAAATCTGTGTTGACTGCTACCTATGATCCTGTTCGAATAGACATATTCTTGTATTCTGTCCCTTATTAACCCTTCTAAAAGCTTCCCAACTACAGAAGTGAGGCTCACTGGTCTATAATTCCCCGGATTTGCTTTAGATCCCTTCTTAAATATAGGTATCACCTCTGCTTTTCTCCAGTCATCTGGTAGAGACCCTGTAGTGAGTGAGTCTTGAAAGATTAGATATAATGGTTTGGCTATTACAGAACCCAGCTCCCTCAGTACCCTTGGATGTATTCCATCAGGACTTGGGGCTTTATTAACATTTATTTTCTCCAACCTCTTTTGTATTACTTCCTGCGTTAACCAATTATTTAGTAAAGGTAGTGTAGCCCCATTATGTTGCGGTGTCCCAACCACTGGTACCTCCCTTGTGTAAACCGACGAAAAGAACCTATTTAGCTCATCTGCCTTTTCCTGGTCACTAATTATCAGATGGCCTGTGTCACATTGTAATGGTCCTATCGATTCCTTCCTGGCCTTCTTCCCATTAATATATGTAAAAAATATTTTAGGGTTATTCTTACTTTCCATGGCAACTGACTTCTCATTTTCTATTTTAGCCAGTCTAATAGCCCCTTTGCAAGACTTGTTGATTTCCTTATAGTCACATAAAGCTGCCTCTGTTCCCTCCTTCTTGTATAATTTAAATGCATATTTCTTTTTCCTCATCATCATCTTTAAGTCATTGTTAAGCCACATGGGATGTGATTTAATCCTATTCATTTTATTTCCACATGGTACATGCTGATGAGTATGTTTATTTAGTAAGGATTTGAATGTTGTCTATTTATTTTCAGTATTCTTCCCTGTAAGTTCTTTGTCCCAGTCTATATATTGTATTGCTGCCCGTAGCCTATTAAAGTTAGCCCTTTTAAAATTTAGAGTTTTTGTTGGCCCCTTACAACTCTGTTTTTTGTATTCAGTCTCAAATGAGACTGTGTTGTGATCACTGTTCCCCAAGGGTTCCCCTATTTTTACATTTGATATTATATCAATATTACTTGTGATTACTAAATCCAAGATGGCCCCATTTCTAGTAGGTTCTTGTATTACCTGGGCCAGATAATGATCCCTGAGTGTACTTAAGAACCTGCTCCCCCCTTAGCTGAGCTGCTGGTCTCATTCATCCAGTTTATTTCAGGGTAATTAAAGTCTCCCATTATTAGAACTTGCCCATGCTTAACTGCATTTCCAATCTGTAACAATAATTGTATTTCCTTACTTTAAGCTATATTTGGGGGTTTATAGCATATTCCCACCAATATGCTTTTAGAATTAGCTCCTCCACTATTTAGCTCAACCCACAAAGATTCAATGATGCCGTTAGTGCCAGCATACATATCTTCTCTGACTATAGGCTTAAATTCAGGCTTAACATAAAGACAGATCCCTCCTCCTCTTTTACCATTTCCCCTATCTTTCCTAAATAGGTTATAACCATCCAGATTAACAGTCCAGTCATGAGATTCATCCCACCATGTTTTCGTAATGCCTATTAAGCCCCATTTTTCTTGTACTGCTAATATTTCTAGCTCATCCATTTTCCCAGGCAAACTTCTTGCATGAGCAATCATACACTTTATGTTGTTATTGCTCTGCTGTTGTGAAGTGCCTGCCACTGTATTTGAGGCCCCTATTAATACCTCCCAACTTTCTATTGTAACCCACCCCCCTTCTCCTCCCCCATGGGTAACTAATTCATCCCTTTCCCTCTCTACCCTATTTACCCTAATACTTCTATATAGTCCCTCCCCCCCACCTACAAGTTTAAAAACTCCCCCAGCCGTTCTACCATCCTATCCCCTAGCACAAAAGCCCCCTCATCATTAAGGTGCAATCCATCCCTGCTATAGAGATTGTACCCAAGGGAGAAGTCAGCCCAGTGCTCTAAAAAACCCAAACCCTCTGCACTGCACCACTTTTTTAGCCACGCATTAACCTCCCTAAGCTCCTTCTGCCTCCCTGGGCTAGCACGTGGCACTGGTAGTATCTCAGAAAATACTACCTTCGAGGTCCTTGCTTTAAGCTTATTCCCTAATTCTCTAAAATCATTCTTTAGGACGCTCCATCTTCCACTAACTTTGTCATTGGTACCAATGTGTACCAAGACCGCCGGTTCATTACCAGCCCCTCCCAATAATTTATCCACCCGATCCACAACATGCCGAACCCGAGCACCCGGGAGACAGCAAACTGTTCGATTGCTGGGATCTGGGTGACAAATTACCCTGTCTACCATCCTAATAATAGAGTCCCCTACCACCAAAATACGTCTGTTGCTCTGCCTATTCTGCCCTCCCTCTCCTCCAGTAGAACTGTTCTCCCGGCTGTTAGAGGGAACAGCTCTATCTGGCATTGCCATTCCTGAATTGACATCCCCAACAGTTTCACTCAATCTGGCAAATCTGTTGGTGTCTGCCAACTCAGAACTGGCCTGCCTCCTCCTGTTCCCCCTGATTCCCCTTCTAACTGTAACTCAGCTACCTCCCTGGCCATCCTCACTAGCCCCAGCTCCTCCCTCCATACTAGGTCCAGCTAAACTGTGGTTCTTGAGCACCAACTCCCTTTCCAGTGTGACAATATCATGAAGTGTTGCAATTCTCCTCTCCAGATCTTCAATTTGAGCTTCCAGAGAGGCAACATGCTCACACCTGTCACAGAGGTATGGACCCTGGATCATCTGTTCCAGTAGTGCATACATTTGGCAGGATGTACACTGAGTGAGGTTTCCACTGGACTGACTCATGATTATCAGTTACAAAAATACAGTGAGAAAACAAATCAATGTATTTGTATAAAGATTTCTTTTCCACACCTTAAAACAAACAAAACAGAAACAATATATACGTTTGTTTTCTGTTTTTTCTTATAATACCCCTTTTCTTTGGTTTTCCTCCTTTTATTTAATCTCCTACACACCAACTACACTTACACTAGAAATGATTGCAAGCTCCCAAGCTCTCCCTTCCCTTGTTAAAATAGACCCCGCCTACTCGCCTGTACAATGATAAATGAGCACAGGATAGAAAACACTGTCCTGCCCCACAGAACCGATTCAACAGAAAACAACAAAATGCACCCAGATATAACTTACACAGGCCAAGCCACACCCACTCTCACCTGTACACTGATTATTGCAACAGACAGAAAACTCTGCACTGACTTACAGAGCGGATTCAAACCAGACCTCACACAAATGCACCCAGATATAACTTACACAGGCCAAGCCACACCCACTCTCAGCTGTATCACTGGTTACTGCAACAGGACAGAAAACTGTGCACTGACTTACAGACTGATGCAAACAGAAACTCACACAAATGCACCCAGATATAACTTACACAGGCCAAGCCACACCCACTCTCACCTGTACACTGATTACTGCAACAGACAGAAAACTCTGCACTGACTTACAGAGTGGATTCAAACAGAAACTCACACAAATGCACCCAGATATAACTTACACAGGCCAAGCCACACCCACTCACCTGTACACTGATTACTGCAACAGACAGAAAACTCTGCACTGACTTACAGACTGATTCAAACAGAAACTCACACAAATGCACACAGATATAACTTACACAGGCCAAGCCACATCCACTCTCACCTGTACACTGATTACTGCAACAGACAGAAAACTCTGCACTGACTTACAGAGTGGATTCAAACAGAAACTCACACAAATGCACCCAGATATAACTTACACAGGCCAAGCCACACCCACTCTCACCTGTACACTGATTACTGCAACAGACAGAAAACTCTGCACTGACTTACAGAGCGGATCTTCAAGACACATTTTGCACAGTAGTCCTACAATGTATTGTATAACTATTGTATATTACAAACACTTGATCTGACGAGTTTTTATGTGAAAATCATGAAACAATTACACAGTAAGAATCTATTTTCAATATGTTTAATCAATATATAATTTTCTCTACTTATTTACTATTTTGGGATGGATCTTTTTTTATAATAATAATTATTAAGTAAAATGAATTTGAATACAAGGGTACATAGTGTTATGTTAATAATCTGATACAGATTTTGGTATATAGTAGGTACAAATACTAGACATCATGCCAGTTCCTAGTAACTAATGAAATTAATAGTTTTAGCTATTTATATTTTTGGGGGAATTGATAGCAAAGGTTAGGGAATGGTAAGGGAAGAAGATATAAGGAAGGATATTGGGGATACATGAGAAAATGATTATGGTTATTTAACTGATTAAAATGCTAAATATACATTGAATAATAATTCAATCAAGATATTGATGTGTCAGATATTGGTAATTTATGGATTTTCCTCCAAATTGTCATGTGGTTGGTCTAAGAGAGTTGCGGGAACTAACAGAAATAAAATACAAAGCATATATCCATGTCTCCCCCAAAATTACAGCAGTGTGTGAGGTGCTTGGCATGATCTCATTGTTTCAAATGGCAGGACTGTAATATTTAACGTACATGTAAGTGTTTAATAGATTCAAAATTGTTACTTTAATTGAAAATTTTGTTTATTTTTTTAGTAAATAAAGCTTATTTCTAGTTGCGGTCTACATACCTGTCTTTGTTGGTTTCTTCTTATTACGTCGTTTTACAGGTGCTGGAGGAACTGTTCGATCCCTTATGGACACAGAATCTTCGTCTTCCTCACTGGAGGGTTCAATCCTCAGCACCTTGTCTGACATTATTTCTTGTACTTCCTCCTCAAAGGTATCTGACCCATAAAAGCCAGTATGAAAATATATAGAGTTATATATAGAGTTAAAATTAAATGGAGCTCAAAACGTCTCTATCATGCATTTAAAATACACTACATTTTGTTCTTTTCCTTGAAAAAAACATTATGTGAAATATGTTTAATTTGCTTAAACCTTGCAAGACTTAACTCTATGAACATAGATCATAAAACTGTAATTCATTGCCTGGATCTTATGACTTGTACAGATCTATAACTGCTTATTTGCTGATAAAGATACAACCTCATGTACTTTAATTTTTCATATTGTAATAATATTGGCAAAAAGAATAAAAATGATATATGCAAAACGATTTGCTGTATAACAAACCTTTCTCTTGAGGGGTATTCTCTTTCTCTGCATCTTTTACAAGGGATGATTTAGTGCTCCTTGGTGGTTTGTTAGATTTTTCTGATGCCTTTATTTTGGTGTCTTTCTGGTCAGATTTTCCTGTTCACAGAGAAGAAAAGAAAGCACAAGGTATGTATGATATTAATCACATTTAAGGTATTATTTTTATTAAATGAAAGCTTATCTAGGATACTAAATCCCACTAGTGATTCACACTATAAATACAGTACTATGTCTATTGGTAGATAGAAAAATATGTAGGCATACTATTGCATTGTTGTCAGGTTGAGGAGCATTAATTGGACTGTATATTTTAATGTTTTTACATGACATACTATCAGCCCTATTAAATTCGAAGCCCGTAACGGCATCGGCACACCCGCAAAGGCTGCAGGCTTGAATTTTGGCTGCGTTACAGAGCTATTAAATTGAACCATGCTGCGAGTTACGGGCCGGAGGCGCAAACCATTCTTGAGCACGTTGCATGTGCGGCCGTGAAAATGATCAATTAGTCAAACCCGTAATTACAGGTTTAGACGGAGCCAATGGCAAATTAGATCGTCATCATTACATCACTGAAAAATGGAGGTTAGATTTCAAAGCGTTACGGGTCTCAATTACGAGTTTCGATCAGACCTGCATTCCAGAAATAGTAAAATATTGATAAATCAGTAAATATGATATTCTAGTCCATGCGAGTTCCATTATATGTATTAACACATTAATTGCCGGGATCGATATAACACGGAAATTAAACATAAAATAATGTACTTTATATTGCAGATTTGCGAGCTTGAGAAGGTTGTGCTATTAATATTAATACCTAACATCACTTTCCCTTTAATTATATGTACAGTAGTGTGGGTATATTTGCATTCACAGTGCTAAGGATAGGACTTTAACCCACTAGCGGGCCCTCTCTAGCACCAATTGGCTTTTTGGCTCCATTTGCCGGTTACGGGTTGAATGCCAGTGGATTCGAGATTTTCGAACGTAACACTTATGGGCTTAACAGATGAAAGAATTTGCGGCAGCGGAATTCAGATTTCGATGTCCCGTGCTTTTTTTCGTACTTAACCCGCAAGTCGTTAGTGGGTTGTTTTACGGGGCCAATTTAAAAGCCGTAAGTCTTGCGGGCTACGTTACAGGCTACGGTTTTACATATTGAGGGAATTTAATAGGGCTGTATGTCTTCATTCATATATAGTGTACTTGTAGAATACGGAAATAATATCTAATTCTTATAGGGTCTTGGATTCTTAGATCTCTATATTTTATATATATCCCCTTTATGCTTGCAACATATGTATCACTTTAATCCAGATACTTTCTTGTTGGTACAGGGTCTCTTGTTCTTAGATCTCTCTGTACTACTGACCAAGATCAGATATAATTATACAAAGTATCACTGTATGTATTTAACCAACTATATATATATATATATATATATATATATATATATATGAATGTATCTTTAATGCAGGTACTTTGTGATTGGTAACGGAGCTCTTATTCTTAGATCTCCCTTTACATTTTCTTGTAATATCCCAGTAACAGGCCATAGGTTAACTCAGCGTTGGCCTTTGCTGTATAATCATATAGGCTGTTTTCTAAACTGGGTATGCCTGTGCTCTATATTCAAATAGGCTCTTCTCTTGATTCGGTAAGTTTAATGGAAGTACCTGGGTAGGTATTGATGTACTGAAGAAGTGTGTCTGCTAGTTTAGGACACACATAAATACTATGTTGGTGTGGCGTCTATTGCGCTCTACTTATCTGCATGCTGGATAACCTGAATGTTAAAATAGCGCAGTGTCTACAGTGCCTACATGCTAAATCACCTAACACGTGGAAACATTCAGGTTATCCAGCAGGCAGATAAGCAGAACACAATTCATATGCAAATGAGTGTTTTGCATATATTAAATAGCTGCCTTGATGTGCTAATTATGATTACAGTCTGTCTCTGTAATGGCCAAAATAAACACTTGCAATGTTATCAGGCAGTTAGACCCCTCTCCTACCCTTATGAAGCACTCTGAGCTACACATTAGCATACTGAGCTGCTCATTAGCATACATGACTAGCACAATCAATTCTACTTCAAAAATGATTTACTGTAGAGAAAATTCAAGGAATAGACAGTTTTTAATGCTCTCTAATATTAAATAAACTTCCTATTGATGTGACGGATTCCCTTTAAGATGGATCTGAGTTTGTGTAGTCTAGTAAGGGGAAGGCCAGCTAGGAGTGACTGTGAGTTGCAGTAGTCTGTGCATGAAATCAGTGAGTGAATTATGCTTTTGATTCTTGTGTGAGAGATGGTATGGACAAAAGGAAAATCTATGTACATTATTTCAGTTACTTGGTTCCTCCACTGTTTGGAGGTGTTATCACATAGGCCAGGTATGTATCACAGTATAGACTACGTTCTATTCAGCAATTAGCTTTTGCCCAACAATATGAAAACATCACTAGATTTCAACATCTATAAAATTATTGGAAAGCTCAATGGAAACCGCCAAGATTAATGTGCATTTAAATTGAGGAGTATTGGTTATAGATTGCCTATCCACTTTTACACACAATCCCATTGGTAAAATCGAACCCTTAATGTGATGTAGCTATGAGGGGATCACATTTAAAGACTTTAATGCATTTTACTGTGGGAAAATGCAATTCAATAAAAAATGCACTCATTACTACCTTTCGTTTTAAACTAGATTATTTTTAGATCCTCAGCTGTGCCCCTATAATATATTTGCACAGTGTTATTTAAATGACTTGTATGTTTCATTTCATGTCAGACATTTGATAGTAATTGGTTAGTATGCATTTGTTATAGATTACCCATCCACTTTCACTATTTAATCATTGACCGGGTCATTGAAATTAGCCCAAAATGTCATGTGGATTTTTTTTTAAGTTATATCATGTCCAGTGGATGTAGGTAGAAAAAAAACTAAGCTAAATGAAAACTGTAGTCCCAAATTCCAGATATGCTGTTTTGATAGTGGACAAGATGATTTAGAAAAATAAACATTGAAAGCCTTTATTAACTATTTTATGCAACTGTTTGCAGCCATTTTTATTTTGTCAGGTGCTTTCTAAGGATAATGTGTACTTGTAACTAATAAGATTTGCCCATTAGTAAGTTTAGTTCTTCAAAAGAGCATTTTAGAAATGTGGGCTGCACCACTACTAAAATAAATATATTTGATAAATGATTTCATTTAATAAGGCACTGTCATAAAAACATCATAAAAAATACAAAAATATAACATTATCTGTTGTACAGGAAAGATTCTGTTTAAAGAAATTTCAAAAATATAATATCAGTACAACAATAATTGCAAAAAATAGTATTAATTCTGAAAACCAACTTTTTTTTTTTGTTTGTTTTCTCTATGATTATGAAAGTAGTTCCATGCCATCTCCCACAATGGGCCTCATTCAATTGCTACTTTTTTGTGATCCGGGCCCGCAAGTGTAGCAAGTTTCTTAGCCATTCAATTGCCTCCTACTTGCGGGCCCCAATCGGGTTACTTGCTGCAAGCTACTATCCATTGCGATTCGTCAAATGGCAAGTTACTTCCCTCAAAGCCTTTGATCTTTCACGGCCGCAAGAATTGCGACCGCAAAAATCACAAATCGATATTTAATTGCTCCGATTCCCCCTCCCGTCAAGCCGGAAAATAGCCCAAAGCATACCAGAGCTTACTTGTACCAAAGAGATCTCGCAAGGGCTAGTAAAGCCCTTACTTATCCTACCCACTGGTTCTAACTGCCACCCCCCCCGCACACTCCCCCATAATGCGGGGGTCCCGATCAGGGTCCCCATAGGGTCCCCACTTTAACTCCATGATGCGGGGGTCCGGATTGGGACCCCCGCAGGTTCCCCACATTAACCCTTGCAGCGGGCTGCATTTAAAAGTTTCAAATTCCCCGCCGCAGGTCCTTTAAAGTCCTGCGGCACACTAAGTACCCCCACGGCACCTAACATTAATTCCCCCATCAGGACCCCTGCAGTGTCCCCACATTAACCTTTGCAGCGGAGATCTTGATTGGGAACCCGGCTGCATTTAAAACTTAAAAATTCCCCACGCGGATCCTTAAAGGGTTCTATAAGTACCCTCGCTGAACCTAACATTAACCTCCCCAATGCTGTGGGTCCCCATCGGGACCCCCACAGTGTCCCCACATTAATCCTTGCAGTGGGGGGCCCGATTGGGACCCCTGCTGCATTGAAAATTCAAAAGGGCCTTAAAGGACACGCGCTAAATAAAAAATGAAACCCTGCCACTGGGGTACTATAAGTACCCTCCGGACCTAAAATTAACCCTGTCACTCATGGGGGTCAATATAGACCCTCATGAGACTATAATTAACCCCCTCAGTCCAATTGGGGTTTATATAGACCCCTATAGGACACTATTAACCCCTATATAAACACTATAAGTGCCATGGGGGTCCTCCAGGAACCTCATGGCACAAAGTTTAAGCACTACACTGTTAACCCTAACTATACCCCATTAACCCTAACTATACCTATACACCCCTAACTGTACCCAATAAACCCCTCCCCTATTAACCCTATACCTTACATTATTAACCCCTATCCTACCCTGTAAACCCTTATCCTACATTATTAACCCCACACTACATTATAAACCCCTATCCTACCCTATACTATTCTATTAACCCCCTCTAAGGAATTAACCCCCCTCTAACCAATTAACCCCTTATAACTAATTAACCCCCTCTAACTAATTAACTTTATTTAACCCTCACTATACCTAATTAACCCTATCACTAACCACTCAATCCTTTCTAGACCCAGTTATCCCTATCTAGTCCAATTTATCCCTAACTGTACCTATTTAACCCTAATTGGGCGTATTTAACCCTAAATGAGCTCCAACATTGGCTGCAATCTGATTGACAGTTACATCAGCCAATCAGAAGGCACTGATCCGATTCTGATTGGCTGAAAGCAATAGCACCATTTGATTGGATTAAATATGATTGACAGTTACATCAGCCAATCAGAATCACATATATAGTTCTAAGCAGAAGGGCTGGCCAAAATCCACTGGTAATGCAATGGGGAAACTGCCATCTCGCAAAGCGAGGGCTGCGGTTGCGACCAGTCAAGGATCGCCAAAGGCGCTCCTTGGGTTGGTGGAGATGAGTTCCGTAGGCTCTCATCCCTGCGACCCCGCACGACTTAGGTAGGGAACGCCGAAGGCGCTCACTGCGCTGGTGGAGATGAGCACCATAGGCGCTTATCCCCACGACCCCGCACGCCTTGTGCATCATACCTACAACCCGCGGGACTACACATCAACACACAACTCAAAAACACCAAAAATTGCCTCTAAAAATTTACAGCCCGTAACACCTACAAAATAAAACCGCCACTGACAGAAAAAAACATACAAGCCGCAAAAAATACGAACTTCACAGGCGCAACACGCACAGCGAAAAACACAATAAAATAAAATAAAAAAACACACAGCAAGGGGGGACAGCCAGTACGTCTGGGAATGAGGTTACACGCCAATTTCAATAGAATTTAAAGATTTTCGCCAATTTAAAATCCTGTAAGCGAGATAAAATATGGCCGCCGAAAAAAACGAAACAAGGCTACACGACCCCTAAGCAGGCAAAACAACGCCAAGCAGATACGACTTTTACACAGACCCATACAACCTACTAAATACACTATTAGGAAGCACCCTAAATGCTCCACACCCGCCTAACACATACACAATTGCCGGCATTTTATGACACTAACTGCACACTAATAACATTAACATTACAAAATCCGGGACTACACAGCTAAACAAACGGTTTCCCCTCGCGCACACAGCCTATTTACACTACACACTGCAGACATTGCTGACACTTACACCTCAGCTCACCAACAGTACAAATCTACATTGTATGCTGCAGGAACATCAAAACAGATTGTTAGCTCTTCAGCATATTGCTTCCTGCATACATTTATTACAAATAGGTAAAGTATATTAATTTATAACTTTAATAATGAATTAATTTACATAAAAAATACATACACAGAGAAAACCAAATACAAAAATTACAGGAGGGTTTATTTTATGTACTGTGGGAGATTTTATTTTCTGTACTGTGGGAGGTTTTATTTTCTGTAATGTAGTTTTTTATTTTCAGTAATGTAGTTTTTATTATTCTGTGTAATTAGGTGTGGGGGGGGGGTGTAATTAGTGGGGTGTTAGAAATTTGAGTAGGGGATTAGGTAGGTAGTGTAGGGGTTAATAGGGTTAAGTTGTTAGTGATAGGGTTAATTAGGTATGGTGAGAGCTAAATTGGTTTAATTAGTTAGAGGGGGTTAATTAGAGGGGGTTAATTGGTTAAACAGGGTTCATTAGTTAGGGGGTTAATAAGTTAGGGGGGGTTAATTGGTTAGGGAAGGGGTTAATTGGTTAGAGGGGGGTTAAAAGAATGGTATAGGGAAGGATAGTGGCTAATAATGTAATGTAGGGGTTAATAATGTAGGATAGAGGTTTATAGGGTAGGATATGGGTAAATAATGTAATGTAGGGGTTAATAGGGTAGGGGTTTATTGGGTACAGTTAGGGTGTAAAGGTATAGTTAGGGTTAATTGGTTGGTATAGTTGGGGTTATTAGTGTATAGTTGGGGGTGTACAGGTATAGTTAGGGTTATTAGTGTAGTGTACAGGTATAGTTAGGGTTATTAGTGTATAGTTGGGGGTGTACAGGTATAGTTAGGGTTATTAGTGTAGTGTAGTGGATAGACTTTGTGTCATGAGGGTCGTGTCATGAGGGTCCTGGAGGACCCTCATGGCACTTATAGTGTTAATATAGGGATTAATAGTGTCCTATAGGGGTCTATATAGACCCCTTTTGGATTGAGGGGGTTAATTATAGTCTCTTGAGGGGCTATATAGACCTCCATGAGTGATGGGGTTAATTTTAGGTGCCGGGGGGTACCTATGGTACCACGGCGGCAGGGGTTAATATTTTATTTAGCTCAGTCCTTTCAGGACCCACAGATGTAAATTAAACATTCTAAATGCAACAGGGGACTCCTGCTTCAGGGGTTAATTTGGGGACACTGTGGAGGTCCCGATGGGGACCCCCAGCATTTGGGGGTTAATATTAGGTACCGCAGGGGTACTTACAGAACCCCCGTGGCCGGTATTGGGACGCCTGCAGGAAGGGGGTTGATGTGGGGACCCTGCGGGGGTCCTGATCATGACCCCTGCATCTTGGGGTTAGTTTGCGGGTCTGATCTCATATGGAGCCCGAATCTATGACAGGCTCCAATGCGATTGGCTGGTTCGGACTGGGGTTACGATCATGTTCAAGCCCGCAAATCCTTACTGCCGATATCATGGTTTCCAATTATCGGGAAGGGGGACTAACTTGGGGGCCCGGCCAATTGAATAGCACAGTAGAAGTGGAGCTACTCGAACATGCATCTCAAAAGTAGGAAATTGGGTATTTATTTGCAAGCAACGGCCCCGAATTGAATGCGGCTCAATGTGTCTCAGGCCCCTATTCAATTGGGCAAATGTTGGTTACTGGAGCCTGTAATGTAGCCCGTAAACTAATTTGCTATTCAATTGGTGTCTTTTAGCGAGCCACAAACAATTTGTGGTTTACAGGCTGAAAATCCCTGCGGTTGTAAAAATCGTAACTCCCACCCCATCTAAGCCTTTGAACTTTCAAGCCTGGAAAGGTTACAATCGCAAATCGCTATTAAATTGCTACAATTCCTCAAGCTCGTAAATGTTTTCACACCCGTAAATGGCAATTATAGAAGAAAATCCTACGAGTACCAGATAGGACTCGCAAGGGAGTTAAACACCTGATCTTAGCACTGTAAATGCAAATAAAAAATCAATACTATACTTTAAAAGACGGGGATATGACGAAATACATTATAATTAATTGCACAACAGTCTCAAGCTTGCAAATCTGCAATAAAAAGATATTTTTTTTAAGGTTTAATTTACGTGTTATATCAATCTCAGGAATCAAGGAGTTAATACATATCAGGCCATCCGCATGGACTGATATGTATCGTCATTCATTTTTTATCATTTTGTACATTGCTGGATTGCGAGTCCGATCGCATATCAGACTTAAAAAAATGCTAATTGATTGACGTTTAACCTCCATGTTTTACTGGCGTAATTCTGACGGTCTCACTTACTATTGGCTGTTTCTAAATCGGTAGTTACAGCCTTGCTTAATTGATCATGATCATGCCCTGAAATGCTACTTACGGGTGCATGGTTTACAGTTTAGGCTTTCGGTCAACTGAATCGCTCTGTAACTGTTTTCAATTTTTAAGACTTACGGCCGGTATAAAGGCATCTGCGGCATCTGCGGACTTTGCATAATGCATCCTTATACCTCTTCATGTAACTTTGTAGATCAATGTTAAAAATATTTTGATGTGAGTTTATGAAGATTATGAATTGTGAGATTTCCAGGAGACAGTAATATGGGAAGGCTCACCTGAGGAGTTCTATATAGGATTGAAGTATCTATTTAAAATCTTCAGCCAACTCCCCATCCAAGCCCACAGCTCATCGATTTAAATTTATAAAACAACACTGACTCTGAACATTGTATTCTTGTTTGAATATATATATATATATATATTTACAGTATATACATTATATCTCCACTGTACCTTATTATTGTACCACTGATTTGTATTCACTCATTTATAGACAACATAGTATCCATATTTGCACTCAGTTTTCAAGTATTAGCACATTTTCTAAATTGTTTTTCTGCGACATTCAGAGCCTAGCACTAGTGGAAACTCTTATAATATGTCTTCACCATTTCTTGTTATCAGTCTTAAGAGCCAACCCTATGTATAGTTGCATGGAAGTTTACCCCAGCCTGCTAATGATACTATAATATATTGTGCAATTAATAATGATATTGCACCGCTGCATGTTTTTCCATGATATAAGCACTGTTCTCCATGCCTTGATTAACAGTACACCATTCAAAAAAACACAAAACCTGAAGAAGTAGAGACTTGTTTTTCTGTCCTCCTCCCAGGTACTCTAGCCATCTATGTATTTAAAGAACACCTGCTCTAGTTGTTATTAATATTATGTACTTAGATAACCAACGATGTATTTGTCTCTGTAACTCCCATACCTTCAGTAAGGTGATGAACTAAATTAATAACTATTGATTTATCTGCTCCTATCAACAGTACTTTAGTTCTAGAAACACATTGCTCACCTCCATTTCTTATACTAGCAGACCTATAACTATAAATTCATATTCTGGACAGATACCCTGACGTGCTCCTACACCAATACCATGGTTAGCTGCCCTTTATCTGTTATATTGTCAACTGTTTACTCATAGTGTTGTTCACTATGAATTATTCATATTTTGTTGCTAACTGTGATTGACATTCCCTATACTAATCCTCGTTCCTTGCCACCTACATCTACCTGTTTCCCTATCCCCCTTCTTCCCTGTTCTCCCACACACCCGTCTACCTATCAGCAATCACCCAACAAGAGAGTCCTATTTGGTAATTAGAGTACACCAAGATGTAATAAAGATGCAAATACTACATTCTAAAAATGGTATTTTGAGAATATTGTAATTTTTTATTTTTTGCCAGCATACAAACATTATACCAACTCTCTTGCTGTACTACATGTTGACTGCCTCTTCAATACAAAATATATTTAAATAAATGAAACATGATTTTAAAACATGATTGGTTCTGTATTAATGTTCTAAATAAGTCTGGTTGTTGTTTTATGGTCTAGTGATCATTTATCCATGAAGGAACAATTTCGACATAACTAGAAAATTAGTTATTTAGTATTATGCTACATCTGAACCACTAAGTAATATCCTTGTTAATGAACAACTCCTATTACTTAGTTATATAGTTACTCAAATTATGTCATACCTGCCTTGGTCTTTGTCTTTTGCCGTGATCTGGATGTGGCCAGTTCTTTCCTCTTAGTAAGGGGTTGAGTGTCCTCAAGCATAGTCTCTTCCAACTCGTCATCTGAAAACTCTGACCAATGTGAAGTATAAAAGAGATTGAATCAATACATTTCAGGGGGAAACCACTTTTATGCAAAAAAAGGAAGACTAGAGCAAGAGGACATGGTTTTAACTTAAAGGGTGGAGGATTAAAGCCTACTTCAGAAAGTACTACTTATACTTACTTTCCAGAACCATATTGACTCGTTGTTTTGTGCTACTGTCTACTCATTGCTTAGTACTAATTGTTTTCTTTTCAGACAATATCTGATTATTTTGTTATCCAGCACTGGCAATATTTCACTTTTTTATATTTACTATATATTTTTGAGGTAGATTTGAATTTTTTACTTATCCAATAAATTATTTTAAAATCTAATTTATCAAATCTATTTTTGGTTTATTTTTACTAATTTACATTTGTCACCCTCCATTTTTCATATCTTTTTTTCTATTACTTTTTTTCATTTTTACCCTCTGCCTTCATTTTTTACCTTTCTTCTTTGATTTCTATTTTTATTAAGGCACCAGTTGAATCTTTTTTTTTTTAACTGAAAGCTGTACAGTGGATTCCCCCTTCCTTTTATTTTCCTTTTGTAGTGCAATTTTAGATTTTAGAAGGCTTTTTATTTTACCCAAGTGCTGACCAACACACACCTACCGTAAATAGTATAACATGTGCAACATAAAAATAGAGATCTGTTAAGTTTCCATTTTACTAGGTATGTGATACACCTACATATTTATTTACTTTTATGTAGCTTGTTTTAATAAGAACTTAAAAGCTCTGCTTGAAAATCATGCAAAACTTCCCAGACTCTGAAGGCTTCATGTGCAATGTAGTGTCCTAGCCTATCAGTGACAATTTCTCAGAAAGCATGCTGCAACATGTTGCTGAGATATTATCCCTGATATACCAGGACACTTTACTTCACTGTCCATGAAGCCCTACAGATTCTGTGTCTGCACATCCATACAGGGACTATTTGTTTAAGGTTAGGCAGTAAAAACAGAGCTGTATGGTCTGCTAGACAATTGCGATTTTGACAGTTTAATATGACCCCTACTATATCCAGAAACCATCTTCCTTAATGGCCCAACATTGAACTGTTTATAAAGAATGTATATGTTTAAATGTTCTTTAACTTTGCCCATCATCCATTTTAGATCTTCATAAGATCATACTGTGAACATGGGACTTCGGTGGTCCGACCTATTAGAAATATATACTGAATGTTATTTTATTTTTTTGCTTAATTATTTTTATTATTTTTTAAAACAAAAATACAAACAGAAAATACAAATACAAAACAAGAAACATTCAGCAGGACTTTCCATCAAAACCAAGAATATTTTGAGTATATCAACATAAAAAAAGAGAGTTCAATTTTAAAATCAAACCTGGGTTCTTAAAGCCAATCAACCCAGATAAATTAAACATAGTCAAGTAACAGCATGTATTATATGAACAGGGAACTCAATGCTTGAATACATACAGAATTCACTCTTCTTACAATCTTTAACATTGAAACCTATTAAATTCCTGTGCATTCTATGGATCAAAAAGTGCTTTTTGCTTATTTTTTTTATTTTTTTTATTTAACTGAATGCTATTTAATACACTGAGAGAAATATGTCATACATATAGATGTCTTTTCACCATTTTACAGTGGTGTATAAACCATAGACGAAATACAAGACCCCATTACCAGTACTGTGATGATGGTAGCATTTATTTTATAACATGAAATTACAGTATATTTAGTAACTTACCCACTCTATTTCTTGAAATCCTTCTCTGAAACATGTGCTCTTTATGGTTTATACATAAAAATGCTGGCCTTCTTTTTTTATAACTAAAGGGAGGCACATGGATGCATACAAAGTAAAAATATGCCCCAGACTTTGCATACCTACGAATAAAAAATGTGTGAAATAATCTAAACTGATATGGTTCGATTTATTTATTTAGAGATTATATATATATATATATATATATATATATATATATATATATATATATATATATCACATATATAGTTCTCAGCAATACGGGTTGTTGCTAACGCTTGCGGGCTCGAGTAGCTAGCCCGTTCGCGAGGGCCGCAGTTGCTGGCAAGGAGCGCCAAAGGCGCTCCTTGCACTGGTGGAAATTAGCGCCATAGGCGCTCATCCCTACGACCCCGTACGACTTAGGCAGGGAGCACCAAAGGCGCTTACTGCGCTGGTAGAGATGAGCGCCATAGGTGCTCATCCCTACGACCCGCGGAACTACACATCAACACAAAACTCAATTACGCAATTCAGAATGTGGGACCCATAGCAGTTTGAATATATCGCCTTAAAAAATTACAGCCCGTAAGACTTGCAACAAGGATAGCGAGACTTACACCCGCAGCACTTAGAAAAAAAAATACGAGGTCCAAAAAATACGAAGTTAACCGCCAAACTGCGCACATACAAAAACAACAACACCACCAAAATAACAAAAATACAAAAAAAAAGACATTACTCACAGCACGGGGGGACAGGCACGACGTCTGGGAGTCAGGTTGCACGACAATTGAACCACAGTTTGCAGAGTTTCCACACACAAAAATCGCCTAAGCGGCAAAAAAAATGGCGGACGAAAAAACGAAAACGGGGGTACACGACCAATAAACACGCAAAAACACGCCAGACACAAAAGACTTCTACACGAGACCGTATGAGGTATAAAATACACTATTAGGGAGGACGCAAAATATTCTACACCAGCGTAACACATACACAATTGCCGCCATTTTACAACACTAACTTGCAACTAATAACATTACCATGACAAACTGCAGAATTACACACCAAAACAAACGGTTTGCACTGGCGCACGCAGCCTATTTACACTACACACTGCACACATTGCTGACACTTACATCTCAGCTCAGAAAGAGTGCAAATGTACATTTTATGCTGCAGCAACATCAAAAAAGATGATTGCTGAGTGCTGCCGGCACTGAGATGCTACAGTTCATTGAGGGAACTATGAATGCCAACATGTACTGTAACATATTGAAGCAGAGCATGATCCCCTCACTTCTGGAGGGCCGCAGTATTTCAACATGATAACGACCCCAAACACACTTTCAATATGACCACTGCCTTGCTAAAGAAGCTGAAGGTAAAGGTGATGGACTGGTCAAGCATGTCTCCAGACCTAAACCTTATTGATCATCTGTGGGGCATCCTCAAACATAATGTGGGGGAGTGCAAGGTCTCTAACATCCACCAGCTCCGTGGCGTCATCATGGAGGAGTGGAAGAGGACTCCAGTGGCAACCTGTGAAGCTCTGGGCCCATGAGGGTTAAGGCAGTGCTGGAAGCAATGGTGGCCACACAAAATATTGACACTTTGGGACCAATTTGGCCGTTTCCCCATAGGGGTGTACTCACTTTTGTTGTCAACGGTTTAGACATTAATGGCTGTGTGTTGAGTTATTTTGAGGGGACAGCAAATTTACACTTTTATACATTCTGTGCACTTACTAATTTACATTGTAGCAGAGGGTCATTTCTACTGTGTTGTCACATGAAAAGATATAATAACATATTGACAAAAATGTGAGGGGTGTACTCACTTCTGTGAGATACTGTATGTATATATATATAGTAAATAAAAAGTACATCTGTGTTCACATTTGAATGTCTAAAGCAAGTTAAAAAAAACCTGCTTCCAGCTCAGAGTTCCGAGAAAAACAGTTATTACACTGCATTCTGGGAAGCTGAGCTGGGACATGCACATGTGCCCACAAATGCCTCGCTCTTCATTCCGTAGCCATTATCAAACATGGCTCCCTTTAAGCTTATGCATGCTGTATTACACAGCTTTAATGCAAAGCCAAGGTTAGAATAAACACAAGCCGAGTATCCTATCCATGTACAGCTGTTTCAAGCTTACTGGCTATCATCAGCATGGAGTGGGATCTCAGCCTGTGTTGTGGAAATTATGAGTAGGTAGTTCACCACAACAATCATTTATAATATGGTGGGCAAAAGAGCGATAGAAGCCCTCCACCATACAGTAATACAGCAAATAAAAAGTACATCTGTGTTCACATTTGAATGTCTAAAGCAAGTTAAAAAAAACTGCTTCCAGCTCAGAGTTCCGAGAAAAACAGTTATTACACTGCATTCTGGGAAGTATATATATATATATATATATATATTTATTTATATTTTTTTCTTATACCTTGTGCCTCTGTAAATATCTGTCTTCCAATCTCCATTATTTATATTATTAAAAATACTTTTTTTGGTTCCCTGTTTTTACCTGTAATGTTCTAAGTACAGTAATTTGCTAAACTCAATTATAAAATATAAAATAGCTATGAATGATAATAACATTTTCATATCACCCAAGAAAAGAGTAGGTAAATTACATATACTTTACCTCCCCGAGATTCATCTCTTTTGACTTGTTCTGTATCCACTTTTGCATTTTTTGAAACAGCAAGGTGGGGGGTGCTTGGGGGGCCCTCAGACATGGTGGAGTTGCTGTTACCTGAAGCACAGAAAAAAAAAACCTATATTCTTTCATTTTGACTAAGGACATACAGAGAGTATACATTTGTGCAACCTTAAAATATCTATGACGTTAATATATTATTAGGATTTAACCTTTTCAGAACAAAAAGATTATTTACTTTGCAGGAATATACTGTACTAAGCGGGCGGCAGTTCTTTGGGGGCGGCAAAATGCTCTCTCCTCTCTCCTCGGAGTCATTTGACCCGGGACAGGAGGAGCCACCAGGGGAAGGAGCCACCGGCAGAGGTGAGAGACAGGGAGAGAGGACAAGCGTGGAGAGAGGAGAAAGAGGGAGAAATGTGCCCAGCAGCCTATGTAAGCAAGTGTCAATGTGCCCAGCCTGTGCCTGTACCAGCTAATGTGCCCAGCCTGTGTATGTAAGAGCCCAATGTGCCCAGCCTGTGCCTGTACCAGCTAATGTGCCCAGCCTGTGTCTGTAAGAGCCCAATGTGCCCAGCATGGGCCGGTACCAGCAAATGTGCCAGCCTGTGTATGTAAGAGCCCAATGTGCCCAGCCTGTGCCTGTACCAGCTAATGTGCCCAGCCTGTGTCTGTAAGAGCCCAATGTGCCCAGCATGGGCCGGTACCAGCAAATGTGCCAGCCTGCTTTTCCCACAAAACTTTACCATTAACAGTATTTAAGGATTCTAGGTAGTGACATGCAAATTGTTTATTTTCTTACCTTTTATACTTCAAACCCACTGCCATGAGCATCCATTTAGGGCTATGGGCCCTGCTGTTGGACAGGTTGAAGAATATAGCCAAGGATTATGGCACAGTGCCAGAACCCACTCACACACTGTGGTTTCACCCAAATATTGGGCTCATCAGTATGTGATTGGCTCTGGCAATTGTAAAATGAGGCTGGAGAGAGACTGACCAGGCACTACATATGCTAGTGATGATAGAAACCCTCCACTGTATACCTAGAAAGTTCTGATACTGTACCATAATCCATGGCTCTGTTCTTAAGCCTACACAAAAGCAGGGTCCATAGTCCTAAATGGATACCCAGGTCAGTGGGTTTAAGGCAAATACTTTTTGAGCCTTTTTGTATGTCATTACCCAGAATACTTAGCTACAGTGGCAATTCCTGGCAAGCTCGTGGAGAAAACAGTTTTTTTGGCCTGTGTGAGATATGTAAGTGTACTCAGAATTATTTTTTATTTCCTTCATTGTAAAAGATGAATGGGAAGAAGGCTATTGTTTTCATACCCAAACACATGCTAGAAGCACTGCTGGATTCCAACAACAAAGCTTGCTCTTCCGGTCTCCGGGAACGTCGAGGCTTAAGCACTGCTTCAGGATTTGCTTGGACCATTAATGGTTCTTGGCGCTTTCTTCTCTGTTTCTTTTCAAACAGGTTACGCTTGGATGTTACAGAGATAACCAGTGTTAAGAAAAAAAGTAACAGAGGGAAATATTAAGTGTTTTATCTCTGGTGCATGACACCTAATAAGTCAAATGGAGAACTGAAATAAAACTATGAACCTTTATTTATTTAATAATGAAAAAATTCTAAAGCATGATATTTAAAATAAAGTTAGGGGGAGGTACCTAAAATGCTATTGAATACTAGAGTATACTGATCTAACAAGGTATAGCAGTACCTACATGCATGCTGCCATAATAAGGCTATAGAATATCATATGTATATCAAATATAGTGGTACTTCCTGACGAAACATGTGTCGGTTACCTGTCTGAGGAGCGTGCCTAACTGGCCAGCATACGTTCTCTTCTCTTAGCATGTTCTCTTCTTTCTTTTTGTCTGGTTCAGTTGTGTCTTTTCCTCCACTTTTTTACACTTTTACATTTGTATGCTGACTTCATATGTAAGCTATTATTAGTATACTGTGCATATTATGTTCTTTTTTTACCAGTATATCACATATTATAATTGTCTAACTGCGATTCGTCGTCACGCTTCAGACGAATCACAGTTAGACAATTATAAACTGCTGCGCATTGTGCAGAGCGCGGCGCGAGCCACGCATGCGCAGAGCGCGGCGCGAGTAGCGCATGCACAGAGCGCGGCGCGAGCCGCGCATGCGCGCAGCGCGGCCCGAGAGCAGATAAAAGAGTGGGGAAGGGGGGGGTAGAGGCACAGAGGGAGAGTGGGGAAGAGGGGGGGGAGAGGCACAGAGGGAGAGTGGGGAAGAGGGGAGGGGAGAGGCACGGCACAGAGGGAGAGTGGGGAAGAGGCACAGAGGGAGAGTGGGGAAGAGACACAGAGGGAGGGGGGAGAGACACAGAGGGATAGGTGGGAAAGAGACACAGGGGAGGTAGAGGAGGGGGAAAAGACACACGGGAGGGAGAACAGGGGGAAGATACACATAGGAGGGAAATGGGGGGGGGAGAGGGGAACAGACACGGGGGGAAGGGGGAAAGAGACACAGGCCAGGGGGGAACAGGCACAGAGGGAGAGGGGGGAAGAGGCACAGAGGGAGAGGGGGGAAGAGACACAGGGGGGAGAGATACAGAGGGTGAGGGAGGAAGAGACACAGAGGGAAGGGGGGGAAGAGGTACAGAGAGAGGGGGAAAGAGGCACAGAGGGGGGGGAACAGAGGAAGGGGTGAAGAGACACAGTGGCGAGACACACAGAGAGAGGCGGGGGAAGAGGCACAGAGGGAGAGGGTGGAAGACACAGAGTGGGGAGAGACACAGAGGGTGAGGGGGAAGAGACAGGGAGGAAGAGGCACAGAAAGAGGAGGGGGAAGAGACACAGGGGAGTGAGAGGAGGGGGAAGAGACACAGGGGAGAGAGTGCAGGGGGGAAGATACACAAGGGAGGGAAATGGAGACACGAGGAAGGCCGTAACAGACACAGGGGGAGGGGCAAAGAGACACAGGCAAGGGGGGAACAGACACAGGGGAGGGTTGGGGGAGACACAGGGGGGGGGGAGAGATTCATAGGAGGGAGAAGGGGGAAAGAGACACAGGGGAGGGGTTTAGAGACACGGGAGGGAGAAGGAGGTAAAAACACAGGGGGGCAGGAGATACAAAGGAGGTAGACGAGGTGGAAGGAGACACAAGGGAGGGAGAGGAGGGGGGAAATAAGACACGAGGGAGGAAGTAGACAGAGGGAGAGACTCGCAATGAGCTCCAAAGGGGCTCATTGCAAGGCCTGTGATGAGCGCCAAAGGCGCTCATCACAAGGCCAGTAAAGTAGAGGGGGAGAGGCTTACATTGTGTGGCAAACAGCATTGCCAGGCTTCAGTTTTTATTGCCGTCATTTTTGACGGGCAAGTCGCTAGTTTGATATAAATATGATATTCTATAGCCTTATTATGGCAGCGTGCATGTAGGTACTGCTATACCTTGTAAGACCAGTATACTCTAGTATTCAATAGGATTTTAGGTACCTCCTCCTAATTTTATTTTAAGTATCATGCTTTATAATTTTTAATTATTAAACAAATAAGGGTTCATAGTTTTATTTCACTTACCATTCTCTAGAGGAGAAATAAATCTATAGCACTGGGAATACTTTGCAATCACATATATAGGTGTGGATCTTAACGTTTGCAGTGTTGACGCACGAGGAGCGAGCAGTTGAGGCACGCGGGACTTAGCACATGGGACTTAGGCTGCAATGAGCGCCGAAGGCGCTCATTGCACTGCGAGACTCATGAAGCGAGGCGAGCAGTTGAGGCAAGTGGGACCCCGCCAAAAAACATAGCTTTTTGACGTGGAGGAACGCAGTTTGCTAATTTAATGGCAAAACAATGTTCAAGCGTGTAACTCCAAAAACACGAAATACAACCCAAATAACTAAAAATAAATAAAAACACAATCACACACAGCACAGGAGGGGAGCCAGGAAGCCTGGGAGTGAGGTTACAAGCGTATTTGAGCCATATTTGTCATTTTTCGTCAATCGAAAATCGGCTAAGCGAGGGGAAAAATGGCAGACGAAAAAAGTAAAAAATCTGAAACTGGATGAAAACGAGGTTGAGCAAAGCCAAGCACATGGGATTTAAAAAATACACTACGGAAAAGACAGTAACACACGAACACCGCCAGGCACGCGTTACGCTGCAAAGAAAACAAACGCCATTCAGAGAGTAACACGCAAATACTCTGCAGACACACAGAGGAGAAAGACACAGGGAAGGGGCAGGAAGAGATGGTGGAAAGAGACACATGGCATTTCCAAGCACAAAACTTGCAGGTTATCAAACCCTGCAATGAGCGGCCCAGTAGGCGGGAGAAAATTGCTCACAATGAGCATCGCGAGCGGGAGAGGCTTGCAATGGACTCAAAGGTGATCACTGCAAAGTAGGAAAGTTGCAGTACACGGATGGAGAGGCTCACGATGATCGCCGTAGGTGCTCAGAGGAGCAAAAGCCTCACATTGTGTGGCAAACAGTATTGCCAGCCTTAACATTTTATTCCCGTCATTTGTGACGGTCAATTTCCTAGTTTATAATATAATAATATTATTTTTAAAAAGGCAGATGGTGAACCTAAGCAGTCCACAAAAGTTAAATAGAACTGCTCTTTTGCTATCTGTAGTGTTTCCTTACAACATAGCAAAAAGTGTGGAGCACTTCTGTATCTTTAATAAAAAAGATTCAGCAATATATTGCTGTGATCCACTAAATAAATATTTTACTGATACACACTATTGCTGAAAACTTTTGGGCTCTCCTGTATTGGATGCAAATAAATAGCACTTTATGTTGGCGCGTCACAAATAAATGATAATGATGATAATAATAATTGCTAAAGCTATATGCTTGCAAGGTTTTCAGCCATTCACTGAAAGAAATCTTGCTGTGAACCTTTTAATTATTTATCTATCCACCACTTTGACCTTTAGTACGTACAAAACAAAATTATCGTATATTAGTTTTAGAATGTAATAAATTATGTTTTACAACTGAACTTTTATACAATAAACTTTTTACACCATATAACTTAATGTAATCCATATACAATCCATATATAATCCCAAATTAAAGGTTTAAATCACTGCCATAATTCATTTGTTTGTTTGTTTTTGGCTTTATATTGCTAAGATTCAATCTTTGTAGACTTGGATATACAGTGATTTTTTTGATGGTAGAACTGACATTCACTTAGATCAGGTCAATGAAATATAAACTATTAATGATTAAATCTGCTGTAAGTGAACATGTTCTCACCCTATTTGAAACAAGCAATTTACCTGTGTGTTTTTGGATGTCTACACTGGGGAGTTTCCCATATCACAAACAATTAACCAGATCACTTGTAAGGTGAGTGAGAATCTGAAATATTACCATACAGACAAATACTTGTCAACCCTAAAACTAAGTTGTGAATGTTAGATTCCATGACATCTGATTTATGATGGTTTTCCTTCAATATAAATAAAAGTGATTTGCTATGCCAAAGGGAAATACTTATGCTGCAAAAAAATGTATATGCCATGACCCAGATTTTATGGTTTATTTGCAGTGTGGTTTTTAGTAAACGGGTAGGACTATAGATTGGCTTAAACAATTTAAAATGGTAACAATATTCAAATAGGTAAATTTACATAGTATTTGAAAATGTTTTAAGCTTCATAAAGTTTACAGTATTATGGCCACCCCTTCTCGATTGTCTCTAAATGCTTCTCCAAGCAGTGCAGTGCACTTCTAAAGTAAATGATAAGATCCTATCAGAGGAATATCTCTCTCATAAAATGTGTCTATTTAATACATTCTCTCAAATATATTACCTGGATGTCCAGCTTCTGCTGTCGTATACTGACAATTTCTTCTTCTGTTCCACTGCATACAGGGAAAAGAAAATAAGTTTCAACAATTGATGCAATTTAGCAACATGCTCTGTTGACATCTGACATATTCCCTGGGAGGATCAACAATGGAATTACAAAAGTGGAACCAGTGCTCTAAAGCAAAAACAAAAACTTTAAGCGGAGTACTGCACATTTCTAAAAGTAAACATCCCCCCATAGTGTCAGTCAGTGGGGTATTAATAAATAGCACTGTTTACAGAGAATAGAGAATTGATTGTTGCATTTTATGTAATGTTTCAGGTATAAGAATTTTTTTTATTGTTTTGAATGCGGCATGTACTTTGGAATGCCTATAAAAAGTCAACTGTTAAAAATATAAAAAATCCAAGAAGGGCTTTGTTACTCTATAACAGTTAAGTTAATGGCAATGGATAATGGTGTAGATGGTTCAGATTTAACAAGTGAGTAGCTTTTCTAGATCTATATATATTTTGTATTTACAGTGCCTTAATTATGTATCCATAGTATGTTATTTTTCATTAATTAATTTATTCAATTATTTATTTCATTTACCCACTCTAGGCATAGTATCCATTTTGTATCCAGTTTGTATCTCCGTTTTGCCAAGAATTAATTTTGTACGGAGATTAGCACAGGGGGGCTGAAAACATTCCTTTAGCATGTCTTCAGTATTTCTTGCTATCAGTCCTAAAAAGCCAGCCCTATGTGTATGTAACTTTAATCATGCCTACTAAGAAAATTATGTAAGCTATGCAAATGATAATGGGATCGGGCCACTCCACATTTTTTTTTTATTATTCAAAATATAAAATTACAAACAAGACAATAAACATCAACATACAGAGCATACATTTCATCTTGAAACTGCACATGTTTCACCTTTGCTGTTGGCGAGGCTTGGAATTATATTCCTTACTTCTTGAGTGTCCTTAACACTCTATTTATCTTGGTAACCTCCAAGTCCTTTGAATTAAAATCTAATAAAAAAAACTGTTATGTTATGCTTTTATTACTCTACTAGTTACTCTCTTCTTTTTATGATGTTTTACTCTCAAGCACTTCGCCTCACTTTCCTTATACCTTGCGCCAACCCATTTATTGCAATTTCTTACTCCAAATTTCCCCACATAGTACAAGTTGAAAGCCGGAGAACAGGAAGCCACTGGGCCCATAGCCAAACTATAATTTCTCTACTTGTCCAGGGAGTTTTTATCATTCCAAATTTCCCAGTTCTTTTGGAGATCTTCAATTATACCATAATGCTTTGCTTCCTTTTCTAAAGTGCAATTTTTATTCATGATATCCACTATGTCTGTCCATTTTTTAATTTCGGCTTGCTTCCAGTAAGAGCCTTATAAGCCATTTGGCAGTGCTTAATATTTATAGAGTTGTTGCTTTCATTTTTTGATTCAGAGAATCTGGCAAAATATGTTGAAGCACTATTTCTACAGCTGGAAGTACTTCTAGTTCTATTATCTTAGTTATTTCTTTAAAGCAGGTCTTCCAGAAATCTTGCAGACCTCTGTATTCCCATCACACATGCATCATTGTACCATTCAATCCGCATCCTCTCCAGCACTTTACATCCTGGGGGTTTTAGGAGATCTTAGCTAACTTACTTGGTGTCATGTACCATCATTTCAATAGTTTAAAGAAGACCTCCCTCCAAGGTGTGTATTTAATTATCTTGTGAGTAATTTCACAGGCTTTGAACCAGCTATCTACTTGCCACACTTGCTTAAGATCTAGTTCCCGTTTTCTCATATTCATAGTTTTCTCTGTGTCTAATTTTGCTTTTAAGACTTGATAACATTTTGAGATAAGATGTTTCTTATTCCGGGAAATTAATACTTGTTCCAAGACCGTATAAGTTTTTTTTTGCAGCTAATATTATATTTCGAGACTAATAATGCGGATCTGAGACTATTATAGTCTAACCAACATGTTTGAGGAATACCATTTTTTTTTTTTGTAATTCAGTAAAAGATTGCATTCCTGTATTTGTGTATGTCTCCTAGAGTTTTGATATTCTATTTAGCCCAATTGTTCAAATTCTGTATATTCAGCTCTCTAATTAACAACTCCCAGGGTATTAGCGGGCTAGGAAAAGGTATCAACTGCATTCTTGCATTCAATCTATTCCAAAATTTCCCACATCTCTTTACCATCAATAGTTCCTCTCCTAATATTTTCCCCCAGAAAGCACTCATAAAACAGAAGTTCATTTTGGGCTATTATCTGGCTCTTGAGGACTTCCTTTTAGTGTCCCTCCAGGTTGGTCTATTGGACCACTCCACATTTTTGATCTGTGTTGTGCTCTCCAAGCTTGTAAAATAAAGAAACTTGATTGACGTTGCTGGTTTTGAGCCACTGAAAAGGGATATTTTCCTTCAACACGACATTCAACAGTCAAGCAAGTTCAATGCATTTCATAAATTTTCCAGCAAGGAATGTCCATAGTCCATAGACAAGTGGGGCAAATGGATAGACATTTTTGTACAGCATAACAGTGACAGGGAGTGGCAGACAAACACAAGATAAACTCCACATGGGGTCTAACAGTAGCTTCTTGAGAGCAATAGGCTTAACCTCCAATGCACATCCTGCCGTCAATAGCACATATCGGACGTGATGAACTTTATCTGGCAAACAATGCTACAAAACATATTTACAAATACAATGTTGGTGTTTATGCAGATAATCCACTGCTGGAGCCAAGCAGTCTGTGCTTTTATGGTGGCTCAATGGGCCAACACCCAGGCAGAGAAAAATGGGTCCGTGACAGTAACAAAAGTGTATATGGTAAATAGCCTAAATTTACTTATCTCATAATTGGTACTGGCAATAACAGGCTGTAACAACCCTAAATATGCAATATACAATAAAAAGGTCCAAAAAAATGGAATACCAAAAGGGTTGCCCATTAGGGGATCTTGTAATTACCCCAAATCCATAGAAATAAGCAAAAAAAAGCATTACTGAATAAAAGGGACTGCTCAGAAACCTGACGGGCCGTATCGATGTGCGACTCAGCAGCTTCTTCAGAGGCTCTCCATCATTAAATGGCTTTCAATGCGGCGTTACCAGGCCTTTGAAGCCCTATGTGGGGCTTGCAACATCAAGATTTGCTAGGAAGTCATCATCGCAACGTATAGTACACAATGTACAAAGAGAGAAGAATAAGGGCAAAATCTCACAAAAAGTACACGCATTTGTGTACTGCTTTGCTCCAATTTACAATGTCTCTAATATATCTTATATGTTTATCGAATAGTGTATTATAAGATGACTGAAGATATTGTGGATAAATTGCTCATCTCTACAATCATGAGTAATGGTATCTATATACATTGTCTGTAATTTTAAGGATGCTAATCTTTATCATAAAGATTGATATAATTGTAATACCAAATGTGCATTTGCATGCTTTTTGATGTGAGATCTAGCCTCAAACGAACATTTATGTTTGTTCCAGTGAATTGTAACAACAATTATAACCTACACCAACTATGTATTTCCTAATTTATAAGTCTTTGGAAACAAAGTTCAAAATAATTTAAACCCTACTCTTTATCATTTGTCTGAAATCCTTCATCCATTTATGACATGCTTACTATACAGTTTCCCATACATATATGAAACCTATGTCAATCTATTTCTTTGTGTTTAGAAACCCAGGAAATAAAACATGCAATACTTTATTGTATTTGATTTCACAGCTTATCCCTGTTCCAGGTTACGTATATATTTTTTTTCTAATAAGATGTAACTCTCGAACTCATCCCACTGAACTCCCATCCCACTGATGTTCTTAATAGTAACAATATCCTATAGGGTATGTGGGTAAAAGGGTTAACCACAAAACAGCTTATTCAAGTTATCAGACACCTACTGTGACTATAAATAAACTCTTATCAGTCACCTACACCCCAAATTCAATAAAATAATGCTGTCGATAACAAAGACATTTAAAATGTAATAATCTATAGATGCATTCAGTTATCCAGACCTATAAAATTATACAAAATGACACTCTAAAGGGAAACTTAACTCCTTGCACATTATAAAACATCTTACTGTAAGACAAAGTTCAGGAGAGCATACAGAGAGAACTTACGGTAATAATAAATTAGTAGACAGTACATATAAGTGCACAGTACAAATAAACAAAAATTTAATTCAGGCATATTTACTCTTCAGGTTGTGTAATTTTATGGTGTTATTCTGCAGAGAAGGATTGGGAAAAATAATTCCTGATCATGCCATCAGCATACTGGTCTTCATTTTATAATTTAATTTCAGGTAATGGCCTAGAATTCAGGCTGTGTCTATTTCTTAAAGAGGTTACTGAAAATAGCCAGACTGGACATGTCATATGCATAATGACACCAAAATTATATACTCAAAAGGGCTCTATATAAGCACACAGCATATCTTTTTTACAGAAGTTTTTAGCTGGTGAAGACCTTGCTTTTGAATAGAAGTTCACTAACTAAAAACTTTTGTAAAAAAAAATATGCTGTGTGCTTAAAAAGAGCCCTTTTAAATTTACCGAATCGCAATTTAATAAGGCTGATAGTATGGGAGAGTTAGAATTATTAGCAGTTAATGAGAAATGGGATTTAATAGGCATTGCTAAAACATGGCAGGATGAATCTCATGACTGGACTGTTAATCTGGACGGTTATAACCTATTTAGGAAAGATAGAAGCAATGTTAAAAGAGGAGGAGGGATCTGTCTGTATGTAAAGCCTGAATTTAAGCCTATAGTCAGAGAATATATTTATGGTGCAACTAGCGGTAATGTTGAATGTTTGTGGGTAGAGTTAAATAGCGGAGGAGCAAATTCTAAAAGAATATTGGTAGGAGTATGCCATAAACCCCCCAAATATAATTGAAAGTGAGGAAATGGAATTATTGTTACAGATTGGAAATGCAGCTAAGCACGGGCAAGTTCTAATAATGGGAGATTTTAATTACCCTGAAATAAACTGGATAAATGAGACCAGCAGTTCAGCTAAGGGGAGCAGGTTCTTGAGTACACTCAGAGATCATTATCTGGCCCAGGTTATACAAGAGCCTACTAGAAATTAGGCTCTCTTGGATTTAGTTATCACAAATAATATTGATAATAATATAGTATCAAATGTGGAAATAGGGCAACCTTTGGGAAACAGTGATCATAACACAGGCTCATTTGAGATTGAATTTAAAAAAACATAACTGTAAGGGGCCAACAAAAACTCTTAATTTTAAAAGGGAAGATTTTAACAGTCTAAGGGCAGCAATAAAATGTATAGACTGGGACAGAGAACTGACAGGTAAAAATACTGAACATAAATGGACAGCGTTCAAATCCTTATTAAATAAACATGCTTATCCCCATATACCATGTGGAAATAAAAGTAGAAGGAGTAAATCACAACCAATGTGGCTTAACAATGAAGTAAAGATGAAGATGAGGAGTAAAAAACAAGTGTTTAAAGTGTACAATTAAGAGGGGACAGAGATTGCTTTACGCAAGTACAAGGAAATCAACAAGGCTTGCAAAAGGGCTATTAGACTGGCTAAAATCGAAAATGAAAAGTTAGTTGCAAAGGAGAGTAAGACTAACCCTAAAATATCTTTTTAAATATATTAATGGGAAGAAGGCTAGGAAGGAATGTATAGGAACATTACAATGTGACACAGGCCGTCTAATAATTAGTGACCAGGAAAAGGCAGATGAGCTAAATAGGTTGTTTTCTTCTGTATATACAAGGGAAGTACCAGCGGTTGGGACACCGCAACATAATGGGGCTACGCTACCTTCACCACATAATTGGTTAACGCAGGAAGAAATCCAGAAGAGGTTGGAAAAATAAATGTTAATAAAGCCCCAGGTCCTGATGGAATACATCCAAGGGTACTGAGGGAACTGGGTTCAGTAGTATCCAAGCCATTATATCTAATTTTTCAAGATTCACTCAACACAGGGTATCTAATATATGACTGGCTAAAAGCAGAGGTGATATATATATTTAAGAAGGGAGCAAGAGCAAATCCTGAGAATTATAGACCAGTGAGTCTCACTTCGGTAGTGGGAAAGCTTTTAGAAGGGTTAATAAATGATAATATGCAGGAATATGTCTATTCAAACATAAGTAGGAGCCAAGATGGATAGGTCATGTCAAACAAACCTAATTAGTTTCTATGAGGAGTTTAGTAGGAACTTGGATCAAGGCAACTCAGTGGATGTAGTCTATTTGGATTTTGCAAAGGATACAGTGCCACATGGGAGACTATTGAGCAAACTAAGGAATACAGGAATTGCCATAAATATTTGCTTATGGATTGAGAGCTGGCTAAAAGACAGGAAGCAAAGGGTTATTGTAAATGGAACATACTCTGATTGGACTAATGTGGTAAGTGGGGTTCCTCAGGGCTCAGTATTATGTCCCCTCCTTTTTAACATATTTATTAATGACTTGGAAGTGGGATTGGAGTGTGGTGTCTCCATTTTTGCTGATGACACAAAGTAGTGCAAGGTAATTAAATCAGAAAATGATGTACTTTCCCTCCAAAGGGATTTGCCTAAATTAGAGGAATGGGCATCTAAGTGGCAGATGAGAAGAAAAATAGCCATGCAATTTATAATCTTAATGGAGCAGATCTAGGGGTATCAGATATTGAAAGGGATTTGGGAGTACTTGTGGACAACCACCTAGGTAACAGTGCTCAAAGCCAAGCAGCATCTGCAAAGACAAGTAAAATATTAGCATAGAAGCAAGGGAATAGTATAGAAGAAAGGGAAGCAAATATAATTCTCCCATTATACAAATCCCTAGTACGCCCTCATTTGGAATATGGAGTACAATTTTGGGCACCACTAGATAAAAAGGACATTTTAGAGCTGGAAAATGTACAGAGAAGGGCAATACTTTGTCAAGGGGAACTTTTTGTGCCAAGAGGTTTTCAACTGACAAGGGGAGATCCTTGGAGATAAAAGATTTCACCTTAAAGAAAGAAAAGGATTCTTCACAGTAAGGGTGATTAATCTGTGGAATTCTGTACTAAAGGATGTGGTGACAGCGGATTCGATAGATAACTTTAAAAAGGGATTGGATATATTTTTAAATAAAAAGGGCATTAAGGGCTATCCTGGATAAATAGAGAGGGAGTATTGATCCAGGGATGAATCCGATCACCAGTATCTGGGGTCAGGAAGGAATTTGATATTTTTTTCCCCGTTGAAACAATTGGCAAAGTTTCACTGTGTTTTTTTTTTCTGTTTGCCTTCCTCTGGATCAATTAATAATAAATCTGCGTATTGCAGATCAGAGGAGATCTAAAAAGGTTGAACTTGATGGACTAAAGTATTTTTTCAACCTATATTACTATGTAACTATTCCTTATGAACAAAGAAAATAAGTGTATTGGAATATATAACCATTTACATGCAAAGTTGCAGCAAGCTTTTAACCTTTTTGCACAATTATTTGTGACCATGACAACATATTTTTTCTGCTGTCTGTGCTTACCAGTACAGCAAACCATACACTGAAGCTATGGTTAGGTATCTACCAAAGAACATGTATATATAAACTGTGTTAGAAGAAACCAAGAACTATACATAAATGAAGGTTAAAGTGCCAATTTACTTCAACCCCATAAATGGCAAATATATACAAAAATTATACGAGTACTAGCCAGAACTCCTAAGTGGGTTAAACACCTGTTTGTAACACTGCAAAAGCAAATAAAAACACAATACCGTTCATAAAAACACTGGGAAAGCAATGAAAGACATTAGAATTAGTCTCAAGCTCGCAAATCTGCAATAAAAATATATTTGTTTATGTTTTATTTCCGTGTTATATCGATCCTTGGAATCAAGGACTTAATACATATCTGGCCACCCAAATGGATTAAAACAGAAGATTTATTGATTTTTATTGATTTCTACATTTCTCAATTGCGAGTCGGATTGCAAACTGTACTTCTAAACTAACTAACTAATTTATTGTAGTTTAAACTCCATGTTTTACTGTCGTCATGATGACAGTCTCATTTACTATTGGCTCTGTCTAAGATGTACCTTACGGGCTTGCTTAATTGATCATGAATATGCCCTGAAATGCTACTTATGGGTTCATGGTTTGTGTTGGGGCTGTGAGTCTGTAATTACGGGCTTGAGTCAATTAAATACATCTATACATGTAAAAAATGTGGAACCTGCAGCCGGAAGTTTAGATTGAAGGTAATTATGGGCTTTCAATTAAATAGCGGCCTATGTTGGAGTATCACTAATATACTGTCTGTTGTGTGTAACGCTGGCTAGTGCATTCACACAATAGAAACTATCAGCCTTATTAAATTGCTAAGTTTGAAAAGTTACGACGCTATTAAATTAGCCCTGCTGCGAGCAACGTGTGAGCTACGCAGCAGGGCCGTCATCTACATGAGGAGTGACAGCCTGCAAGATGATCTTGCAGGCTCCCCCACCTCATCAATTGCTGCGGGGGCCCTGAACGGGACCTCCGCTGCATCCTACATATAAGCCCTGCCGTGGGGGGTACTCCAACTAGCCCCCCTCCCCGGCACCTGAAATTAACCCCCCTCTATGCTGGGGGTCCCCATCGGGACCCCAAAGTGTCCCCACATTAACCCCTTGCTGCAGGGGTCCATAGGGACCCCCGCAGCCCCCCCACATTAACCCCTTGCAGCGGGGGGCCCCCGATCGGCACCGATCGTGACCCCGCTGCATTTCCAATTTCAAATTCCCCACTTTGCGGGTTCCTTTAAAGGACCGAAATGGTCCTGAAAGGACCAGTACTAAAAAATATTAACCTGTGCCGCGAGGGGGGGGGGGGTACCGCCCTAGGCAACTAAAATGAACCCCATCACTCATGAGGCTCTAAACAGAGCCCCATGAACACTTAAATGAACCCTAAAACTAATGAAGAGCTCCATTAGTTTTTTTTTTTTTTTTTTTTTTAGAGCGTGGATTCAGCAAGGGCCCAGCTGGGGCAGAAGAGGAGAAGGTCGGGGACATCGGGGACAAGTACGTTTTCAATTTATAATGTTTATATTTTATTTATTTGGTGTTTTTGATGTTTGTGTGACTAATGTTCTCTATCTTTTTTTCCAGGGGACAAGCCAGAGAACAGAAAAAGATGGATGGGGACATGCTGGAAAGGTGAGTTTAATACTGTATTTGTAATATTTATTTATTTTATTTAATGTTTATTTTTTTAATAATCTGATGTTTCTTCTTTTTACTAGGGGGTGCGATAAAAAAAGGGACAGCTGCAAAGGTAAGTTGTTTTATTTATTCTATTTTAGCTTAGATTTAGGGGGTTAGGTATAGATAGGGGGTTGTATTTAGATTGGGGGTTAGGTATAGATAGGGGGTGATGTTTAGATTGGGGGTTAGGTATAGATAGGGGGAAATGTATTGTAGTTAGGTGTATATTTATTATGTATTCATGACTGTAATGTTATGTTTATTTGTGTATGTCTTTTCCTTTGCAGGTGTGTAATATTTTTTTTATTTTATGTAGTGGCGGGGGGGGTTGTAATGTCCTTTTTTGTTTTGTGTACCTTAGGTTTTTTTTATTTTTTGTTCTTTAGGTTTTTTTATTTTATGTACCTTAGGTTTTTTTATTTTATCTAATTAGTAGGGTGGGGGGTTTAAAAGGGGGTTGGCTAGGTAGTGTTAGGTAGGTAGAGGTTAATAGGTTAGGGGAGAGGGGGTTAGTTTAGATTTAGTGGTTTATTGGGGTGGGAATAGTGTAGTGTAGTGTTTGTACTTAGTGTCATGAGGGTCCTGGAGGACCCTCATGGCACTTATGGGGTTAATTATAGGCTTCTAATTGTCCTATGAGGGTCTTCATAGACCTTTATGGGCCTGATTGGGTTAACTAGAGGCTTACGGGGGTCTGTATAGACCCCCATAAGGGATGGGGGTTAAATGGAGGCTAATGGGGGTCTGTACAGACCCCCATAAGGGATGGGGTTAGATGGAGGCTTATGGGGGTCTGTATAGACCCTCTTAAGTGGTGGGATTAAATAGGGCTAGAGGGGGTTACATAGGCCCAGTTCGTGTTATTAGGTCCAGATAGGTTTAAATAGGCCCAATTAGGGTTTGATTGGCCCAGTTAGGGTTAGATAGGGTTTAGTATGGCTTAATGGGGTATAGTTAGAGTTAATAGTGTAGTGTAGTGCTTAGACCTTGTCATGAGGGTCCTAGAGGATCCTCATGGCACTTGTAGGGTTAACCTAGAGGTTAATAGTGTCCTATAGGGGTCTATATAGACCCCTATTGGGAGTGAGAGGGGTAATTATAGTCTCATGTGGTTCTGTATAGAGCCCTATGGGTTACACGGTTAATTAAGGGATTATGTGGGTCTGTATTGATCCCCATGAGTTATAGGGTTAATTAAGGGATTATGGGGGTCTGTATTGCCCCCCATGAGTGACAGGGTTAATTAAGGCTTATGTTTAGAGCCCCATGAGTGATAGGGGTTAATTATTTTCTTTTAGCGCGGGTCCTTTCAGGACCTTTACGATCCTTAAAGGACCCGCGAGGTGGGAAATTTGAAATGCTTGGAAATGCAACAGGGTCACGATCGGTGTCGATCGGGGACCCCCGCTGCAAGGGGTTAATGTGGGGGTGCTGCGTGGGTCCTTAAGGACCCCTGCAACAAGGGGTTAATGTGGGGACACATTGGGGGCCCCGAAGGGCCCCCAGGCATAGAGGGTGGTTAATTTTAGGTGCCGCGGCCGGGATAGGTTAATAGTGTGCCGCCGGCCCTTTAAGGACCTGTGGCAAGTCATTTAACATTTTTAAATGCAGGGGGGGCCTTAATCGATACCGGTCGGGGACCCCCCGCTGCAAGGGGTTTCTCTGGGGGGGGGCTGCTGGGGTCCCTATGGACCCCTGCAGCAAGAAGTTAATTTTGGGGAGACTTTGGGGTCCCTGCAGCATGGGGATGTGTTTAGGGAGCAGCATCACACAGCGGTATCGGGCTGCTCCGAGGCAGCACATATAGGCTTTAGGAGCCCTTGCTGGCACTTTTTTGTGCCCATAGGGATTCTTCCGAGGTGCGAGATTCACCTCTTAGATTTATGGCTGCGTGTTATTACGTAGCTCTCTCAGAGCCTATTCTCAGCCATTTTTCGGTTTCATCTCGCAAAGCAGGCTGCGAGGGACGTATTGGGGAATCGTTGCTTGCAAACAGAAGAGAGAGACACAGGGGAGGGAAAGGAGGAGTGAGACATGAGGGGGGAGAAAAAGAGACACAGGGAAGGGAGGGGGTGAGAGACACAGGGGAGGGGGGAGACAGGGGAGAGGCACAGAAGAGGGAGACAGGGGTGAGGGTGGGACAGACACATGGGGGGATACATGGGAAGAGAGGGGAGGGGAGAGAGAGAGAAGGAGGGGAGAGGGAGAGAGAAGGAGGGGAAGAGAGAAGAAGAAGTGTAGGGGGAAGAGAGAAGAAGAAAGGAGGGAGAGAGACAGAAGAAGGGAGGGAGAGAAGGAGGGAGGGAGAGAGAAACTGAGAGAGATAGGGCAAAGAGATAGAGAGGGCATGAAGACAGAGAGATAGCGCACAGGGAGAGGGAGAGAGAGCACACAGAGAGGGAGACGGCTAACAGAGAGAGGGAGAGGGCTCACACAGAGAGGGATAGGGCGCAGAGAGAGATGGAGACGGTGCACAGAGGGAGAAGGCGCACAGAGAGAGAGGGAGACAGAGCAGATCATTTATTACACTGTAATATTTGACGGGCAAATGACTAGTTACAAATAAATTATAATAATAGTTATGCAATAATTTGGAAGTCATCAAAGTCCTTTATTCTAATTTCTACATGATAAAAATATTTACATTATATATTGTACAATACAATACTAAAAAATAAGAGGCTATATTTACACATGTACAATATTACATATTAGTTAATATCTATATTTTAGACGTGATGAAACACATTTAATTTCTTGCCAACAAAGCTTTAATCTGTATTTTAGATATCAATGTGAATCTCTATTTATGTACATGTGTGTTACGAAATGTTTTTTCAATTAAATAACAGTATAAAAGTGAAACCCTGTTTAAAAAAAAAACACCCTTTAAATGGAGGGCCTAATGTATTGACCTGTTATATTAGCATTTTCTTTATCATGCATATCAGATAGTTTGTCTTTACATAGACTCATCTACCAAACTCTGTCAGTCACTCACTGGCTTCCCATAGCCTCCAGAATACAATTTAAAATCATTACCATAACTTATAAAGTCGTCAACAATAACGCACCCTCTTATATCTCTGCTCTTGTCTCTAAATACTCCCCCAACCTCCCTCTTCACTCTGCTGATGACCTTCGTCTTTCCCTCTCTCTTATCACCTCCTCTTACTCCCTCCTTCAGGACTTTTCTTTTCCTGCCCCATTTCTTTCGAACTCCTTGCCTCTCTCCACTAGACTATCCTGCTGCCTCAAAACCTTCGAAACCTCATTAAAAACACATCTGTTTAAAGAAACATATTATTAATACTAGAGACTTGCCCGTCAAAAATGACGAGGCAATAAAATTGTAAGGCAGGTAATGCTGTTTGCCACAGACAGTAAGTGTTTTGGTCGTCTGAGATCCTTCGGAGCTCATTGCGAGCCTCGCGCTGAAGGCACTCATTGAGAGCCTCTCAGTTGGTGTATTTTTTGTTATCAGAGGCGCTTTCGCGCTCATTGTAAGGTACTCGCTGATCTCCTTTTTGCACTTATTGCAAGTCTTTCCCCTGGTGTAGTTTGTGTCCTAAGAGCACCGTTGGTGCTCCTTGTGAGGCGCGCGGTAAATGGGCGTTGTCGTTTATTGAGATAATGTGGTGTTTCTTTTTTTTTTGTGTATATGTACTTTTTCATGATAATTATTTAATGAAATCAAAAATTAATATACTTTACCTATTTGTAATTAATATATGCAGCAAGCATTGTGCTGAAGAGCTAACAATCTGTTTTGATGTTCCTGCAGCATACAATGTAGATTTGCACTGTTGTTGAGCTGAGGTGTAATTGTCAGCAATGTGTGCAGTGTGTAGTGTAAATAGGCTGCGTGCGCAAGGGAAAACCGTTTTTTAGCTGTGTACTTCAGCATTCTGTAAATTAGTGTTTTAAGGAGGGACTAGATATAAGTAATGGGGTAGAAAGTGAGGGTATAAGGGATGAATTAACAACTCATAGGGGAGGAGATGGGGGAGGGGTAGTATAGTCAATAAAGTGGTAGTACTAAGTAACTCAAGTACAGTGGCAGGCACTTCAGAACTACAGGCTCATATCATAAGGTGTATGCTTGCTAATGCCAGAAGCTTGCCAGGAAAAGTGAGTTAGAATTATTAGCAATTAATGAAAAATGGGATTTAATAGGCATTACCAAAACATGGTGGGATGAATCTCATGACTGGACTGTTAATCTGGATGGTTATAACCTTTTTAGGAAAGATAGAGGCAATGGTAAAAGAGGAGGAGGGATTTGTCTATATGTTAAGCCTGAATTTAAGCCAATAGTCAGAGAAGATATTTATGGTGGACCAAGTGATAAAGTTGAATGTTTGTGGGTAGAGTTAAATAGCGAAGCAGCAAATTCCAAAAGAATATTAGTAGGAGTATGCTATAAACCCCCAAATATAGCTGAAAGTGAGGAAATACAATTATTGTTACAGATTGGAAATGCAGCTAAGCATGGGCAAGTTCTAATAATGGGAGATTTTAACTACCCTGAAATAAACTGGATAAATGAGACCAGCAGTTCAGCTAAGGGGAGCAGGGTCTTGAGTACACTCAGGGATCACTATCTGGCCCAGGTTATACAAAAGCCTACTAGAAATGAAGCTATCTTAGATTTAGTCATCACAAATAATATTGATATAGTATCAAATGTTGGAATAGGGCAACCTTTGGGAAACAGTGATCACAACTCATTTGAGATTGAATTAAAAAAAGTAAATTTTAAGGGGCCAACAAAAACTCTTAATTTTAAAAGGGCAGATTTTAACGGTGTAAGGGCAGCAATACAAAGTATAGACTGAGAGAGAACTGATAGGTAAAAACACTGGACATAAATGGACATTTAAATTCTTACTAAATATACATACACATCAGCATATACCATGTGGGAATAAAAGTAAAAGGAGTAAATCCCATCCAATGTGGCTTAACAATGATTTAAAGATCAAGATATGGAGTAAAAAACAGGCATTTAAATTATACAAACAAGAGGGGACAGAGACTGCTTTACGGGAGTACAAGGAAATCAACAAGGCTTGCAAAAGCGCTATTAGACTGGCTAATAGGAACCTGGATCAAGGCAACTAAGTGGATGTAGTCTTTTTGGATTTTGCAAAGGCTTTTGATACAGTGCCACATGGGAAACTATTGTGCAAACTAAGAGATACAGGAATTGCAGTAAATATCTGCTCATGGATTGAGAGCTGGCTAAAAGACAGGAAGCAAAAGGTTGTTGTAAAGTGTTGGATTGGACTGTGTTAAGTGGGGTTCCTCAGGGTTCAGTATTAGGTCCTCTCCTTTTTTTTTTTTAACCATTCCTTTTTTATTGGTCACTTTTGAAAAAAGATTCCACAGTATATCAGTATGCCGTGATTCGCAGATCAGGCAGTATCATTCTATTTCACAACTTGTATAGGTGGAAATTTTAACTTAACAAATTAATAGACCTCATTAGCCACCTTTTCCGTTTTTTAAACATTAAACATTTATAAATTTCTCCTTAAAGACTATTCAGTAACTATCTCAGTAGTCCTTAGCTCGCAGGCTAGGTTAGAAAGGCCTATAGTTCATTTGGTAAGTCATTACCCGGGCCGTGTAGGCCTTTTCACCTGTGACCTCTCCTCCCCCTTACCTCCTTGTCACATTCTAACTCTATCCCGTAGAACTAGAGCACCTTGCTAAAAATAACTAAACAAATAACGATACGGGATATTGCCTGAGTTTAGTGGAATGCTGCCCTCTTTATCTCTTTAGAGCCAAATACTCTCTACTGGGGCTAAGTTTTTCCTTTTATGATCTTCTCAGGGAACTCCTATTATAAAAACCTTAACCTAATGGAGGTCTGAGCTTTATCATTATCATTCCTTGCCCTTTTTCATCCCCTTTTTAGTTAACCTTATCACCTTAAATAACACATAAAACTTAACATAGTCTGGTCCTTTGAGTTGTCCTGAAAGGTGGAAAAAACAAATTATCATTCTTTATGTTGGCTTATTACCTTATCTCCTCACTGCGCCAAGGCTCCTCGCCGGCTCCCTCGACCCCTCCCCCGCCTTCTCCTCCTCCTCCCCCTCTTTTTACCCACTTGTTCCTTTCTATCATTGTTCCCCCTGTTTAACCCCTATTAACTAGCCATGGATCCCATATGTCCCTGTATTTCTGGACAGTATCTGTTAATATATGTGTCATGTGTTCGTTCACTGCTATGTAATTTATTTTGCTCCTTATTGCCTGTAGTTCCAGTGTATCTGATTTCCATTGCTTTGCAATGTGTGATTTGGTGGCTAAGTACATATATTGGAGAAGCTTGTTTTGAGATGGGGATAACCCCAAGTCTGGGATTCCTAGTAAGCAGGCTTCCATTGTGCCCCCCCCCCCCCCTCGGGTTCCCAAGGTCCTCTCCTTTTTAACATATTTATTAATGACTTAGAGGTAGGATTGGAGTGTGGTGTCTCCATTTTCGCTGATGACACGAAGTTGTGCAAGGTAATTAAATCAGATAATGATGTGCTTTACCTCCAAAGGGATTTACATAAAATTGAGGAATGGGCATCTAAATGGCAGATTAGATTTAATACGAATAAATGTAAAGTTATGCATCTGGGAAGGAAAAATAGCCATGCAATTAATAATCTTAATGGAGCAAATCTAGGTGTATCAGATATTGAAAGGGATTTGGGAGTGCTTGTGGACAACCACCTAGGTAACAGTGCTCAAAGCCAAGCAGCAGCTGCAAAGGCAAATAACATATTAGCATGTATTAAGAAGGGTATAGAAGCCAGGGAAGCAAATATAATTCTGCCACTATACAAATCTCTAGTACGCCCTCATTTGGAATATGGAGTACAATTTTGGGCACCACTTCATAAAAAGGACATTTTAGAGCTGGAAAAGGTACAGAGGAGGGCAACAAAACTAATAAGGGGAATGGAGGAGCTAAGTTATGAAGAAAGACTAACCAAATTAAACTTATTTTCTCTAGAAAAAAGGCATCTAAGAGGAGATATGATTACCTTATATAAATACATCCAGGGTCAGTATAAAGATTTGTCAAGGGAGCTTTTTGTGCCAAGAGGTTTTCAACTGACAAGAGGACATCCCTTGAGGTTAGAAGTAAACCTTAAAGAAAGAAAAGGGTTCTTCACAGTAAGGGTGGTTAATCTGTGGAATTCTCTACCAGAGGAGGTGGTGACAGCGGATTAAAAAGGGAATTCAGAGTTATCATGGATAATTAGAGAGACAGTATTGATCCAGTATCTGGGGTCAGGAATGAATTCATTTTTTTTTTTCCCTATGAGACGATTGGGTTTTTTATCTGTTTGCCATTCTCTGGATTAATTAATAATTCAAAATAAAATAAAAATAAAAAAAATTAAATAATTGATTGATAATTAATTAACAACTAATTAATTAATATTTAAGGTTGAACTTGATGGACTGAAAGTCTTTTTTCAACCTTAATTACTATGTAACTATGTAAAATGGTGGCGATTGTGTATCTGGTACGCGGGTGTGGATGATTTAGGGTCCTTGCTAATAGTGTATGTTGTACAGGTTTTTGTAAAAGTCGTATGTGCTTGGCGGTGTTTTGCGGCTTTAGGGGTCGCGTAGCCCCGTTTTAGTTTTTTTCGGCAGCCATTTTTTCTTTTGCTTAGGGGATTTTCGAGTATCTAAAGTCCCGCGGCTCGTATTTTTGTGTGTAAGTCTGTATTTAGTCATTGCGTGTTATAGTTTTTTTTTTCAAAGTCCCGCTTCTGTGGCTGTTTGTAACCGCTTGTGAGGCGTCGTAGAGCCTCCACCTCTGCAAATGCGGCCCCTCACTTTGCGAGGGTCTGCATTTGCGGCCTGCAATGAGCCGAAGGGGATGAGCCAACATGGGAGCCTCCACCTTCGCAAATGAGGCCCCTCACTTTGCGAGGGGCCTCAATTACGGGCTGAACTGCGTCCCTTGCAAATCTTGTGAGCTAGCTTCTCGAGCTCGCAAAGCGTGACGACGTTTCGTAATTTAACAACTATTATAAGTGATTATTATAGTTAATTTATAACACGCCAACAAATTCCATAGCGCAGTGCATAAGTTACGTTCAGACAAAGATGAATACAAATTGCCATATAGCAAAGCAAGGAGGGCCCTGTTTTTGAGCTAGGAATCCAATGTCCATGGTGCATTCCCAAAGTACTTAGCATAGAAACTCACAGACTTACAATCTAAGGTATAGTGAGTGGTAAAAGAGAGAGAGAGAGGTGATAAACTTGTTAGGGTGGGAGGTGATACGCTTCTTTAAAGAGATGTGTTTTAAGTAAGGTTTTAAATGTTTTGAGGCAAGAGGATAATCTGGTGGAGCGAGGAAAGGAGTTCCAGAGACTAGGGGCAGCTCGAGAAAAGTCCTGGAGGCGGGAGTAAGAGGAGGTGACAAGAGTTGTAGAAAGAAGAAGGTCATTAGCAGAACGAAGAGGGCAGGTGGTGGAGTATTTGGAGGTGAGAGCAGAGATGTATGGGGAGCGTTATTGTTGAGGGCTTTGTAAGTTAGAGTCATGATTGTAAATGTTATTCTTGAGGCTAAGGGAAGCCAGTGGAGTGATTGACAGAGAGGTGATGCCGACACTGAACATTGTGTACGGAAGATGAGTCTAGCAGAGGCATTCATAATGGATTGAAATGAAGATAGTCAGGGGGTTGGTAGGCCAACAAGAAGCGAGTTGCAGTAGTCTAGTCGAGAGATGATGAGAGAGTGTATTAGGATTTTAGTTGTGTCTTGTGTAAGATAGTGACGAATTCTGGAGTTTTTTAGATGGAGAAGACAAGATTAGTTAGTGATTGTATGTGAGGGATGAAGACAGAGCGGTGTCGGAGAAGGATATACTGAATGATCGATTTTGTAGGTATGATGAGAACCACAAGAGAGCAGTGTTTCAAATACCGAGGGAGAAGAGGATATGGAGTAGAAGTGGATGGTCGACAGTGTCAAAGACAACAGAGAGATCTAGAAGAAGAATTGAGAAGTGACCCTTTGACTTGGCGGTAAGCAGGTCATTGGTGACTTTATAATAGCTGTCTCAGTGGAGTGTTGGGGCCGAAAGCCGGATTGGAAGGTGTCAAGAAGGGAGTTAGAGGAAATAAAGCTGGTAAGGCGGTTATAGACGAGCCGCTCCAGCAGTTTGGAAGCCAGGGGAAGCAAAGGGATAAGGCGGTAGTTAGATGCAACGTCAGAGTCAGATGAGGGTTTTTTGAGGGTGGTATAACTATGGCATGTTTTAGAGAAGATGGAAACATGCCAGTAGTAAGGGAGAGATTGAAAATATGTGTGAGAGCTGGGATTAGTGTGGTAGAGAGGGGAGAGATGAGCTGAGATAGAATAGGCTCCTGGAGATGAGTAGATGATAGCAGTTTGGAGACTTCGTCCTCTGTAGCCGGATCAAAGCAGTTCAAAATGGTTGTGGTATTGAAGAAGTGAGAAGACTGGGTATTGTTGGTTGGTTTAGAGGGTGGAGTGTGTGAGCCACTATGAGATGAGAGTTCATTGCGGATGTTTTGAACTTTATATCACCTTAATATACACATCTCATCTATTATCCTTATAAACCTCACCCTTACCCTTAAGTTTGTAAGTTTGTGAGTTTTCAATCTTGCTAAGTGCTTTAAGTAAAGGACTGAGTAGTTTTGATTTTAAACTCAAAGACAGGGACCTCCATTTGTTTCCAATGTGTTAACATTGTTTTTGTTTTTGACTTGAACTTACCCCTGTATAGCGCTAGGGGATATGTTGGTGCATCAAAAATAAAGGAATAATAATACCTACTGACGTTTAGGGACTGCCTTTCAAAAACAACATAATGTGGTTTAAAGATCAAATCATTGCTCAAATTAAATTGCATTAAAAATATATATTTCAATAAAAAGTATATTTATGACAAAAATCTTACATGGTAAATTTTCAGTTTAAAAAGTTACATTCATATGTGAGAATGCTATCTCTATCAACACCAGAATTAAAGTGGATACCAAATTATCCAAAGATAGTCATGGACTCATTTCTTTCCTGAAATCTTCCCCTTATGATGAAGGGGTTGCAATCTCTCTCAAATATTTTCCAGATCTGCCTGCTAATCTACCCTGTGAATGACATCCCTAGAATCATAAACTGATTTATCTTGGAGTGAGATTTGCCCCCACACACATGCTTCAGGTCAAAAACTGAATAAAATAAATATGGCTAACGTAGAAGAGAAAGTTACGGGTTTCCTGCATAAAACCACCAAAACTTTTGATAGATTGTGACCTCGCTGGGAGGAATATGTAATATGATGGCATTGACTAGAGACAGCACTTCTTATGTACGTTTATCATTCACTTTACTCTTAAGCTTCTCTTAAGCTACTTTTTTAAGCATATTTTATTTGGGTTGATGAGGACAAGAGTTTCTCACTATTGTGGATAAAGACAATATTATTTGCCATTTATAGGTATGAAAATAAAATAATCAAATTAAGAATTGCACAGGCTTTTTCATTCCAAACATTAAACTGCATGTTATATTACTCTTGTGATATTGATAATTGATAATACTTTGATAGTGATAAAGGCACCAACAATCTGCTTTAGCATGATAAACATCAAGGTCTGCTGACCTGAAGTGTATTGTATCCAAGTAGGGCTTCCTCCGTCTTTTTGTTAACTGGAGTTCTCTTGTAAACAAACCCAATGTTTTGGATCATTGGTGCCATAATTTAGTGGAATGTTTCCTGCTTCATGTGAGTTGCATTGCTGAGCGATATAGGTAAAGTGGTTTATAAAGCTTGTCAAAAAAGCATGTTTTTTTGTTTCATTATATGTCATTCTTTTGTGACCCAGCTAGGGTTATTATTGTTATGATGTCACTGGGAGAGTTGTGCAAAGGGTGTAGATTTATAGTAAATAAAAAGGTTCGGTACTGATAGATGCCTTAATCTTAAGGGGGTGTAAAACTCTTTCTCTGAATTCTTGGAGCCTCATTCAGTTGAGAAATAGGGAGCCCGTAATGTAGCCCATAAATTAATTTGCTATTCAATAGGCATCTTTTTGCGATCCGCAAACGATCTACAAGTTACAGGCTGAAAATACCTGCGGTTGTTACAACCATAACTTACGCCCCATCTAAGCCTTTGATCTTTCCCATGCGCAAGAGTTACAATCGCTAAAATCGCTATTTAATTGCTACAATTTTGCAAGCCCGCAAATGTTTTCACACCTGCAAACGGCAAATGTAGAAGAAAATCCTACGGGTACCAGATGAGACCCGCAAAGGTGTTAAGGACATGTCCATAACACTGTAAATGCAAATAAAAAAATCAATACTAATAAAAAAGTAATAATAATAATAATACTGCACTGTAAATGATGGGGAAGGCTCTGAAAGACATTAGAATGTATTCAAAATAAATTAATTCAGATAGCCACTTACTGGCTTACTCTCCTGTTAGTATGGCCTAGACTGGTATATTCCCAAGTCTATAGCACTCTCTATAGGTGCTGTGCTTGTGTTATTCCTGGTGCTGACTCAAGTTGTATTATTTCAAGTCTATAGCACACTTGTAACTCCCTGATATGGAATTCCCATTGAGATTGAGTCTCTGAGATATTAGTTTACAAGCCCACAATTGTGGTTCTACACTCCACATGACCTATTCAGGGATACGCAAGTGTCCTCTACATTCACACAGACACTTCCTGGTTTCTCAGTGTGCGCTGTGTCCTTTGCGTCTGACGTCAGCGCAACGCTTCCCTAACATATGTTTCTACATTCAGTGATGTCTTTATCAAAGGGTCAAAGGCGAGGCGAGCCGTTAAGGCACTAACATGCACAACACTTGGGCGATGAGGCGATCATTGCCTGACTTATTAAATTGCCATTCGCCCAACTGAGTAGGGCTCTATATAAGCACATAGCATCTTTTTTTTAAATAAGTTTTTAGTTACTGAAGACCTTGCTTTTGCATAGTAGTTCACTAACTAAATACTTCTGTAAAAAAACAATATCCTATGTGCTTATATAGAGCCATAATCATTTGCCCAAAAATCATATATAGAGCCATAATCATTTGCCCAAAAATCAAAATACATAAAATACCAAAAAAATAAAAACAACAAAAACATCACACACAGCACGGGGGAACAGCCAGGACGTCTGGAAGTGAGGTGGAACGCAAATTTAAGTTGATTTTAAAGAGTTTCGGCACTCGAAAATCGGCTAAGCAAGCAAAAAAATTCTGGCCCAAAAAAATGAAAACGAGGCTGCACGACCCTGGACCGCGCAACACAACGCCAACCGCGTACCACTTTCACACAGGAACGTACGAGGTACAAAATACACTATTACAAAGGACGCCAAATACTCGCGAACCGCGTAGCACATACACAAACAACGCTACTATACACTCCAAACTTGCACATAACAACATTTTGCATCTACAGTAGCACTTTACACAAATAAACCAACAATTTGCCCTCGCGCACACAGCCTACTTCTAATGCACAGTTGGGACATTCATAAAAAAATACAGACCAGCAACAGTCCAACTGGACAATATATGCTGCGGGATATTAGCTCTTCAGCCTATTGATTGATGGATATATTAATTACAAATAGGTAAAGTATATTAATTCATTAAGTAACTAATTCATTGATTATTATTTACAAAAATAGACACATATGTATCTGTCTTTGTGATGAGCGCAGAGGCTGCTCAGAGGAGCAAAAGTACACCAGAGGAGAGGTTCGAAATGAGCGCTGAAGGTCCTCACAGTACAAAAAACTTCACATTGTGTGGCAAACAGCATTGCCATGGCTTCAAATTTTTTGACGGGCAAGTCGCCAGTGATAAATAAGGCTCAGATTAAGATGCTAACTATTTAATATGTTACTGGGCCCAATGGAAAGAAAAAAGTAAGTTCTATCAGTTTTATCCATGATTAGGGAGAGAAATATTTAATAATCTACTTTTACTGGCATTTATATTACAACCAGAAATATAGCTAAATTAGTTGAGGATGGCAAATAAATTTGGTAAGCTAGTTAATGTTTTTGTGATTGTCATTAAAATGTCATCAGTGAAAATACAAATTTTGTAATCTGTTGCATATGTCAGGGGAAGAATGTATAATTTATTTAAGGGGTTCAATACAGAGTGCAAACATTATTTGAGACAATGGGCTTTCCTGCCTTGTACCACTTGTAATATTGAAAAGTGCTGATTGAAAACCCTGAAATGCTATTGATGCCTTAGAAGATAAATAACAATGCCAGAATGCCTTGTAAGATATCACCTTGGATCCCAAAATGTTTCAATACTGACTTCATAAATTCCCAAATTGTAAATTGCCTTGTGAGCATCAAAGCAACATAAATGGAATATGTTATATGTATATATATATATACTAGCGACTTGCCCGTCAAAAATGACGGGGCAATAAAATTGTAAGGCAGGTAATGCTGTTTGCCACAGACATGAACTTTTTTGGTGGTCTGACATCCCTTGGCACTCATTTCGAGGCTGGTAGTTGTTATATGTATTTTTTGTGATAGGCGCATTTGCTGTTATTGTTTAGTTGGCGCTGATCTTCTTTTTGCGCTCATTGCAAGGCTTTGTGTGCTATGATCAGTGTTGGCGCTCGTTGTGAGGCGCGCAGTGAATGGCTTTTGTGTTTATTGCGAGAGTGTTTTTTTTGTGTATATGTATTTTTGTATGCTAATTAAATCATTAATAAATTAATATACTTTACTTATTTGGAAGTAATATATGCAGGAAGCATTGTGCTGAAGAGCTGACAATCTGTTTTGATGTTCCTGCAGCATACAATGTCGGTTTGCACTGTTGTGGAGCTGAGGTATAAGTATCAGCAATGTGTGCAGTGTGAAGTGTAAATAGGCTGCGTGCGCAAGGGAAAGCCGTTAGGGTAGCTGTGTACTTCAGCATTGTGTAAGTTAGTGTTGTAAAATGGCGGCTAATGTGTATGTGGTACGCGGCTGTGGATGATTTAGCGTCCTTGCTAAAAGTGTATCTTGTACCTCGTACGGCTTTTTGGAAAAGCTGTATGTGCTTGGTGGTGTTTTGCGGCTTTAGGGTCCTGTAGCCTAATTTTAGTTTTTTTCGGCCGCCAATTTTTCTCTTGCTTAGGGGATTTTCGTGTGTCTAAACTCAGGAATTTGGACTTAAATTGAGGTGTAACTTTCAGAGGTCCTGGGTGGCCCCCCTTGCTTAGGTAAGCTTTTTATGTCTTTTTTGTGTGTATTTATTGTGTTTTTAATGTTTTCAGGTGCACGCGGTTCCGCCGTTAAGGTCGTATTTTTGCGAGGTCGTAATCTTTTTTTTTCTAAGTCCCGCGGCTCGTATTTTTTTAGGCTAAGTCCGTAAATTTTGCCTTCTAAGTCCCGCGGTTCGTATTTTTGTGTGTAAGTCCGTATTTAGTGATTGCATGTTAGATCTATTTTGTTAAAGTGCTGCTTATGTGGGTGTTTGTAACCGCGTGTGTGCGGCGCTGTAGAGCCTCCACCTCCTTCAGATCATTGGAGCCTCCACCTTCCGCAAATGCGTCCCCTCGCTTCGCGTCCCGATTCATAGTTAGACAACTATTATATGTGATATAAATACAGTATATATACACACACACACATATACAGTGTATATATATATATATATATATATATATATATATATATATTTACACATACAGATTAATACTTACATACATCATTATATTTACATACAATCATACATACATATGGAATTATACATACATTTCTTCATACAGAAATATACATACATAATTATACATACATACTGTATGTCATGGAATGTGGCCCAGTGAGCTACCATAGAGAACAGACTTCCCCATTGGAAAATGGGTAGGGGAATTATATTGCCAACATGCTTCATATTTCTTATGGCATATGCCCCTGCCTCATCCTGTATACTGTATGGAATGCCCCATGTAATATTACTGTGTTCTGTGTCATGTTTAAAATAATTAATGTGATATAGTTACTGTCATGTATGTAATGTGTGCATATAGTTACTGCCATGGTTTCTTAAATACAATGTATATGCCATTATTGATAAAAGGTGGCAAAAATGGTTCATGTGATAGTCTGATGTAATTCCCAGATGTAACCCCCTACCCCCAGCCATAAAGTCCCTAATGTATGATCAAAGGAACAGCCATAAAGTTTTAAGCTAATTTTATTGCCCTTTGGAGTTATAAAAAGAGCAAAGGAAATTAACTCCCCCTCTAATGACAACCTATATACACCAGACAAATAAGGTCAGAGGGAGGAGGAAGGAATGTTGATTGTATTTTTATTCTGTGTTTTGTCTGCAGTTAGTTGTGTTTGGAGGTGAATAGACAGTTTACTTCTGGAGATATAGAGAAATCATGTGTCTCCTTTTTTGTTCCTGTTCGCCTGGATGGATGCAGTGAGGTACTGAGAGACTCTGTAGGATTTTGCTGGGATAGGTTTGATTGTAACAAGTCTTATCAAGTCCCCTAAGAAGAAGCAGATCTGGAGTCTCTTAGTAGCCTGGAAGTGCTGATTTCTGATGCAAGGATCCTGACCGATACAGAAGCCAGATTTTAGGGTGCTGGTTCCAGAGACTTCCAAGAGCTCCACGGTCCTTGTTGATAGTTAATCTATAGTCTATAACAGGTAGCTCTGGGCTTGTATAGCCCATACCAGCTTGGATCGTCACAACACACATAATTATACTTATATACATAATTATACATGCATACACATACATAATTATACATACATACATGAATACATACACAATTATAGATACATACATACATAATACATACATAATTATACATATATATATATATATATATATATATATATATATATATATATATTTATATATATATACCGTATTTATCGGCATATAACACGCACTTTTTCTCCCTGAAAATAGGGGGCAAATGATATCCAAATTGAGGATTGGGGGTTTGAGGAGGGGGTTGAGGAGGGAGGATGAGGAGGGAGGTTGAGGAGGGGGTTGAGGATGAGGAGGGGGGTTGAGGATGAGGAGGGGGGTTGAGGATGAGGAGGGAGGTTGAGGAGGGGGGTTGAGGTTGAGGAGGGGGTTTGAGGTTGAGGAGGGGGGTTGAGGAAGGAGGATGAGGATGGGGGGGTTGAGAAGGGGGGTTGAGGGGGTTTGAGGATGGGGGGTTGAGGAGGGGTTTTGAGGAGGGAGGTTGAGGAGGGGGTTGAGGATGAGGAGGGAGGTTGAGGGTGAGGATTTTGCTTCAAAGTTCTTTATTTGAATTTTTCTTTTTTCTCCCCCTGAAATTCCCTTCTTAAAATGAGGTGCGTGTTATACGCCGGTGCGTGTTATATGCCGATAAATACGGTATATATGAATGCAATTGCACTTAGATTATTGCAGTACCACCATCTTCCATTATAGAAGCTCTGCAACATGGTGCATATCCTACTTCCTGGAGCTCACACTCAGCTCTAGATCCTACCCATCCTGACTCTCTTAAGGTGGATTAGTAGGATGAGGAGGGGGGGTTTAGAATGAGGAGGGGGGATAGAATGCGGAGGGGGGTTTAGAATGAGGAGGGAGGTTGAGGTTGAGGAGGGGGGTTGAGGATAGGGGGGTTGAGGAGGGGGGTTAAAGATAGGGGGGTTGAGGAGGGAGAATAAGGATGGGGGGGTTGAGGGGGTTTGAGGATTGGGGGTTTGAGGAGGGGGTTGAGGAGGGAGGATGAGGAGGGGGGTTGAGGAGGGGGTTGAGGATGAGGAGGGGGGTTGAGGATGAGGAGGGGGGTTGAGGATGAGGAGGGAGGTTGAGGAGGGGGGTTGAGGTTGAGGAGGGGGTTTGAGGTTGAGGAGGGGGGTTGAGGAAGGAGGATGAGGATGGGGGGTTGAGAAGGGGGGTTGAGGGGGTTTGAGGATGGGGGGTTGAGGAGGGGTTTTGAGGAGGGAGGTTGAGGAGGGGGTTGAGGATGGGGGGTTGAGGAGGAAGGATGAGGAGGGAGGTTGAGGAGGGGGTTGAGGATGAGGAGGGGGGTTGAGGATGAGGAGGGGGGTTGAGGAGGAGGGGGGTTGAGGTTGAGGAGGGTGGTTGAGGTTGAGGAGGGGGGTTGAGGAAGGAGGATGAGGATGGGGGGTGGAGGAGGGGGTTGAGGATGGGGGGTTTGAGGAGGGGGTTGAGGAGGGAGGATGAGGAGGGAGGTTGAGGATGAGGAGGTAGGTTGAGGTTGAGGATTTTGCTTCAAAGTTTTTTATTTGAATTTTTCTTTTTTCTCCCCCTGAAATTCCCTTCTTAAAATGAGGTGCGTGTTATACGCAAGTGCGTGTTATATGCCGATAAATACGGTATATATGAATGCAATTGCACTTAGATTATTGCAGTACCACCATCTTCCATTATAGAAGCTCTGCAACATGGTGCATATCCTACTTCCTGGAGCTCACACTCAGCTCTAGATCCTACCCATCCTGACTCTCTTAAGGTGGATTAGTAGGATGAGTTGATATAGGGGAAATTTATTTTTTAAAAATCACTGCTCTGGGCTTCCCCTTTGCATCAGCGGTGGATCCATCCCTGTTGTATTATCTGGAGTCCTCCTGGTCACATTGGAATATTGATGATAACAATGGAGCTAGTCTTTTCTCCAAAATCTTGGTAAATAACTTCAGGTAGCAGTTAATTACTGATAAGAGGAGATAGCTTTGACATTGAGTGAGATCTTTTCCACATTTTGGAATCACTATGATTTCAGTGATATATATTTTTTTGTTTAATTCAGGCCCTTTTATAATGTCATTTAGCATATTTGTGAGATAAGGTAATAGGGAGTCTTGAACATGTTTGTAATAGACTCCAGTTAATCCATCACATTCCGGTGCTTTATGGTGTTTAATCAGTTTTATGGCTTGTTTAATTTCACGTTGGGTGATGGGCTTATATAATGATTCTGAAATTGTTGGATCTAAGCATGGTATTTTTTTTTTTTATTAAAGTCTGATTATGCATCTTATTTTTTTTTTCCATTTTGGAGTATGGTCGAGGTGTATAAAAGACTAGGGACAATAGTTTTGCAATATGATCTGGATGGTGAGTGAGAATTCATTGTTTATACCTAATGGATGGGATAAACAAATCAGCCGCCTGGTTGATAGGGTTATGTGCTGCATAGAATCTGGTTTATTAGCTGATATAAAATATTACGTTTATTCGAGGAGTTGTGATTGCTTTCTTTCTTAGTATTTTGTGTAATTTACTTTTAGTAATAAAGAGCTCATTGTAGGTTACGCAAGGCTGTGCTTGGGGAGTAACCATGTGGAACAAAACCTTATATTGTCCTGCCAACTAAATATGTTCTCATCACTCAAGTTTGGATGTAATATTTTGATTAACCAAAAGAAGCTCTATTCTTGAGCTGGATTTATGAGGGGGTGTATAGTAGCAGCCTTATTAAATTGTGATTCAGCAAATTGAAAAGGGCTCTATTTAAGCACATAAAATATTTTTTTACAGAAGTTTTTAGTTAGTGAAGACCTTGCTTTTGGATTGAAGTTCACTAACTAAAAACTTCCGTAAAAAGAATATGCTATGTGCTTAAATAGAGCCCTTTTCAATTTGCTGAATCGCAATGTAATAAGGCTGTAGGCCCCCATTACTCTTTTGTATTCTTTTTCACCACATCGTATTCCTTTATCTTGACTTGATTGGGTCTTCTTACTATTCTCAAATATCATCCCTTGCTAAAAAAATTAAACATTACTCCTAAATGTGTTTTTGCTTATTTGTATTACTCTGATGATTATTATCTTGCACTGCAATTAAAGGTTTTAAAGGGTTTAATGTAATTGAAGGTTGAGACAAATTAGATAATTAAGCAACAGTTGTGGTCTTTTAAACTGACATGCTGATATAACACCTACTTTATTATACTTATGAAATGTATATTCTTAAACAATATAGTGAAAGAACATATAGCTATTTTTATTTGGTTTATTTTTCATACGCTGCAGTAACTTATATCTTGCATTGATTTGAAATCAGAACATTATAAATATCTATTAATCATTGAAATGACTGGTGACATACACATGAATGAACGTCACATTTATTTTATATACAAATTCATCTCATTATTTAAAAATATCTCTAAATATTTAATGTGAATGTCAATAAATTAATATTCTTTTAGGAACTTATGTCCAGACACACAAGATTATGGTGGAATATAAAGCTGCTTAAAGATTAGTCTGTGGACAGCTGCCCCTGAGCAGACTTAAAACCAAGCAGCATCTTGTAAACTCTGTCCTTTAACTCAATGACGCAGGGAGATATTGATGCTAAATAATATCCTCAATTGGCCAGTTGGCCCGGTATCCAAATGTGCAGGTAACCTTATAATTTATTATATAAAGTTATATGAAAGTGGCTTAGTGTAAACGTTCTAAGCTTTGATCACGTATCATTTCCATCTGCCTACTCTGCTATAATATGAGAGGAAAGACAAATAGAGAAGTACACGTATTCCCATTATGAAAATGCACAGAGTGAACAGCTTTGTGATCTATCCTGTTATGGTGTCTCCTCCGGTTTGCCGCTGCAGTGCAGCCTCCAGCCGCTAGATGGCGCTGGCGGTATTTTGCAGCGCTGCCGATATGTGAAAGAAGTTCTAAGCTTATAATGTTAGCCTAGCCCTTGAACTAACCCTAACCCTCACCTTAACAGTTTACCTAAGCCTTGACTCTATGATATGGCACCGGAATATCGGCAGCGCCATCTGGCGAATGCTCACCGCCACTGCATGCTGCCTGTGCTGTGCTACCATAAGAGGATAGGACCCAGCTTTGTCTCTTCTGTAATTTCCTAGTTTTATAACTTTCAAGTAGTAAAGATCAATAGAAACAACTTTTTAGTTCATTGTAATGAAAAGTGCATCTTACATGCACACTGCTTTTTCTCTTATATTTAGATTGAAGATTCTCCCACCTATTACATTACATTCCTGTTGTGCTGCACCATATAGCAATGAAGCATTGTAGAGAAATGTGCTTGACATTCGATTAAAGTTTTTAAAACATGGAAGGAGCTCCAGCTTAATGTTGAAGGGAAGCAAATTTAACAATTATTCTATGGGTCTCTACTAATTACAAAGATTGACAGCTGGGACATTAGAAAGAACCTTTAAATGGATATGGAAGGTTTCTGGATCTTCCTAGGTATGTAATATATCTCTATATTTATATACTTGTATGTACTTTGTTTTATTAAGGAGCACGTAAAAGTTCTGTTTTTGCAATCTAAAATCATATAAATAGTTCCTGCATGGATCTGCCCACTGCAGCAGATGCAGACACAGACGTTGTAATGCTAGATGTACAGTGTAGTATCCTAGTCTGCATACACTACAGTGGGAAGACACATACAGGGACTATTTGAACACTAAAACACTTGTTTGTTTTTTTTGACGTTCAGTCGTTTCCTACCCTCTGTGACCTCATGGACCGTAATGCTGATCCAATCGGTTTTCATGGCAGATATGCTGGAGTGAGTTGCCAGTTCCTCCTCCCTGGGGCCACAGCATACAACTCCTGGTATTTCTAGGTGATCTTCCATCCAAATACTGACCAGGCGCAACCCTGCATGGCTTTAGGGTGGTGCTGTGAAATCAAACCCAGGTTACAGTAGGGAAAGCAGCAAATCCTAACCACTAGACCACCAGGGAACAACATATAGGCAGATAAAAATAAAGTGTTTGATCTGCTTTTATCTTACCAGTGAGTTAAGATAAACAGTTTTGTGACCTAACATTGGTATATAATAAATCTGGAACCAGGAAGATAATAAAGAGAGTGTATCCTAGCAGATTATTGTGCATGGCTTGTGATCTGCTTATCCTGCTCCACTTGTGTAAACTCTGTTCAAATAAGGCTCACAAAAGCATCCACTTATATAGACAACAACCAGGACCAGACTGAAATCATCTGCCAACCTGGGATATGTTTATATTCATTGTATGGGAAGATTGCCAGATCATATGAGAGAACGATTGGAACAGACTGTCCTTCTTAATCGCTACCTTATCGTGGTGATGGGGCTTGTGTACTTCAATGAAACTGTGAAATGTACCATGCAGGATGACCCAAGATAGGCAGGTCAGACAATTAAGGTCAGACAAAGTGTGGCCCACTGGAGAAGGAACTGACAAATGACTCCAGAATATGGAGATAACTATAAAGATTAGCACGACCAGATACATAACAATATCGCACCAGAAGATGAGCAGCTCAGGTCAGAAAATGCCTACCACAATACTAGGGGAGAGCATATAGTATTTGTCAGAGCTGTTTCTGTGGAGCATTGGGATCAGATGCCAGATTGGAGGGAGTTGGAGGAAATAAATCGGGTAAGGTGGTTGTAAACAAGACGCTCAAGCAATTTTGAAGCCAGGGAACGTAAAGAGATAGGGCGGTAGTTAGAAGCAGAAGCTGAATCTGATGAGGGTTTCTTAAGAGAGGGTGTAAATATGGCATGTATTAAAGATAACGGAAACTTATCAGTGTTTACGGAAAGGTGGAATATATGTGTGAGGGCTGGGATAAGTGTGGTATAGAGGGGAGGGATGAGCTGTGATGGAATAGGATCATGTAGACAAGTTGTAAGGCGAGAGGTTGATAGTAGACAAGAGACTTCATCCTCAGTTACAGGCTCAAGGAGTCCATAATGAATGTGGGATTGGGTTAAGGTAAAAGCTGGGTTCTGTCGGGTTATTGAGAGAAGGATGTGTTTGAGCCATGTTGAGAGGAGTGTTTGATTTTGATGTTTTCAATCTTATTTTTAAAGTGGCTGGCAAACTCTTCAGCTGTGAAACAGGACGGGCAGGAGATGGGGGTGGTTATAGGAGAGTGACAGAGAGAGAGAACAAGCATTTGGGGTTGGAGAACAGATTTTATATTAACAATGAGAAGTAATGCAGTTTAGCAAGATTGAGGGCTGAGATGTAAGAGCACAAAATGATTTTGTAATGGAGGAAGTCTGCTGAAGTGCAAACATTTCACCATTGTCATTCAGCAGTGCGGGAGCACCTCTTGATGTAGCGTGTTTGTGTGGTGTGGGATGGTTGTGGATTAGAGGGAGGGCATCTACCTGTGGTTATGGGGGCAAGAGTTTCAAGGGTGAAAGTTAGAGTCATGTTGTATTGTGAAGTGGCACTTTCATGGCAGGTGAGGGTGGTGAGGGTCTGAGAAGGGTTTGTAGCACATTGGAAACATTTTGTGGTTCAAGGCTTCTGTGGGTTCTGGTGGCCGAGACTGAAATAGGATAGTGAATTGTGGCGAGGTTCCAGGTTACAAGGTGATGGTCAGACTCATGGAGGGGGGTGATGACAAGGTTGAAGATTGTGTAGAGATTGGTAAAAATAAGGTCAAGGGAGTGTCCATCACAGTGAGTTGGGGCACATCTTCTTCTCCTCACCCCCTGTCTATTGGCGTACCCCAAGGATCAGTCCTAGGCTCCCTTCTCTTCTCCATCTACACATCCTCACTCGGCACCCTAATAAACTCTTTTGGGTTCCAGTACCATCTCTATGCAGATGACACCCAAATCTACCTCTCAGCACCAGATCTATCCCTCTCTTCTAGCACACATCTCCGACTATCTCTCTAGTATATCCTCTTGGATGTCCGCCCACCATCTGAAACTCAACATGTCTAAGACTGAACTCTTAATCTTCCCACCCTCTACTACAGCTTCAATTCCTCACATCTCTCTTTCTGTCAACAATGCCATCATCACTCCCACCTCCCAAGGCCTTTGTCTCAGGGTTCTACTGGACCCTGCCCTCTCTTTCATCCCACATATACAGTCTCTAACCAAATCCTGTCTTTTCCATCTAAAAAACATATCCAAAATACGCCATTTCCTTACACAAGACACTACTAAGATTCTAATACACTCTCTCATCATTTCTCGTCTTGACTATTGCAACTCGCTCCTTGTTGGCCTGCCCATCACTCGCCTCTCCCCACTTCAATCCATAATAAATGCCTCCGCCAGACTCATCTTCAGTACACATTGTTCAGTGTCGGCAGCTCCTCTTTGTCAATCACTTCACTGGCTTAGGCCCTTAGCCTCCAGAATAAAGTTTAAAATCTTGACCCTAACTTATAAAGCCCTCAACAACAGCGCACCCCCATACATCTCTGCTCTCATCTCCAAATACTCCCCCACATGCCCTCTTCGTTCTGCTAACGACCTTCTTCTTTCTACCACTCTTGTCACCTCCTCTCACTCTCGCCTCCAGGACTTTTCTCGCGCTGCCCCTATTCTCTGGAACTCCTTGCCTCACTTCACCAGACTATCCTCCTGCCTTAAATCCTTCAAAACATCAATAAAAATGCACCTCTTTAAAGAAGCCTTTAACCTTCCCCCCTAACATGCTCAGCACTACTCTCTCCCTATTGTACCACATACAAACTTTAACCTTTAGATTGTAAGTCTGCGAGTTTCAATCCTGCAAGGTGCTTTAGGGAAAGTGCTATGGACACCGGATTCCAAGCTCAAAGACAGGGCCATCCACTCTTTGCAATGTAGGAATCTTTAACTTGTCATTGCCTTAACTTAACTTATGTATAGCGCTACGGAATAAGTTGGCGCGTTACAAATAAACGATGATAATAATAATAATAAAAATAATAAGAGAAGGTAAATTGGAAGAGAGAAAAAAAGAAGCCAGGGGGCAAAACGAGCCAGATTGTCCAGGCGGGCGACTGATCACAGCAAGTTGTAGAGAGATGGGTGAGAAGAGGCAGATATTGTGAACTTCAGAAGATGACATTGGATGGAGGGAACAAGGGGTATACAGTGATAGTATATATATATATATATATATATATATATATATATATATATATATATATATACCCACACCTCCACCTTGCTTGTTCCTAGGTCTAGGTGTGTGAATAAAGTGTAACCCACCATATGAGAGTTCAGTAGAGGAGACAGTGTTTGTTGGAATGAGCCGCAATTCAGTGATAGCCAGTGAACTAACCCTAACCCTCACCTTAACAGTTTACCTAAGCCTTGACTCTATGATAGTTGGGAATAAATAGGTCATGAATGACCTAAAACAGAGTTTAAAAGCACTTCTTAATAAAATAAAGCATAGAAAAAGAAAATAAACAGGTATATTATTTACCTAGTAAATTCCAGGACCCTTCCATATCCCTGTAAAATGACACCTTCCATTGTCCACAAACACAGAAGAGTATTTGGCAAACTAGAAACGTTTGCTAATATTTACAGTCTTTTCTAATTCTTAATATGAAAGAAATGTAAGTTAAGGTAGAACTTGCCCTTTGAGGCTAAGAGGAAAGCATCCTTTTCCACACACATAATATATGCAAACATGTTTAAACTCTGTGTTATTACCACATGCTGAATAAACATCTGCTTAGTTTAAACAAACCTTTAACAACTAAATTTAAAAAATCAAACATTGGAAAGAGCACGACAGGATGTCTTCCCTGTTGTGTCTTAGAATGCCCCCCCCAGATGTCTGGTTTGACTAGCATCAGAGATGGAAGCATGTAGTCAAAATAATGACATGTGTCAGTTTACTTTTACAATTTATTCAGTTTTCTCTGCAACTCTCACCATCCTGCCTCTTATAAAAGACCCATTTCTTGGAGCAATATCATACCCATAGAATTAACCTATTAAGGTTAGTTCGTTCTCTATTGAGCACACTCCTCAACATGTGGAATACTATTTCTAAGATAATTCATGAGTAGTACCTGGTTATCACTGAAGTTTTCTCATGTCCTCTTTGATTTCAAGTTAGCAATAGCTTCCAAGCTTAACTGAACATTAGTGGAATCTCTTATACAATAAAATTGTCTTTTGGATGAGGTTTAGACTTACTAATAGAACTGGCAGTGTGTTTCTGCTTAAGCCAATTAAGTCCAGGCACAAGGGCAGCACACTTTCCGTGGGCTGTAGTCTGTCTCAAGTTGATGATGCAGTGCCAAACGAATAGTGCATGTATATGCACAGAGATGTGAATATGAAGTGAACTTAAACTTCCTCCAATGCCCTAAATGTAATCCCCTATCTCATTCCACCCTCCACAGTGCCTCTTAATAACTTCCCCCTTAAAATTCCAGTCTTCTCCACCCTATGTACTCGGTGTAATTCTATTTCTCTCAAATTCTAACCTTTATTCCCAACTAATGCTACCCCTTTCATTCCATACACCAATTCAGTATCCCTTGTGGGCATATGGAAAGAGGTAGGCCAGATTCTAGTGCACAGCTATCCATTCTACGTGAGGATCCAAGGACAGTTTTCTGGACAAAGGAGATTGTGTTGGTGTCTTAACAAAATGTCAAACTTGGGGATTTACACCAAGAAAATAATGATATACAGATATACCAATATTTTATCTATTTTGCCTATAAATACATTTTTTTAATAAAACACAGCATTCCAATCAGCTTTGGAAGATGCACTAATTGACTGCGAGATATAAACCCTGGACTAATGTGAAGCTTCTTGAGTACGGTATTTGCATATAACTTGTTGTGGTGTAGATCATTTTTATAGACAAACAACATCACTATAAAAACACATTTTTGCGTTGTGGATCCTTGAATAAATTTTTATGTGAGTAGCTTGGATCTAAAAAAAACAGTGTGCTGTCAGATCTATTAATAATAAGAATATATAAAAAGAGACATTAGAATTATATTTAATGCAATACAATGACATGTAAACTGTGAGTGAGCAAAGTTCATGGGGTATATTCCAAAATATTGTGTCCACATCACTTAGTTGTAATATTATAAATGCAGGATACAATCTCGCTTAGTCACACATACAGTTCTTTCATTGGCTTTGCAGTTGAAGAGAAATAGAAAATGATGAAAGGATACTTACATATCCATTGTCTGCAGGGTATGGGAACCTTCAGTATCCAATGTAATCTACAGCAATACAATTCCTTCAGTTGTAAAGTTGCAATAATTAAACTACTGGTATATTCTCCATCATAAAAAATATATACACAGGTGTATGAAAGTCTTTTCAATTGTTTATCTGTTAATGTCACCAATATAACAGTTTTTTATTGTGAAATCTCTAAAGGCCAAATAAAAACAGCGACCTTGTGAGTAGTGATATGCTTAGAATTAGCCTCCACTGAGACTGGTAAGACACATACTGAGGGAGGGCACAAAGCCTTCCTAATCTTCCTAAGGGGCGCTGTCATCACTGTATTGGGCTCTTCTTAATCAGCTTTCTTTTCTTGGCTTATCCTGATCCTGACCACAATACAATATTCTATGACACTGCTTTAAATGGACACAGAAAACAACTGTATTATTTATGCATTTAAAAGAACATGGATGAAAAAAATATTAAGCAAAACCTCATTGAAAGTAACATGCAGTGAGCATATTTTGGTCTGTAGATCTTATTGGCTGGCAGAGACCAAGGCCCACATTAAATTCCAAGCCCGCAACTCCCTCGTAGTAGGCCGAATGTTTCGGGCTCCTGTTCGTCTCAGATTACAATGCTATTTAATTGAGCAGGGGCGCAAGTTACTGTCCCAAAGCCGAAACCGTAAACCATGCACTGGTTCTTAGCAGTTCGGCATTATTACGGCAGTAAAACATGTGGGAATCCCCGCAGGCTCACTGAAGTAAATCCTGCTGCGAGGTCCCCACATGAACCCCATGATGCAGGGGTCCCCATCTGACCCCCACAGGGTCCCCACCTGAACCCCTTGCTGCAGGGGTCCCAATCGGTACCCCCACATCATTTAAAATTCCAATTACCCACCTCGTAGGTCCTTAAAGGACCTTAAAAGGCCCACGGAACACAAATAGTTAACCCCGGCTGCGGGGACACTGTAAGTATCCCTGCAGCACCTAGCATTAACCCCCCAATGCTGCGGGGCCCCCTTCGGGACCCACGCAGGGTCCCTACATTAACCCTTGCTGCGGGGGTTCCCGTACCTAATTAACCCTAAATGTACATAACTAACCCTAACTGTACCCAATTACCCCTAACTGTACCTAATTAACCCTAACTGTACCCAATAAACCCCTATCCTATAAACCCCTATCCTATCTCATTAACCCCTATCCTATTAACCCCCCTTTATCCTATCCTATTAACCTCCTCTCTATCCTATCCTATTAACCCCCCCTCTATCCTATTTACCCCAATACTACCTACCTAACCCCCAATAAACCCCCAACCCCCTATTAAACTCTCCAATACCCCACTAAGTACAAAAAATAAAAACACCCACATAACAGAAAATAACGACCCCCACTAAGTACAATAAAATAACAAACTACTAACTACAGAAAATAAAAAAGCACTACAGAAAATAAAAAAGTATTACAGAAAGAAAATAAATTTACACATAAAATAAAAAAGACTTACACATAAAAAATAAACCATTATCAAAATAAAAATAAACTTACAACCTGTTAAAAGGAAAGGGTTAATTAGTCCACTGACCTGGCCAAAATGCCCCTCCAGCGGTGTCCATCGAAGCCCTGGTCTTCAGTCTTCTGTGCCAGGAAAGGCCCCTCCAACAATGTCCCTACGTCCTGTAACACCTACAAAACAAAAGAAACATTACAGTAAATAAACATATCCTGACATCCTGTAGAAAAAAAAAAGGGTTAATAGTCTACTGACCTGGCAAACATGCCCCTCCAGCGGTGTCCATCGATGCCCTGGTCTTCGGTCCTCTGGGCCAGGAAAGGCCCCTCCCTCCAACAAAATCCTGACGTTGTAAAAAAACTAAAAACTAATGGAGCTCCTCCCCTGAGTAGCTCCTCTCCGCAAATGGTTGTTCCTGCACATGCTCCGATAGAGAGAAAAAAATGTGTGTTCTGATTGGCTGATATAACTGTCAAATCATATTTTAGCCAATCAGAACACACAGATGCTTGGAGCCAATCAGAATGGGATACACCCTTGTAAGCCATTCTGATTAGCTGATATAACTGTCAATCATATTTCAGACAATCAGAACGTGTAGATGCTTGGAGCCAATCAGAATGGGATGCACCCCTCTAATGAGAGGTTTATCAAAATCCTTTTTAGATGATTGGATAACATTCTATATTCTGTTACATGGTAGCTCAATAGAATTCTTATATAGGTATTAGATTATACAATAAAGGATTTTATAACAGAATTGATTAAACTTAATTTATCAAAGCAATCAGTCTGTTTTTGATAGAATGGACCCAAGGAGAAAACAATCAAGTATTCAGACCTCAAGTCCAGACCATGGCTCCCAAAATCTTATTTCAGGTTGTACCCACCTTATCAGTAGTAACAGGAAGATGTATCTGGACTATGACGATTCTGTTATCAAATGTAATAAAAGAGACTTGTGGCTACATATTACCCAGTGTGAAGTTAGCAGGGTAACCGTTGTCTGGGTAGGACTGCTCCTTAAAGATAGATTTACTGCAAAAGCCCCAGAAAGCGACAGACACAAAAAGCCCAGAGAATGACCTGAAAAAGCCCTGAGCTTCCCTTTGTCCTAATAGATAAACTCTTTCCTTTTCACCCACTCCCCATCACAGGGCTCATTTCAACCAATTGCAATAGCCTCCCGTTGAATGTACATGCATAATTATAATGTATATGGTGGAATGGTGTTTGACGTTTTGACCGCAAGAGAGCAGTCCTGTTCCATGCTTTAAAATGAAATACGCTTTATTGGTATGACCTTTGGTCAAGATATTTCAGCCACTTATTTTGGGTTATTGAATTGGTTATTAAAACAATGATGAATTGGAGAAAGTATAAACATCATGTTTACATTTTATCTTTATGAGACTGCTCTGTGTTCTTTCTCAATGCCTTCTCAGCCATCTGAAATTATTTGGCCTATCTCTGGTCTGGGCCTGCATGATGGCTGCCGGCTCTGGGGAGCTACTGTTCACAGGGAACTATGAATGCCAACACGTACTGTGACATACTGAAGCAGAGCATGATCCCCTCCCTTCGGAGACTGGGCCGCATGGCAATTTTCCAACATGATAACGACCCCAAACACACCTCCAAGATGACCACTGCCTTGCTAAAGAAGCTGAATGTAAAGGTGATGGACTGGAAAATCATGTCACCAGACCTAACCCCTATTGAGCATGTGTGGGGCATCCTCAAATGGAAGGTGGGGGTGTGCAAGGTCTCTAACATCCACCAGCTCTATGATGTCATCATGGAGAAATGGAAGAGGACTCCAGTGGCAACCTGTGAAGCTCTGGTGAACTCCATGCACATGAGGGTCAAGGCAGTGCTGGAAAATAATGGTGGCCACACAAAACTTTGACACTTTCCGCCCCAATTTGAACATTTCCACTTAGGGGTGTAAACACTTTTGTTGAAAATGGTTTAGACATTAAAGGCTGTGTGCTGAGTTATATTGAGGGGACAGCAAATGTACACTGTTATACAAGCTGTACACTTACTACTTTACATTGTAGCAAAGTGTCATTTCTTCAGTGTTGTCACATGAAAAGGTATAATGGAAAAATTACAAAAATGTGAGGGGTTTACTCATTTTTGTGAGATACTGTATGTACTTACAGTGGTAAATAATCAACATCAAATAAAAAACAAAGTAGATGATATAGATATGTTCTTTTTATCTACAAATGTCACAACAACATAATCTGAAGAGCAGGAAAGAATACAAAAGGAAATAAAGGAAAGGAAATAGAGAAATAAAGAATGAACAAAAGGAAAGTATGAAAAAGAAAAGGAAAGAGGAAGAAAATAAAAGGATAAGAAGAAAAACACAAATTAAAAAAAGGATTGATGAAAGAAAAGAAAGCGAGAGAGAAGAGTGAAGAAGAGAGAAAGAAAATAAATTAAAGCAAATAAATAAATAAATATTGATTTGGTATTAGAAAAGAGAGACCTCTATGAAGACAGATGCTCCATATGAGGACTAGAGAAAGAGGGTGACAGTAGGTGCAGGGGCCCATATAGTTGTGAGTAACACTAGCCCTGATCGAGATAAAAACGTAGATTTAAAAGCAGATAAGAGACAAAAAGCCCATATAGTTTGCCCTTTCTATCTACCTAAAAGATTGGCTTAATAAAGTTTTAGAACAAGCTTATCCTTATATTCCTTAACAGTGTTTGACCACTTGCACTGGATGGCTGTTCCACTTTTCAGTTGGTCTTTTTGCAAAGTAGTACTTTAACACATTACCCCTAAATCTTACAACTTCAGTTTACCCCAGTCCATATTAATGTCATGAAGTCTTTGCTTATAAATTTGTCTTTTATACCCTACACCATTTTAGTTTCATTCCTTTGAATTGTTTCTAATTTGTTAATATCCTTTCTGATCTATAGTCTCCAGAACTGAATAGAATATTCTATGAGAGGTCTTACTAGGGATCTATAGAGTGGCATTAGTAACTCTCTTCTTCTGCTGCTAGTCTCAACAACTGAATAGAATATTCCCAGATGTCTAAGTAGGGATCTATAGAGTGGCATTAGTATCTCACTTCTTCTGCTGCTAGCCTCCACAACTGAATAGACTATTCTATGAGATGTCTAACTAGGGATCTATAGAGTGGCATTAGTATCTCTCTTCTTCTGCTGCTAGTCTCCACAACCGAATAGAATATTCTATGAGATGTCTAACTAGGGATCTATAGAGTGGCATTAGTAACTCTCTTCTTCTGCTTCTAGTCTCCACAACTTAATAGAATATTCCCAGATGTCTAAGTAGGGATCTATAGAGTGGCATTAGTAACTCTCTTCTGCTGCTAGTCTCCACAACTTAATAGAATATTCCCAGATGTCTAAGTAGGGATCTATAGAGTGGCATTAGTATCTCTCTTCTTCTGCTGCTAGTCTCCACAACTGAATAGAATATTGCATGAGATGTCTAAGTAGGGATCTATAGAGTGGCATTAGTATCTCTCTTCTTCTGCTGCTGATAGTCTCCATAACTGAATAGAATATTGTATGAGATGTCTAAGTAGGGATCTATAGAGTGGCATTAGTATCTCTCTTCTTCTGCTGCTGGTCTCCACGACTGAAAAGAATATTCTATGAGATGTCTAAGTAGGGATCTATAGAGTGGCATTAGTAACTCTCATCTTCTGCTGCTAGTCTCCACAACTGAATAGAATATTCTATGAGATGTCTAAGTAGGGATCTATAGAGTTGGATTAGTAACTCTCATCTTCTGCTGCTAGTCTCCACAACTAAATAGAATATTCTATGAGATGTCTAAGTAGGGATCTATAGAGTGGCATTAGTAACTCTCTTCTTCTGCTGCTAGTCTCCACAACTGAATAGAATATTCTATGAGATGTCTACTGTTACGACCCAGAATTTTGCCATTCTGTTCAAGATCTCAGCACCCAGCAAAAACACGTCTCAGGAGAACTCAAGACATCAGAGGTTACAAATTCAGTCCAAAAGTTATTGGTTATTAAAAATAATTACTCTTGTTATATCCAATTGACTAGGAATAAATCATAACAGCAGACACAGACAGGCATTCCTTTTTGTTAGAAGGTCCAAGTCAGACTGACCTTTATTTCTTGCTTTAGACACATTTTACAGATCAAGAAAAACCATCCCCCATTTCTATAGCCAAATCCCCCATTACTACGGTTACCAAACCCCTCCTTCCCTGTTTTAGGGGTCTGTTCTTCCTACTGTGACCTCCTCACCCTTTCTGCCACCTTACATCAATGAATCTAACACATACAGCTTATATCAGAAACAGAAATCTCATTACATTGATTAATTATATACAGATAGAAATGTATTTTATTTAGAAATAAAACTTGTTTTCATCACCGCCAAAGCTGCTTACATAGGCACAGTAAACCTCCCAATAGAAACACTGCATTTGGGTGCAGGTTTTAACTCTTTACTAACCTTCAAGCCAGCAGCAGCTCAATGCAAAGATCTACAGATCAGTGTCTGACTCCTTCTACGGGGGACAACACATCCCATGATTCTTTCCTGCACAAACTGTCATCATTGATTGTTACATTGTATTAAAAATATGAATTTTATGCTACTTTTAGGTGGGTTTTAAAGCCTGTCAACTCACAAAAGCTGCTGCTTGCAAACTCAAGAGATTTAGCAAATGTCAGGGTGTTTGTAAGTGTTTATTTTGATATTTTTTCATGCAAACTTTTTTTCATACTCTACTGATTCTCCTCTATCAGATGCATTCATAATCCAGGAAACTTGGCAATGCCTAAGTGCATACTTTTTCAATTATCATTGCTCTAACAGCTTTTTAGAGGATGGCCCTACTGCTATGGTGTAACATGTTCTGCAATAAAAGCAGTGGTAGCAGTAGCAACTGCATTGGATATTCAGGTATAATTATGACACATATGGGCCTACATATGTTCCTTTTTATGCAGAACGGAGCACATGCCCACTGAGAAAATGTGACAGGGAGAGAAGACAGGAAATTATTTTGTTTGTGCCCGAACAAGAGGAGTCTTATAACAAGAAGTCTATAAGGGAGGAAGAGTAGGAATATCTTGGAAGTGTGACCCACAGACACGCTTGTCAAATGACAGTTATTCTAGATTGCCTGGGTGGGGGTCCATGAGAAGGAAGGGTACAAGAGCACAGAATTGAGAAGTCCATTAGGAAAACACTACAGTCTTCATGTAAATCAAGTTGTTCCGACCCAGATTTGGGGGGCCAAGCGCACCCCAACGTTCTCCTTCTAGGCCGTGCCTTTTTGTGTTCAAGATCTCAGCATCCCCAGCAATTCCATTCAGATCAGTTACAGGCACAATCAGATGCCTCATTATAGGATATAAGACGCACACATGTACCGTTGTTAGTACAAAACAGACTGACTTTTATTCTCGCTTCAGACGCATTTTCAAGATCATGTGGCCCTTCCTCCAACCAGTTACTACAGTTTCCAAACAAACATTTCTTCTTTTGAAATATATCTGGTCTGGCATGTTTCTGTGGTCATTAAGTGAGGGGGTCATATTTCTCTTGGTCTCCAGATCTGGTTACAACCCAAGGGGGGCAATAAACTAGCATCAAACACATACTTCCCATTTCTACATCAGCACCAGAAGTTTCTGCTTAATGATTCAACTCACATCTCCCACCCCAGTGCCCTCTCTGACCAAAAAAACATTTCAGGAAGTAATAAACTATCTTTGTGCTGTTACCTCCGAAGTGACTTATAATATCATGTCCTAGGGCCTACTTCTGAACGCAAATACATTATGTAAACTTTAGACAATTACCCAAATCTTCCTATTAGATCCAATCACTATTGGAAACATTATAGCATTACTAAATACTTTGGAATTTTGTTTGTGTCAAAACATTTTTATTTAGATTAAAACATTAGTTTCAAGATATATGAATAGAAGAAATACAATGTTCACAATAGTTTTAGTAATCTCGATGTAGGATTGGTCTCAATGAAGATTTACACCTTATCCTTCCTTATAGGTTGACATAAAGATTTCATCTACCCGAGAAACCTGGTTTCCAATTATTATTGTGTGTAGATATGAGTTGTCTATTCCTCTCAAGCTCCCTCCTTTCCAATTTTTTGAGATTAGGATTTTTCCCATAAGGTAGATCTTGTAAATTGTTAACATAAAATTCTGCTAGATGATTATTTGCCTCAGATTGTCAGACAAGCTGAGTAGGGGAAAAGATTATGTATCAGCTCTAAGCCTCATGGGTACTATATCTAGTGAAGGAAGGTAATCCTTAACCTTTCAAAAAAAATCCCTGAAGCCCTTTCCGAGTCCCAGTCCTTCTCCAGGCTCTCCAAGCTTATAAAACATTATGGCTTATGGAATATTTATAGTTAAGCTCCCTTGGGAATCTATACAGGATCCCCATATTTGCAGAAAGATTTCTACTGAATCAGAAAGAATATGTGAGAGACGCTCATGGAGCATAATAAGATTTAGTTTTGGTTTAATTGAGAGGAGGTCTAGGGTTTCAGATTTCCATTTCTTTGCAATATGATTTTTTGCTGACAGCATTATGAACTTTAGTAATTTGTTTTGTTGGGGGCAAATGATTCCTGGTGAGATTCCCAACAGGCACATCTCTAAAATTGGTTTTAGTTGGACAGTAAATAAATTGGAAGCAAGATTGACACAGTCTTGCCATATTATTCGAGCTTTTGGGCAGTCCCACCAAATGTGAATGAAGGAACCTCTTGCATTGCAGCCCCAACTGTGCTGACTTATAGTAGATGATCATATTGGGACATGACAGGCCTCCCCATTTTTTATGTTTAGTCATTATCTGCCCCACTATTCTATGGGTTTTATTATGTCAGATGAACTTGAAGATTCATTTTTCAAGATCCATAAGATCCTTATTGGATATTGTTATTGGAAGGGTCCTAAAAAGATTTAAGTATGTGGAGTAAGTTTTATCGCATTTATCCTTCCCAACCAGGAAATTTTATATTTGGACCAGGCATGAAGGTCAGCTTTGAGTTGCGATAGTAGGGGTAGGTGATTGGCTTTACAAAGATCTTCTGGATTTTGGCTTAAGTTAATCCCTAGGTATCTGATTTGAGTTTTGGGCCAGGTAGAGCTGTAGTTATTGTGGAGGAACTTGTTGTCCTCTGGGGTAAGATTTACTGCTAAAGCTTCAGTTTTCTCTGAATTTAATTTTAGTCCTGAAAGGAGACCAAATGTCTCTAGTATAGACATAAGGGCCGGGACAGACTCTCTTGGGTTATTAAGTGTACATAGAAGATCATCAGCAAAAAGGCTGCATTTATATTGGTGGAGTCCCACTTCATTCCCCTTGACTCTAGGGCCAAGGGTTCTATGGCCAGTGCACAAAGCAAGGGAGATAAAAGACAGCCCTGCCTGGTACCCCTCTGGATATGAATGTATTGTCTACCATGGCTTGGTACCTTCATGAATGCTTTTGGTTGATTGTATTATGTTTTTATAAGATTTACCAAAGGACACCTTATGCCAAATTTGTCCAATACTGCATATGGATACGACCACTACACAGTGTCGGAAGCTTTCTCAATATCCAAAGCCGGAATACACATGGGGGACTTTGTACTTCGGAATAAGTGAATAAGGTTCAGAACCCTCCTAATATTGTCCTGCATGCCTAAAGGGTATAATCTCCACTTGGTCTTTGTGGATAACTCATGTTAGAATTCGGTTTACTGTTATTTGCTAAGATTTTCGGCAGGAATTTAATTTTGTTGTTTAAAAGTGGGTCCCTATGCTCCTTAGGGAAAAAAAACTAGTTCAGCATGGTTCAATTCTGTTGGGATTTGTTGGCCTTTTAAATTCGGTTATATAGGTTCTCTAGGTGGGAAGCCAAAAGGGACATTCATTTTTTATAATAGAGTGACGTGAAGCCATCCGGGTCTGGTGATTTGCCTGGTTTTGCTCTTACGATTGCATCCTGTACTTCTTCTAGGTTTATTTTAGAATTTAAGAGAGTGGATTTTTCTTCTGTAAGGGTTGGGAGGTCAGATGAGTTAAAACAAATCTTGGATTATTGTTTTATTGGTTGTTTTTTTGAAAATAATAAGTGTTGCGATAAAAGCTGAGAAAGGTTTCTTGGATTTTGGATGGGCTATTCCTTATCTGGCCTGTGGGAGTCTTTATCTGATATACCTTGGACTGAGAAAATGTATTTTTTTGTTTTTTGGCAAGCATAGAGTTTGGCTTGTTGGCCTTAGAAAAAAATGTATGTCGAGTCCAGCTAAGAGCCTTTTCAGTTCTGTCTGAAAGTATTATTTGTAGTTCTAGTCTAGTTTTGTCTATTAGTTGATGTAGGTAAGCCGTAGGTTTCTTTTTGTTTGATTTCTCTAGCTGTATGCAGGAGCCTCTTATGTAAGCTTTGTGAGCCACCCATACCCATTCTAACTCTGTTTCTTGGTTTAAGTTTAAAGTGAAATAGGATTCTATATCTTTGGCAATTTGATGTCGAAAAGGGGGTTTGTCAGTAACATTTCATTTATTCTCCATGTGAAGGCATTTTGGGACTTTTGGCCTAGTTGAAGCGAAAAACAAACAAACGCATGGTCTGACCAAGAGCAGGGGTGAATCTCTATATATTCAGTTTGGTCAATTAGTGCTGTGTTAGTCAGGAAAGTATCAATCCTTGAATATGTATTATGGGTCGGAGAGAAAAATGTATACTCCCTATTCTGTGGGTGGAACTCTCTCCAAATATCCATTAGGTGTTGAGCTTTAAATTGGGAGTAATTTTGTTTCAGCTTATTGGAGAATCTCTTGTTGTTATATTCTTTAGACCTATCTACTTTAGGGTTAAGAGTAAGGTTGAGGTCCCCTCCTATTATCACCAGCCCTAGCTCCTGATTTCCTATGCTTTTTAGTAGATTGATTAAGCAGTTATATGGGTCCATGGTTGGGGAGTAGAGAGAGATAAGGGCTTTGAATATTACCTGTCAATAGAACATAATTGGGAATAAAAGGGAAATCCTTGTGGAGAAGGATGGCAGTTCCTGTCCTTTTTGAGATTTGAGTGGTAGCATATAAGTACGGGTAATTTTTATGCATATATTTGGGGGTCTTTTTGTGGGCGAAATTAGTTTATTGTAGGAATAGTGCAGCCGGGTGAAATTGTTGTTAAGTTAGAAATGCCTTCCTTCTTTTAAAAGGAGAATTAAACCCTTTCACATTATGAGAGACAAATGTGCAGGTTAAGTTAGCCATCCTGCTTATGTGTGGTGGAAGGATATATGAAGTTTACTTACAGCTTGATGGAAAGTCACTGGAATCTTGGGGAGGTCCGGGGGGGTCAGCGAAGCTGATAATCTGTTCAAAAGCTGCAACTGGGGAAAAATGAAAAATGACAAAGGGAAAAATAATAAAAATGAACCATAAACGATATTCTGCACGATAGTGCATTAGTACAAATACTCCTCGGAAAAAACAATTAGCACCGTGGTGCCTAGGGTCCAGAGAATATTTCTTCATCCCTCAACCTACCCTAAAAAGAGGAGTGTACTTGTTTGTGGGGGGTCGGAGCACAACAGAAACTAGCTGGATGAGTTTTTGTTAATCTTCCTATTGCTCTTGACCCTTATACAAAATGAATATAACGAATATAAACAGCGTAATGAAAACATATTCAAGTCTGAAGTGACCATGACAGCTTAACTGCAGATAAAAACTACGCAAGCAAAACATTACAATAACATCTTCCTGAAATGTATCATGATCTCGTCTCCATTATAGACCCAGTGTACTATTAGTCTCACTTTGCCAGTAATAAAAGAAAACCTTTAAAACATGTTTTTAAATACATTGGTATACAATTAGAGGATATGACCATAGCCTAGCAATTTTGCTAGGAAAGAGTCCAAGTGGTCTGTGATGGGTCAGGTAAGTTCAGATTGAGAGGGTATCAGAGTCCTTGACGGGAGCATGTCATCTCTGGCGTTTGTTCCTGGGAGATTCCTGACATTTCTAAAAGGTATGGGTGTTTGGATGGTGTCTGGCAGAGCTACGTTATCCTCGTTGGAGATAAAGTTCAGACGTTCTAATATCTGATTGCAGTCTTGCAGACTTCTTGTGGAGTAAGAGGAGCCTTTATATTGGAAAAGCAAGGCAAAGGAGAACCCCCATCTGTACAAGATGCCATTTTTCCGTAGGATGGCCATAGCAGGTTTCATTAAGACAGGCTCTGAAGGGGTTGCTATCAGCCCTATTAAATTTCCCCAACGTATAAACCTGTAGCCCATAACGGAGCCCCTAGACATATGGCTATTAAATTGGCCTGCGGGTTACAGGCAGAAAAACCCTATGGGCTGTCGAAATCTGAACTCTGTTGCCGCAAAGCCTTTGATATGTCAAGCCTGTAAATGTTACATTTGCAAATCGCTATTAAATTGCTACGAATCCACTGGCGTTCAAACCCGTAACCCGCAAATGGAGCCAAAAAGCCAACGGGTACTAGAGAGGACTCGCAAGGCGGTTAAAGTCCTATCTGTAGCACAATTAAACGGAAAAGGGATGTTAGTGATTAAAATGAATAGCACAACATTCTCAAGCTCGCAAATCTGCAATATAAAATTATTTTTTTAATGTTTAATTTCCGTGTTATATCGATCCCGGCAATCAATGTGTTAATACATATTAATCCATTATATATAATACATATAATAGAACTTGCATGGACTAGAATATAATATTTACTGATTTATTAATATTGCATTCTTTCTGGAATGCAGATCCGATCGTAACTTGTAATTCAAACCTGTAAGGGTTTGAAATCTAGCCTCCATTTTGCAGTGGCGTAATGATGACAACCTGTTTACCATTGGCTCCATTTAAACGCATAACCACGGGTTTGACTAATTAATCATGTTCACAGTTATTCCTATTATAAGAAAGAACCAGTTGCTGGTCCCAGAGTACTATGGAATACTAGTAATGTCATCACTTGTAGCCCAGACCATGTAAGCTTCTTTACCAGACAAGTGCATTTTTGGAAGAAGAGAGACAACCACCTGCTGGCCAGCCATGTGGACTTTCTAAGATTATGGGAGAAGCTGAAACCACTTTCTTAACAGATCTATATACATGGGATGGGTTGTTGCCATGAGTGGAGCCAGAAAGCCCATCCAAAAGTTTTCACAGCTAACACTCTGTATTATTTTTGCTCAGAGCATTCAACAGATGCAAAAGGTTTGATGGCCATGTCTCCTACACCTCCCTCGTTTTGCAGAAAGCATCAGAGACTGAAAGTTAGTTTTCCTTGTTTATTCCCTTTTAGTTTATGCCTGTAATATTGTATGTATTTGTTCTGCATTTTTTACTTTTTTCTATTAAATATCTATTTAATAACTATATTTGGTTAAAAGAGCACAAAAGTCACCATATGTGCTCTGCGCCATTATAGGGTGAAAAAGCATTCAGAAAAGTTTTTTTAAAACGGATGCTAAATTGATGAAGTTATGATGAATAGAAGTCAAAACAACAGAAGTCAGAGGTGCTCAATCAAAAAACAAACTAACCTTAATAGGTTAGTTCTATGGACATGATAACGCTCTCTGACATCAACCTCTTTTAGCTCACTTCGGCCCTTCACAGGGAGAAATATCCTGCAGTATATCAGTCTGGTCCCACTCACTAGAGTGATCCGGCCCCGAAATACCAGGCAATTTTACCCTGAACAGGAGAAACAGTAAACCCCAGATGTGCGTTTCGGCCTTCATTGGCCTCATCAGTGAGGAGTAGTTGAACTCCCTAGGGCACAGTAAGCAAGGAGTCCTCACCTGGAGTCTCCCATCACCCTTAGGGAGACTAATCCCTAAGGGCCATTTGCATAAACAAAACAACAAAGTCAGACATGCTCAATCATAGAACAAACTAACCTTAATATGTTTAGTTCTATGGACATGATAACCCACTCTAAGAGCTACCTATGTGTGCCCTTCACAGGGAGAAATATCCTGTAGTGTATCTGTCTGTTCTTGCTCACTGGAGTGATCCAGACCCAAAATACCAGACAATTCTACTCTGAATAGAGAAACAGCAAACCCCAGACATATGTTTCAGTTGTTTCAGTGTGCTGCTTTTACCTGAATGAGTAATGACCTGTGTACTGTTCGGGATGTAATGAATATTAAGTAGAATCAGGTTAGAGGATTTGAATCAGGCAGTGGCTAAGTGCTTTGTAACTACTTGATAATATTCTAGCAATTATTATAGCAGCATACATATCAGGGCATACAAGGTAAGGCTGAGATCCTGTGTTCAATTCCAACATAGAGACATTTTTGTCTTGATTGTCCAAAAGTCAATAATTAGAAATGTGTCGTTTAGGTTACATAATAAATCATATGTTAATATGAGGTAACTGCTGATTTTGTGTATATATATATATATATATATATATATATATATATATATATATATATATATATATATATATATATGCAGTATACAGCTACTTTTGTACATTTTTTTAGAAACAGAAAATTGACATGTGCGTATATATTCACCCCCTTTGTTATGAAGCCCATAAAAAGCTCTGGTGCAACCAATTACCTTCAGAAGTCACATAATTAGTGAAATGATATCCACCTGTGTGCAATCTAAGTGTCACATGATCTGTCATTACATATACACACCTTTTTTGAAAGGCCCCAGAGGCTGCAACACCTAAGCAAGAGGCACCACTGACCAAACACTACCATGAAGACCAAGGAACTAAGTAAGGGACAATGTTGTTGGGAAGTACAAGTCAGGTTTAGGTTATAAAAAAATATACAAATCTTTGATGGTCCCCAGGAGCACCATCAAATCTATCATAACCAAATGGAAAGAACCTGGCACAACAGCAAACCTGCCACGACACGGCCGCCCACCAAAACTCACGGACCGTGCAAGGAGGTCATTAATTAGTGAGGCAGCACAGAAACCTAAAGCAGAGACTGGAGTATATGTACATAGGACGACAATAAGCCGTATGCTCCATAGAGTTGGGCTTTATGGCAGAGTGGCCAGAAGAAAGCCATTAATTTCAGCAAAAAACAAAATGTATGGAGGAATGTGCTCTGGTCTGATAAGACTAAAATTCAACTTTTTGGCCATCAAAGAAAACGCTATGTCTGGCGCAAACCCAACACATCACATCACCCAAAGAACACCATCCCCACAGTGAAACATGGTGGTGTCAGCATCATGCTGTGGGGATGTTTTTCAGCAGCCGGGACTGGGAAACTGGTCAGATTTGAGGGAAAGATGGTGCCAAATACAGGGATATTCTTGAGCAAAACCTGTACTACTCTGTGCGTGATTTGAGGCTAGGACGGAGGTTCACCCTCCAACAGGACCCCAAACAAACCGGTAAAGCAACACTTGAGTGGTTTAAGAGGAAACATGTAAATGTGTTGGAATGGCCTAGTCAAAGCCCAGACCTCAATCCAATAGAAAATCTGTGGTCAGACTTAAGGATAGCTGTTCACAAGCACAAACTATCCAACTTGAAGGAACTGGAGCAGTTTTTCAAGGAGAAATGGGCAGAAATCCCTGTGGTAAGATGTGGCAAGCTCATAGAGACTTATCCAAAGCTATTTGGAGCTGTGATTGTCGCAAAAGGTGGCTCTACAAAGTATTGACTTTAGGAGGGTAAATAGTTACGCACATTTACTTTTTATGTTATTTCGTCCTATTTGTTGTTTGCTTCACAATAATAAATAAAAAAAAAACACTTCAAAGTTGTGTTTTGTAAATTAAATGAAGCAAATTTCTACAACCTCTACATTACACTTAATTAATTTGAAGAAACAAGGTTAATAGGAATATTTAATAATAAATAATAAATATACCTGTGACTTTGCTCTATATTTCTCATTTGTACTAGGATGATATTTTATGCATTTCTTTCCTTCTAATACTGAAATAGTATCTTACATTGCATACGAATGTGGTACGAATGTGGTCCCAAAGTCATGTACAAATAAATTAGCTCATAGCTTGTTATGCATAAATGTGCATCTCTGTAGTTCCTCTCATTTAGTACCAAGATCATCCTGCTTTCATTTAAATAATACTCAAGTGGCCATCTCAACTCTCTAAAACTTATTTCCTGTAGAGAAAAAAGATTAAGCAGATCATTTCCTTCCATCTCTTTTTGCCAAACACTGCATTAGACCAGCCATTAGGACAAATAAAAACAGGGGTGGCATTGAGGCACTGAAGTTTCAAGGGGATTTTTTTCTTATATTATCAGGATTTCTAGAATGTCAAAAACAAATGGAGAGTGCCCTCTCAGAATGCAATCTGTCAAGTTCTAGATTATTTATAGAGAATATATTTCCTGCAGCATATCAGACTGGCTCTGCCCCTAAGGACAGACCAGATCTCAATACCAGGCAAAGCTTATCTGTAGGGGAGAACCTGCAAACACCAGACATATGGTTCAGTAATAAAAATAATGATCTCCCTAGGCATTGTGAGCAAGTGGCCTACATTTTGGTTAACCTCTATGCCAAGGTAGTTGATCTAATATGATGATTTGGGTCATTGTATAAAGTTTACATAATGTATTTGTGCTAGAAGTTGGCCCTAGGATATGATAATGTTATATAAGGTTACATCAGTCACTTTTGGGATAAAGGATAAATTATGACCTATTAGAATGTTGGTTCTGTTAGAGTGGGCATTGGGGGGGGGTTTATTTTCAGCCAACAAGATAACCCCAGGCTCTCGTTTCTGGGAACAGAAATGGGGGTTTATATCCTAGTGACGTGGTAAGGAGGTCACACTAGGAAATCAATCCCCCCTCATAGAGGGGGGGGGGGGGGATTACGAGGCGGTGTGGGGGAAGTCTTTTGGTCTTTGTGATATAGATCTATGCAAAAAAGAATAAAGTCTGACTCTGAGATACTAAACAACGGTATGGCTGAGGTTGTCTGCACTAAGGGAAAGGTGTATATGTATTTCTTTCTGAGCTATCCTAACAAAGAGATCTGATGGTGCCTTCTTCCTCGGGAATGAGGTCCTGAATTGGATTGCTGGGTCCTGAGATTGAAAACAAAAAGGCACGACCTAGAAGAAGAGGTGCACGCCTCTGGGGGTCGTAACAAACACAATCTAGAGATTTGCCACGCCATAGATCTGTAGCCTTTTCACTTTCTACTTACTTTTCACAAGCCCATAGACAAGTAAATCTCCACTATGTGTGCCTCAGATATGCACAGTCAGTTCATTCTCAAACTAAAAACACTCACCCATCGGGCAGGAATATGCAATTTTGACAAGTTTACCCTTTATCTGCAAGAAACAATGCTTCTCCACATGCTGTTATGTATGTAGATTTTCATGAGCTATGTCTGTAGATTGCTGTAGTCAGTCTAAATGTTTGCAGCTTTGTGTCTACATTGTGTAGATATACAATGACTTTGTGTATATTTGTGTACATGTGATTGAAATATGTGGGTATAGATAAGCAAGTATTGTGTAAGTATAAGTGTCTGGGCACTTCTGCATTATGGTCACATGTAATAACGGTTTAAATGTGCAATCTAGAGCTTGAATTTATTTAATATAGATAAGAATATGTATTAAACTCATTAATATTACTGTGTATACAATATATTTCTATACCTGCTCAAATTAAAGTTGGCAACATAAGTTTTGTCTTAAATATATATGGGATTTTGTTACCTTAAAAACACTAGGAAGCTCTAGATCTGGACTCCTTGCTCACTGTGCCTTATGGAAAACAGATACACCTCACTGATGAGGCCCAAGACATGTTGAAACATACATCTGGGGTTTGATGTTTCTCCTGTTGAGGGTAGAATTGCCTGGTTTTTCGGGGCTGGATCACTGTATTGAGTGAGACCAGACTGATATACTTCAGGATATTTCTCGCTGTCAAGGGCACAAGTGAGCTAAAATAGGCTGCTCTCTGAGTAGGTAACCAGACCTATAGAGAAAACCTACTTGCGTGTTGTTCATTCTCAGATTGAGCAGAAGTACTTATTAAACAAATAAAGTATGCTACATATTATTGTATAGAGTACTAAACTCTTTCATTAATATAAATCAATTATATGTATCATATGTATAAACATGTAAATAGCAGGGGACACAGAATTGAAACATATATTCCCAAAACCTCCCATTCTTGCATTTAGATTTAAGACAAATTTTGGTGAACAAAAGATTGGCCAATGAACAGCATAACAAAGAAAATGGCACCAAACCTTGCAATAAAAATTGCTGCAAACGATGTCAACATATCTGCAAAGAGGACACAACCACCCATAATAACAAGAAGTATAACATCAGAGGGTCATATTCATGTACATAATACAATGTAGTGTACATAATACAATGTACTGTATGTGAAAGGAGCTGTTACATTGGGGAAACGAGACAGAAACTACATCTAAGGATGAATCTACACAGACTTCCCATCAAAAAGCACAATAAGGACATGAACCGTACCCCAGTTGGGTACCATTTCACCCAGAATAACCACTCCATCCAAAACCTAAAAATCAAAATACTCAGAGGGAATTTCAAAACTATCCAATAGCGGAAAACGTTTGAATTAAAAATTATTACTTTTTTTAATATGAAGGACACTAGGAGGACCTTGTGTTTTAACACTACGCCACTCTGTGCTAGCAGCAAAACTGGAAGTGGGTGCTAGATGGCACTGTTGCTGTTTTACAGGCGCCAGCCTGGGGGATGGAGTAGGGGCGGAGGGCTCTGAATGTGGGTAGTCGGGTGAGGAGTGTTTTACCGGGCGCTGTGTTTGCCCTTTCCCGGTTACCTTCAAACTGCTACAGCGCCATCTAGCAGACCAGTTTTGCTGCTGGCTTCCCGTGGCGTAGTCTTAACACATAGGGTCCCACTAGGCTTAATATTGATTTAGCTTTTCTATTCCACTATCTAGATGTCTTATAATTGAGACACATTCCACATGCCTCCCCCACAAACGATGGGGACATTTATGGCCCTAAATCACGGCTCTGCTGTGTTCTTATCTAAAACCTGATCTGCAGACGCACATACTCATGTATTAGGACATTATTGACAATGTTAATCTGTGCCTCTCTAATCTCTGGACAATTTTTTTTGTCTATTGCCATCTACCCACACACACAGAGGCTATCCAAATTATAACTGGAAGCCCTGCTACTGCAGAAATGTAAATGCCCCTCTCATGTTTAGTTAAAAGCTAGTTTTATGTCACTGTCCACCTTACTTATGTTCTGAGACTCACTTTTCAGACATATGTAACCATATAACCTGTTTTTAATCACACCGCAGTCCTTTAGCTACACCAAGTTTCTTAGGTAGATATAATGGGCCGAACAAATACGCCTTTGGTGCTATGTACTGTCAAATCTAAACTTTAGTCCCATGTGCGATTACACATACAATATCTGGAAGAAGTCTACAGATGGCAGTCTGACCCTGCAGCTTTATGTGGTTATTACAAAAACAATACGCTAGGTTTCCGTTTGTTGCTATGGATACGCGAGCTAATACGTCACAGCCGTGCGACTACATGTTGTGGCAGTGGTGACGTCAGGTGCCGGAAGGGTGTAGTGGAAGCTGTGTGTTTAGTGCTGGTCGTATCGTGTAGGGAGAGGTAAGTGCCGGGTCTGTGACCGGTTAGTAGGACGGGGGATACCGATAACCACTAATACACGTATGACGCTTGTTATGTCCTATGGTGCCGGGCATTATTGGGCCGCACCAGTTGTAATGGAGGCTGTCTGTGCTATAATGATCAGGTGTAATGGAGGCTGTCTGTGCTATAATGATCAGGTGTAATGGAGGCTGTCTGTGCTATAATGACCAGGGCACTCACTGTCATGGTGTCTTTATATGCAGTGCGTGGCCTGTAATACCATTTATATCCAATAGCGTATTATAATAATAATCCTAATTCCAACCTTTATTACAGGTTGTTACGTGTTGGCTTTTATGATCATTAGGATATTGGTGTTTGTCATCATTTAATGTAGCTCTTAGGTCACATGACTTTATATATATATATATATATATGTATATGTATGTTGTATGTATGTATGTGTGGTGGTGGTGGTGAAGATGATTGTCATGTACAGATTGCCTCACCCTCCACATCACACCCTAATGATCCTCAGTGATGATTCATTCTTCCCTCTTAATCTGGGCCCAGACTGTGTGGAGGGTACAGGCTACATTTCATATTATAACATCTATGCTGAATGTTCAGTGTTGCCATCCTGTCATCAAAATATTACCCAAACAATTCTGTAAAGGCACAAACTGATGTTGGTGTTTCACCATTTTCTTTCTGTTATTGCTATGCTGTGGTGATCTATAACGTTTGGTACTGATACTCTCGGGCATTTCATTGATCTATAACGTTTGGAACTTCTCAGGCATTTCATTGGTCTATAACGTTTGGTGCTGATACTCTCAGGCATTTCATTGGTCTATAACGTTTGGTGCTGATACTCTCAGGCATTTCATTGGTCTATAACGTTTGGTGCTGATACTCTCAGGCATTTCATTGGTCTATAACGTTTGGTGCTGATACTCTCAGGCATTTCATTGATCTATAACGTTTGGTACTGATATTCTCGGGCATTTCATTGATCTATATCGTTTGGAACTTCTCAGGCATTTCATTGATCTATAACGTTTGGTACTTCTCAGGCATTTCATTGATCTATAACGTTTGGTACTTCTCAGGCATTTCATTGATCTATAACGTTTGGTACTTCTCAGGCATTTCATTGATCTATAACGTTTGGTACTTCTCAGGCATTTCATTGATCTATAACGTTTGGTACTTCTCAGGCATTTCCTTGATCTATAACGTTTGGTACTTCTCAGGCATTTCCTTGATCTATAACGTTTGGTACTTCTCAGGTATTTCATTGGTCTATAGCGTTTGGTACTGATATTCTTGGGCATTTCATTGATCTATAACGTTTGGTGCTGATACTCTCAGGCATTTCATTGATCTATAACGTTTGGTGCTGATACTCTCAGGCATTTCATTGATCTATAACGTTTGGTACTGATATTCTTGGGCATTTCATTGATCTATAACGTTTGGTGCTGATACTCTCAGGCATTTCATTGATCTATAACGTTTGGTACTGATATTCTCGGGCATTTCATTGATCTATAACGTTTGGTACTTCTCAGGTATTTCATTGAACTATAACGTTTGGTACTGATACTCCCAGGCATTTAATTGATCTATAACGTTTGGTGCTGATACTCTTGGGCATTTCATTGATCTATAACGTTTGGTACTGATATTCTCGGGCATTTCATTGATCTATAACGTTTGGTACTTCTCAGGTATTTCATTGAACTATAACGTTTGGTACTGATACTCCCAGGCATTTCATTGATCTATAACGTTTGGTGCTGATACTCCCAGGCATTTCATTGGTCTATAACGTTTGGTACTGATATTCTTGGGCATTTCATTGATCTATAACGTTTAGTACTTCTCAGGCATTTCATTGATCTATAACGTTTGGTGCTGATACTCTCGGGCATTTAATTGGTCTATAACGTTTGGTGCTGATACTCTCAGGCATTTCATTGGTCTATAACGTTTGGTGCTGATACTCTCAGGCATTTCATTGGTCTATAACGTTTGGTGCTGATACTCTCGGGCATTTCATTGGTCTATAACGTTTGGTGCTGATACTCTCGGGCATTTCATTGATCTATAACGTTTGGTGCTGATACTCTCGGGCATTTCATTGGTCTATAACGTTTGGTGCTGATACTCTCAGGCATTTCATTGGTCTATAACGTTTCTTTTTGAGGCTCTCGTTCTTTAATATGCAGCAAAAGTCACCGTTATTTCAGAGATGTAGTGTGTGTGTTTCTGATATAAGCAGCATGTGTTGGATTAAATAACATTAATCACAACCTTAATTACAGTTTATCACTTGTTGTATTTTATGAGCATTAGGATATTGGTGTTTGATTAATCACCTCAGGTATCTCCAGGCTACTCTATCTAATTGTCATGTACAGATTGCCTCACCCTCCACATCACACCCTAATGATCCTCAGTGATGATTCATTCTTCCCTCTTAATCTGGGCCCAGGCTGTGTGGAGGGTACAGGTGACATCTCATATTATAACATCTATGCTGAATGTTCAGTGTTGTCAAAACATTACCCAAATAATTCTGAAAAAGTACAAACTGATGTTGGTGTTTCATCATTTTCTGTCTGTTAGTGCTATGCTGTGGTGATATGCACATATTTAAATATTTAGAAATGAAGTAATAATGTAACCATAACTTTTGATAGCGATACTCCCAGGTACAGTCAGGTCCATAAATATTGGGACATCGACACAATCTTAAACTTTTTGGCTCTATACACCACCACAATGGATTTGAAATGAAACGAACAAGATGTGCTTTAACTGCAGACTTTCAGCTTTAATTTGAGGGTATTTACATCCAAATCAGGTGAACGGTGTAGGAATTACAACAGTTTGTATATGTGCCTCCCACTTTTTAAGGGACCAAAAGTAATGGGACAGATTAAGTCATAAAACAAACTTTCACTTTTTAATACTTGGTTGCAAATCCTTTGCAGTCAATTACACCCTGAAGTCTGGAACGCATAGACATCACCAGACGCTGGGTTTTATCCCTGGTGATGCTCTGCCAGACCTCTATTGCAACTGTCTTCAGTTCCTGCTTGTTCTTGGGGCATTTTCCCTTCAGTTTTGTCTTCAGCAAGTGAAATGCATGCTCAATCGGATTCAGATCAGGTGATTGACTTGGCCATTGCATAACATTCCACTTCTTTCCCTTAAAAAACTTTTTGGTTGCTTTTGCAGTATGCTTCGGGTCATTGTCCATCTGCACTGTGAAGCGCCGTCCTATGAGTTCTGAAGCATTTGGCTGAATATGAGCAGATAATATTGCCCGAAACACTTCAGAATTCATCCTGCTGCTTTTGTCAGCAGTCACATCATCAATAAATACAAGAGAACCAGTTCCATTGGCAGCCATACATGCCCACGCCATGACACTACCACCACCATGCTTCACTGATGAGGTGGTATGCTTTGGATCATGAGCAGTTCCTTTCCTTCTTCATACTCTTCTCTTCCCATCACTCTGGTACAAGTTGATCTTAGTCTCATCTGACCATAGGATGTTGTTCCAGAACTGTGAAGGCTTTTTTAGGTGTTGTTTGGGAAAACTCTAATCTGGCCTTCCTGTTTTTGAGGCTCACCAATGGTTTACATCTTGTGGAGAACCCTCTGTATTTACTCTGGTGAAGTCTTCTCTTGATTGTTGACTTTGACACACATACACCTAACTCCTGGAGAGTGTTCTTGATCTGGCCAACTGTTGTGAAGGGTGTTTTCTTCACCAGGAAAATAATTCTTCGGTCATCCACCACAGTTGTTTTCCGTGGTCTTCCGGGTCTTTTGGTGTTGCTGAGCTCACCGGTGCGTTCTTTCTTTTTAAGTATGTTCCAAACAGTTGATTTGGCCACACCTAATGTTTTTGCTATCTCTCTGATGGGTTTGTTTTGTTTTTTCAGCCTAATGATGGCTTGCTTCACTGATAGTGACAGCTCTTTGGATCTCATATTGAGAGTTAACAGCAACAAATGCAAATAGCACACTTGAAATGAACACTGGAGCTTGTATCTGCTCTTTGCAAATGGGATAATGAGGGAATAACACACACCTGGCCATGGAACAGCTGAGCAGCCAATTGTCCCTTAAAAAGTGGGAGGCACATATACAAACTGTTGTAATTCCTACACCGTTCACCTGATTTGGATGTAAATACCCTCAAATTAAAGCTGAAAGTCTGCAGTTAAAGCACATCTTGTTAGTTTCATTTCAAATCCATTGTGGTGGTGTATAGAGCCAAAGGATTAGAATTGTGTCGATGTCCCAATATTTATGGACCTGACTGTATCTCGTGGATCCATAACTTTTGGTACTGATACTCCCAGGGCTTTTAAAACCAGTCAACTGCTAGATCATAAAGGTTGATAGCCACACTGCTTTTTAGCACAGCAGCCTGATGTGTCTTGTTTGATACGAAGTATACCTGTGTGTACTTATAATACAGTTGGTAATGAGCACCAGGAAGAAACTGCATGTTTTTAAGCAGACAGAAACACTACTCATTGATAGATACAGCGCAAAAATGTGTGCCGAAAATACATGACCCTAAGGAAGGAGTCCGCAAGATTTCTAGACACACACACACACACACACACACACACACACACACACACACACACACACACACACACACACACACTTTTGCAAAAAAAAAACAAGACGAAGGGGAGGGAGAGAGGGGGAAACGGACACAGGGTCAGAGAGTACGGAGAGGCTTACGATGAACGCCGAAGGTGATCATTGCGAAGCATGAAAGTTGCGGGTTGCCAAGGCCTGCCATGAGCGGCTAAGGCGCTTATTGCGAGCCCCATAAAGTAGACGGGGTAGAGGCTCGCAATGAGCACCGAATGTGCTCAGATTGTGTGGCAAACAGCATTGCCGGGCTTAAAACTTTTATTGACGGGCAAGTCGCTAGTATATGTATAATGGCTAAAAGATTGAGCCAGCAGTGCAATTTTAGGAGCTTTGGCTCCCAGGTTTTGTTAAGCCTTGTTATAATCTGGAGCTAACTTGGCATTTCTGGTTTGTAGCTGTTCTAGACCTGCTCCTACGGTTTCAATGTACATTAGGTTTGGTCTCTAGGGTTTATTCACAGAATGATGCCATTAAATACAACAGATGTAAACTTTAAAAGGAAAAGACCTAAGCAGTTCTTTACACTTCTAGTGAAATGTAGTTGATTCATACGGATATGTCTGTAACAGTGGTGATGCAATGCATTGCAAAAGGGCAATGATAAAGCGTATAGTCTTGCAAGAGCCACTTAGAGTAGGGGAAACTCTGTATGTCATATAAAACTTGTAATTTCAGTTGAAATCTTGTATATAACTGTCTATTATTACAAATCTATGCTTTAAAATCTAAAATAAAAAACATTCTGCTTTCAAAGATTAGAGCATCAGCCTCCAGTGGTATTTTTGATCTCAGCTCCTGTAACATCATCAGGAGGGGAGGTAAATTATCTGATATGAAGAAGAAAAATAGTTTCTTTTATTTAATAACTAGTGTAGACTAGAGTAAGTGTGTGACTGATTTAGGCCATTCGCACCAACATTTAAAAGTTTAAGCTGGATACAATATGCTAACAGCAAGAAATAGTCTATCTCTCATTCCAAAATAATGAATGAAGAGTCCGCACACTCAACTAAGGTAAAACTGGGTGATGCCACAGATTCACTCATTGCAAAGGGTATTTGTAAAAGACACAAGCTTTCTGCTATATTTTTTTTCTTGCATGTAAATACCAACCCTTTTTTATGTAGTATAAGATGTTGTTCTGTTTGATTGCTTATTACTCTTAAAGGGATATGGCAGTTTCCCTGTTTTTAATATTAAAGTAGGCTACCTAAGTGTTTGCATATGTAAACATGATTTTCTTATGAAGTGCTTAGAAGCTCTGTTTTTTTACTCCCTGTAACTTTCCTTTAAATGTCCACCTTCTGTAGCTAACGCACACAGTGTACTAGCCACATGTTTTGAAATGCTGCTGATAGATAATCTGTAATTGTTGGTACATCTAGTGCTTTAAATACACTGTGTGCACAAGTTACAGGGGCAGACCTGTTTTGGGACTATTTGGAAGTATGTAAAACAGATCTTTTAAGCACTTGTTAATAAAATTATGTTTAGATATTCAAACAAACACTTAGCTAATTTGTTCTGATATTAAAAACAGAGGAACTTCCAAATCCCTTTTAACCTAGGCCTTAAGAAATCCAAGAGCCTACAACCACTAATGCTTATTCTGTATATCTATATGCACACAAGCTCCTATGGCTTCTCTTGGTGGCTACTCGCTAATCTGGCAAGCTCTTAAGTGTTTCATTAATTTGTCAACCCCGGTGGACGCAAATTCGTTTTCCACTTCTTAATTCACCAATACTTTATTACAAATTAAATGTATATTTACAGTTACACCCAGTTGACACTGTATTACCTAGATTAGAGCTTCCTCTATATTCACACTTCTTTTGTCCACTCCTCAACAGGATGAAGATCCATATGCTCCTCGTGTTTGGCTTTATTGGGCTTGGTTTGGCCGTGCCCATTGATCGATCTGCTCCAAATAAAGAACCTGAGCCTCATCCTCCTGAGCCTGCAGTAAGTGACTCCCCATGCCCCTCACCTTCACCTTTCTGTATAATTACACTCAGGAGTGGACATTTCCTGGGAGCCTTGTCTCATAAAATTTGTACTTCGGGCTCCTAAATATATTTCTGATCTATAATTGTATCCGTATTAAGAGCTTCCTTTCAGGCTCCTATAAAAAGCCCATCTGGTTTCTATAAAATCTCCCTGTCTCCAAAGTGTTAGATATTTTTGTTCAAACCTGGTTACAACAGTCAAGCCAAAAAATTACTGAAAGGGACACTGTAAGACTAAATATGTACATATATGATGCAACTGTTTTAAGCCCTCACATCAACACCATAGACAGAGTTAATCTGTCCACTGTGTGCATTGCTCTTAGCTTGGCTTTGCCGGTACTGCTGATATCAGTGGTTCTAACGGTTCTTTGCTGCCTTTGGGCCCTATGTAAATCTTTGTAAAACCAATTATTAGTGCTGTAGCAGCACATACCTACCTAGCTATGTTAATCCCCCATCCCTAAAACATTGAGAGAGAACTGCTAAGAGTGACTGCACGACAAAGTTGAAAAGCACGGCCGAAATCTCCATTGATTTTTGCACTGACAATAAATTATGTGTTACTCTTTGACACCCAAACCCTATGCTAATAAGATTTTATGGATCACTTGCAGTGCTGTAACTGCAAAAAGCCAAAGAAAGATTTACGAGTATCAAAGGCCACTCGCAAGTAGTTTTTAAACAATTGCTTCTTCCCTCCAGAAGCATTTAATGTGACAGTATAGCACAAGGAGCACTACAAAATGATGGAATTTCAACATTATGTGAAACTAAAAAATATGGTCATATTCATATTACCCTGGATTTTATATCTTAAAACTGGCTTAACACACAACCCAGTACTCAAGGGGTTAATACACATCACAAACACATGTTGCCTAGGAACAAATGCTTTAATGCATTGTATAAAAATATATAATATTTTAACACAAAATAAACACATCTTTATTGAAGCTATAAATACAATTGTCACATCTTTTTAATATCAAAATATATGTATAAAGTAATTGTTTTTTATTAATATATCTCTAATCTTTCCTTGCCGCTGCCTACTTACTGCACTTGTTACAGCACTTCCCACTCATTATAATATTCATGAAGTTCACATTTCCTATTGGCTCCTAGAGCCCTGTCACATCCGTAAAGAGTGGTTTGGCTACTCCCTACACAGAAATCTGTTTTTTTTTTTTTAAGGCAGGATTTATGCCTGTGCACTGAGTGCCCTAACCAGGGGGGTCAAAAGAGATACAGATAGAGACATGCTAGTAACACTTTGGGGGGGGGAGCTCCTGCAGCCAACTTATGGCAGTGCCCTATGTAATTAAGGTTGAAAAAAGACTTTCAGTCCATCAAGTTCAACCTTTTTAAGATCTCCTCTGATCTGTTAGAGCACTTGATTTACATGGAGTCCTTTGTTTGCATCCACCTGTGTTGAATCGATAGTGTTTCTAGAGGCGTTTGTCAGGCAATTGAATGGACAATAGTGATATTTTTTATGTTGCATATGTTTTAAAAGAGCATGCTGCAAAGATGAGTGCTCTTTCCTTGAATAGAAAAGAGTACCTGAAATCTAATACTACTTTCTTAACCTACACACCTATAGAGAATACGGTTTAAACAAATTATCCAGAGAACCCCTTTGACTTTTGGATGTATGAATAAACCTAAATATATATTCATGTTGTTATTAAATCCACACAAGCATACCTCATAGAGGAGAATGTAGTATATAACATCCTACCTATAAAAACAACTTTTATTGAATTATTTTGTAAAATACAAGTGAAAATACAATACTCCCAGTTCATCTTAAAGGGATATAGAAGTTTTCCTGACTTTACTAGATATAGAATATACCAGTATATCCATTTACTTTTTATGTACTATGTTTTATTAAGTACTGTTTATAATCTCAGTTTTACTGCATAAAATCAAGCAAATGGCCCCTGTATAGGTCTGCCTACTGCAGCACATGCAGACACAGGCTCTGCTGTCTTTGCTGTGCTGTGTCTCACAGCAATCCGTGACCATCTTTCAGCAACGGGCTACTGAGACATGGTCGTGGTCCCTCATAGGCTAGGACGCTACACTGGACATCCAGCCCTACAAAGTCTAGGACTGCATACACTGCAGTGGGCAGGCCCATACAGGGACTATTTGTTTGCTTTCAGGCAGTATAAACAGAGCTTGTAAGCACTTCTTAATAAACACTAAACATGTAGTATATACCTAATAAAATCCAGGAACATTCCACATCACTTTTTTTTTTAATTTGAAGGTTTCTTTGTATTTTCAATTTTTTTATTTTAAAGGAATTCAATAAAAGTTACTCCCTTTTTAGCAGGAAATGGATAATGCATTATATAGCTGTTTTTCCATGCTCTTTTAGAATTACGTAAAAAAACAAAACAACAACTTGGTTTTGTCATGACAGAGTCCCTTTAACATATTCAATTAAGCATGCAGCATCACACTAAGTATAAATCTCATACTTTGAGGAGCACTGCCACCCAACTCTTTCTAAAATGTTGTGGATCAAATATATTTGTGGATAACGCTGTATTTTCTCTGCCAGTAGCACGTTGATTTCCTTCCCAACCCCCTGCTATTTCTAAACCGTTGTGCTTTGTCACAGGACACTGGGCTGTACTATGACCGTTACCTCCGCGAGGTTATTGATGTCTTGGAGACAGATGGACATTTCCGGGAGAAACTTCAGGCAGCTAATGCTGATGATATTAAGGTAAGAGATTTTCTGTAAAGAAGCCAATGATTTCATGTGCTGTTCTAGTTGGATGCTGAGACCTTATCTTACTGTACTTTGTATTTACACAGCAGCATGTTGATTTTTGTCTGGGTGGAAGTGCAAAGTACACATTTATTGTCACTTCTTGTTTTTATCAAGATAAAAAAAAAAAAACTTTTATAAATTCTATGCAAGAATAAAAGTTTATACTGTGGTAATTTTTACATCTTTTTAAAGCAGGGTTATCCAACCTGTGGCACAATGCATCTCTTAAATGCATTTTATTGGCCCAAATGAAACCCTGTACTTCTGCATCATAAATGTATTTTAAAGCCCTTATAAAGAATGGCATGCCATTACGCACCCACACACTGATGCAGGGTGACTAGCTGAATAACTAGAGACAAATGCATTGCACCATTTTCCTATGCCGTCTCATGGTATTTGCTGATTTTGTTTGTATTCCCCCTTCTGTGGCTCAGAGCGGAAAATTAAGCAAGGAGCTGGATTTTGTCAGCCATCATGTGAGGACCAAGCTCGACGAGCTGAAGAGACAGGAGGTGTCCAGGCTCCGGATGCTAATCAAGGCAAAGATGGATGCAACTATGCAAGAAAGTAAGCAGCATGTTAGGGAGAGGTGATTTAACTCTGTGGACTCTGGGCTAGGTACATTTAAGCCATGTACAAGGCAGTCATTTTTGCTCTTATAGGAATTATGTGCTATAATTTAATAACTTTACATCCACAACTACAAGTTGGGATATAAATAAAAAAAACAAAAAAAATTTTTTTTGCGAGAATCAAACCTCTGCGTTGTCTGTCGTCAACTATGTGTTCGTTCTGACAAATGTTTTGTCTTTAGCAGGGAAGGAATAAGGAGGGAGCAGGATTAATCATCTCTTATTTGTGATTTGCTTTTAGTATTTGACACCTACCCATGCTCAAAAGAAAAAAACATTTGTACTTTAATCCGCAAATTTTGCCTTCTCTGCTCCTGTAGCCACTCCTCATGCGCTGAACAGCAGTGACTACTGTCATGTCAGTCGCTATACACTGACCGCTAGAATCATGATTTTCTCTAAATTGCTTTTATACTCTTGCTTACACAGCTGTATTTGTTACATACTTCTTTACGGTACATTTGCCATTTGTATTATGCCTTTTATTGTACTTTGTACTGGTGGCCTTTAGAAAAATACATATTCATTTTTTGATGCTTTTACTAAACACCTGTAACTTTAACTGATACTGTTCCAAAGGATGACTAACTCTTCCCTCTTCCTCAGATGTCCCGGTGGATCACTTGGCTTTACTGAAACAGTTTGAGCATCTAGACTCCCAGAATCAGCATACCTTTGAGGCTCGGGATCTTGAGATGCTAATTCAGGCTGTAAGTGAGAAAACTGGACATACTACATTATTGGATGTAATACAATATTGGCTTGTGTATTAGATATTTATTCACCACACCCTAAAATAAATAAGATTTACTTCTTTAATATTTTCCTTGTGCTTACTACAGTATCGGGCAAAGGTGTGGTACCAGCACTAGTCAACTGGCAAACAGATATAGCTGCTGATATGTCAAAGTTTAAAAATACTGTGGACTAGATGGGCCTTTTTAACATATCAATCTTGGTGAAATACTCTGGAGCTCTGTTAACTAAACATTGTTAGGCTTAAGGACAACTTCTCTATTTATTGTCTACAAATCTGTTAAAGCTACTCAATTTACAATGTGCTCTCTTATTAAAAGCACTGACTAATAATAGGCAAAATATTTGAGTTTTAAAAAAAAGTAAGATCTCTATTCAGTTATATTATGTTGCTTACAGTAGGGTTAATTTAAAGTGCAACTATTCATATGACCACTCTTGCAGGTAACAATATATGCAAATAAAGCAGCTTGCATATCTACTACTACTACTAAAAAAAAAATTGCATGTAGCAGTTTATTTAAAGACCTGTATTTGTTTTTTTGTTTTTTTTTTTACTTAAGAGTTAATTCCTTTTGGTCCTCTTTCTATAGATCGGCTTATCGTTTAATAGTATAGAACAAAAGCTTAGTAGCAATTATATTCAAAACATGGAATCGTATCTTAAAGCAATTTGAATATCCTCAGGCCACTGCAGATCTTGAGAATTATGATGCAGCTCGCCATGAAGAATTCAAGCGATATGAGATGTTGAAGGAACATGAGCGGCGAGAGTATCTGAAGTCTCTAGACGAGGAGAAGAGAAGAGAGGAGGAGGCTCGCTTTGAAGAGATGAAGAAAAAGCACAAGGAACATCCAAAAGTCAATGTCCCAGTAAGTTCTACCTTCAATTACAAATGGATAATATCATTAAGTATGTTCATCATGCACATAAACAGACTACATAATTCTCCTGGTAGCGTTGTGGCCTAAGAAAGTTCCCTTCTTATGTTGGGCTGGTATGTCCATATAAACTTCACAGACTTGTCACAAATGTAATATGATTTGCTTCGAAACACCAGTAGATAGGCTTTCTGTTGGTTGGGGTTTAGTCACTAGTAAGGCATTCCATGTACCACGCTACTCTGAAGCTTTGCCAACTAACACTATTGTCAGATATTGCAAAATTCCTTATTACACAATATTAAAATTAGTTTTAAAAATAAAATTTAAATATACGCATTCCAATATGTTTAACACAGTTGTATGTTTGTGTTAGAGATTGATAACTGGAATTGTTTTGGAGCTTTGCACATACTCAGAGTTCTTAAAGTACAAGGCAAATAAAATGCTGGACATTCAGTCTCCATTCACTGACTACAAATTATTCTGAGCTTGTGCAGCCACAAGGGAGCAACTGGGTGCGATTAGAACAGGACATAGACGCAAGGGTTAAATAGGCTGATTGTCTGTTTAAGCATGTTAAGTGTGTGTTAAAGCGACATTTGAAGGTTTCTGGATTTCACTAGGAATATAATATACTGTACATATGTATCTATTTACTTTTATGTCCTTTTTTTTTTATTTTAAGAAATGCTTAAAATTATTAGAATTTGTACCGGTTTTGGACTGCCCTCTGTAGCCCATGAATACACACATTGTGAAGTGCAGTCTTTAATCTTACACAATCAGTGACCTCTCACGCAGCATTTTACTGAATGTTGGTTGGTAACTGTGAGACCATGCACACACTGTCTTCACCAGTTGGGAACTATTAGTTACATTTTAAGCACTTCTTAATAAAATAAAGTACATACAAATAAATAGATCCATAGGTATAGTCCTGCTTTCTATCTTGTTGTGATACCTCTAAATAATACTAGTTTATCATGCAATGTTTGCATATTCTTCAAAGTGTATAACTTGAGAAGTGGGGTGCGGTGTATACAAACAATTTAGTGATATTTTAGGGATGATATCGTTCGTAAAGTATTTGCACAAATCATGATTCATCAGGCACATAAAGATATCTAAAAAAAATATAATAAAAAGTTAAAAGAGTTGGGTGGGGTTCAAAGTAAGATCTTGTGAAAACATTTTATATAGTCGGTAAAATAAAAATTAAAGGAACTCTGTCATCCCAACAGGAAGTTGATTCAATTCTAAGGAGCATTAAAAATGCTCTATATATTATATTATCAGTTTTTCTCTATAGTAAATTATTTCAAATTGTTTTTGTGGCACCTGAATGCTAATGTGCATCTGAGTGCTTGATAAGGTTGGGAGAGGTAACACTGCATACAGTCACTAAGAAGTTAGTCTGTGCTCACTATGGGACAATGAAGTAAATCTAGACTAGCGCTCTTAAGATGCATAAGATCCATCCTTTTTCTTACATCCTGTCTTGCACAGTCGTTCAGTTGAAAACATTTTGAGTTCTTCGGCAGGGTTTGCATTAAGATCAGAGTCTCTAACTGATGTTGCTCATTTCTTCTGCAGGGAAGCAAAGATCAGTTAAAAGAAGTCTGGGAAGAAACAGATGGCCTGGATCCCAATGAGTTCAATCCTAAAACTTTCTTTAACTTACATGGTAAGAAAGACTCTTTAGATTTTAGAAACAAAAAAACCCTCTTATGCATGTTGTTCATAATTAGTGTAGGTGCACATACATTATACAGTGACCAGCAGAGTTCATGCAAAACATAGGAATAACTTTACATTATTTTCACTTTTGAGTCATTAACTCTTAATAATCTATCTCCAACTGTAACCAAAGCACAGATAACGTCCAGGTTTCAAGGGACATTGACCCTCTCTCCCGCCATCTTGCATGTGTTCTAATTATGCAGGATTTGTTTCTGCTATATGCTGGCCCTGAATACAGCTCTGTACGTTGCTGAGGTGCATGACCTACAAGCCAGCTTTGTGGAGCACACAGTGGCCAGTCATAGTCAGAGAGGCATGAAGCTTCTTAAAAGTTAAGTTGCCATTGACCTCTTGCTAGCCTCTTTTGCTCGGTCATCTAGTTTGGAGGGATGGCCTGATCTAGGTCTTCCTGGTGCCATACACCTTCCACTCCTTAATTATGTTTTGATTGTACGCCATAGGACAGTAAAAGCCATTGAAATAATTTTATATCCATCTCCTGAATTTTGCCTTTCCATAACTTTTTTTATTTGAGGTTATTTTTTAAAGTATCTTTTCTCCCATAGTGGAATTTTTACTTTTTGAAATGAAGTAGAATAAATTGCATTTATTCGGAACTAATCCAGATTGCTACAACTGGTGTAAGGTGGAGACCATTTGTTTCTTGTAAGATGATTTTGTTCTAACTTAGAAAGTTTACAAATGCAGCTGTAAGGGGGGTGTTCATATATCCAAATAATGTATTTTACTTTTGTAATATTACTTTTCAGAATGCTTTAGCATTTTATAACTGAACTAATGTGGTTTACAGTGTGTAAATAACAATGGAAGAATCCTTATTTAATTTGATATTCTGGAAATAAAAACCAAACAAGAAATAGTACATGTTTGAAATAGTATATACGTGTGTTTGTTTATTATGGCTTATCCTACTGTAAACCGTACTTGTATAAATGTTTCCCATTGTCCCTCTTCCAGATACCAATGGTGATGGCGTGCTCGATGAGCAGGAACTAGAGGCTCTCTTTACAAAAGAGGTAAGGTTCAGGTGTCTGTTGCACATGATATTTCCATTAGATCCCAGTAGCAACACAATAACCTGAGTGACAAATGTGAATAACAGAAAAGCAGCTTGTACCATGCATTGCAAAATGAGTTCCAGCAGATCAGAAACACTCACTGAGTAAGCTGTTGCCTGTTTGTTTTATTAGCTGGAAAAAGTGTATGACCCAAAAAATGAAGAGGATGACATGATGCAGATGGAAGAAGAGAGACTGCGCATGCGGGAGCATGTCATGAAAAATGTAAGGACCTTTTTTATTCATGTAAATTACTTCAGAGATAGTCATTAATTAGGTTCCTTATCTTTGTTCCATTTACTTAGACAAGTCGCTATGGTATTTAATATCATTTCTAAACTGTATTGCACATAATACATTATTAGATATGTTTCTGATTAGTAATCCTTGTCTTTCAGGTGGATACAAATCATGATCGTTTGGTGACACTGGAAGAGTTTGTGAAGTCCACTGAGAGGAGGGAGTTTAATGAACATGGTGGCTGGGATGTGAGTTTTAGTTGTGTCCGTAAAGACCTGATCTAAGCATAACCTTTTTTTTCTGGAATTTTTTTTTTATCATGAGTGGTAAAGGCAGAGTTTTATTTAGAGTTTAGAAAAAAATGATTACTATAACATTACATGTTTTACCTGATACAGCACATATGTGGTCTGATAGTATTTTTTGCACATTTTATCAAAACTTATACTGTATACAAGTAGAACCTTCTAGGAAGCTGTTAAATAGCAAGCAAATATATACAATTTTAATTTCCCTTTTTATTTATTTGTGCCGTTTTTGTTCCATTTGTGTCTGATAGCTTAGCTTTGTAGAAAACTGTCCTGCGGGGCATGTTCAGTCACAGGAAATAGAAGAAATGAAATGTTACAATCCTGCCTTCTAGGAGGTATAAGGACTTAATTTTCTTCATTTATTTATATGCAATCACTGTTGGACATTATAAAAAAATATTTAATGTTAATTATACCTCTTTATTCTTAACTGATTAGAGCATATAAGGGAAATCACAGGAGTTGTTTAAAAAGTTTTTAGAACTTGTCGTGCATTAAACTGTCCATAAAGTAAGCCTGAAATGTGACTTAATGTAATGGCTGATGATTTCAGAATGTTTAATACATTCAAAAATTGTCCTTTCTGATATTTTTATCAGAATATGAATATGTGTAACTTGTTGTTTGTGTGTGTGTTTTTTTTTTTTTCCTCCAGACTGTTGATGAAACAGACGTTTACACAGAAGAGGAGTTGCGCAGGTTTGAGAAGGAGCTGGTTGAACAAGAGATGCAACTGAACCTGCGTGCAGAGGAGCTACGCAAGGAGCATGAAAACCTACAGCAAAAACAAATCGAACTGGATGCCCAAAAGCGCGAGTATCAGCAGGTATTGGTGACAGATCTCTGAATCCAACATTTTTGTGGACTCTATACATTGAGCTATAAAGTGTTAATCATTTTCCAGATCGCAGGATTTACCACCTATCAAGGTGTCTTCTAATTTAAATGCATGTTAAGCTTCTCATGTTTTTGTGCTGGTCGGTTTTATTGCTGTTGAGTGAAATGTCAGAAAAATAATTATCGTGGCATTGCTGCAGTCTTTCTACCCTGCGAGCATGAATAGTAGAAGAGTGAGTTCCACAGAATAAGACAAGCAAGCTGTGAGCTTTACATGTGTTTTAAAACTGCAAGAGATCTCTGTTCATGCTTCCTTCTGTCTAAGGATTTTAATTATTTGACTGCTGAACTAGTGAATAGCGAGAGTCAATACCGAAATATTTGACACTGGTTCTATTACATGTAAAGCTAAAATGTTTCCTCATCATAATATCTGAAAAATATAAAATTAGAAAACCTAAGTGTTTGCGCATGGAATACATGGTTTCAGATGAAATTGAAGGATAGGGGACTAAACCTGACTTGAAAGATTGAGAGGAAGTATGAAAAACGACATTGAGACCTTATTATTTTATCTTGTTTTTACTTTCAAAAGAACATGTATAAAAATACAGTTTCAGTCCTGAGATTTACAAAGCTTCCTGTTGCCTTAAGAAAACAATCCCACCCCCGCATCACTTTAGTATAAGCTTACTACACTAGAAACACTATTTTTATTCTATAAAAACACCTCTCTGATGTGTTTAAAATATGTTTGTGTTTTTTTAAATATATGATAGAAAGTTTTGGACTCTAAAGGGATACTGAAGGATCCTAAATCTAGTATCCATGCAAACCGTTAAACTACCTTTGCAACTGAATGCTACTAATAATATGATTGAGCTTACTATTTTATGCCTATGAATCTGCCTCATTCATGCTTCTGCATGTTCTGTGCAACTCCTAAGTTATCAGGCACTTTCCTATGAGACTGAGATGCCTGCACCCCTAGTGATTTAGGTATTCTGCTTTATTGCAGTTGATATATTATATTTGTCCATAAAAGGTGTTGGAGATCGTTCAAAGCAACATCATATGACTAGGCCTACATCTTCAGACACTGTACCTTATTTACCTTTTTTTTTTTTGGGGGGGGGGGGGATTTTGTACCAGTTGTGGTGACTCCAGACTTAACACTACTGACACCACCATACATTAAAGGGAGCTTTTTTTATTTTCTTTTAAGGGAATTGGACTACCATATACACAATCCTATACACTATGTTTGTATATGCTGTGGAGAAAGACAAGGAAATGTTGTTTCGCCCTTTTTATCTAAATAATCTGAATTTATGGTGGTCAAGTGGCTACCATTTTCTGTTTGCTTTGTGCATGTTGGATATCTGAGCACTGGCTGAGTACCCATTCCACACATGCAGAATATTATAGAAAGGTGTGTGTGTAAATATGGGGTTTATATTGTTAAGATTATATTGCATTTTTATATATTCGTATCTTTCCAGCTTCTCCCCAAGTGAGTTATTTATTTATTTATTTTTTATGTTTTTAATGAACATTTTCAAATCTCAGCATAATGGCTGAATGTGTCCTTTATGTATGTGACTATTTTTCTATATTACCAGGCTGTCATGCACATGGAGCAGAAGAAGACTCAGCAGGCAGGAGCAGAGCTTGCTGCTGGCCCCAATGGGGAGTTGAAGTTTCAACCAGAGGCTGCGGCGCAGGAGAATCAAGGCAAGTTCTAAATATTAAGTTTGCCCAATGCAATAGGTTTTTATTTCACTGAAATTCTTATTTTTTATTTATTTTCTAATCATTGATCTAGTTTTGTATTTTTTGTTCGTTTTTTGTGAAAGAATAAAAAAAGTAATCTCTCTCTCATTCAGTTATCTTTGCCTCTGTACAGAGCTGTGACCCATTTCAGTACAGCAGGAGAGTGCATGACAGGTCTCATATACTATAAGGAGTTATGAACATGAATAAGACTTAAAATAAATATTGTCTTTCTGCAGCTAAACCACCAGAAACTCCACATGATTCCGTTCAAGCCCAAGCTCAACCTGGCGCCCCCGGTAATGCACCAGAGCAGCAACTGGTAAAGAAAGATCCAGAACCAGCCAACGACCATCTTGTTCAGAACGAGCAGCCTGCCCATTCAGACCAATGAAAAAGGAAAGCAATCTGTAGGAGTGGATACTGCAAAGGGATAAGTGTTTAAGGCTCCAGTAATACCTATACAAATCTGAGTGAGCATCCCTGCACAGCCTTTTCTGCACCTCCTTACCTTGGCCTTCTGAATTTCAGAGATAAGGGATGTGCAATCAACTTCCGGGTAAATCTCTCACATTGGGAATCGGGCTTCTTGTTTTCAAAAAACAAATTTTACAAAATAAATTTAAAAAACTAAAATAACAGCATGAGGGAGGAGAGGTCCGTTTTAACAACATAAATGCACTTTCTGTTGCCATTGTATCTTTTTATTGATCAACCCCAGGGTACTGCGCAAAGGAGGTAATGGAGGTCTCCCTCCTGCATTACTCTATGGCTCTGTCTTACGATAGCTTTTGCATTGGACATGGTAGTGAGTATAGGACCTGTCATGTCATAAGCACATTGTTCTCTTCATTGCATGACTTAGACCAAGTTTGTATAGATTTGGGGATAGCAATCCCTTCTATGGAAAAAACATTCAACATTATTTACTTTGTGGTGTAACCTATATATATATATCTGTGAAACCAGGTCCTAAATATTTGTATTTCCAAAAATGTCTGGCAACTTTCAAATTTCTAATTTTGAGACTACCACCACAGAAAGTCTGTTCTAAGCAGAAAAATACTTCTAGTTCTTGATAAACATCTGAGGTTTCTCCTGGAAACCTAGTAGCTGCTGGAAAATCTAGATCATATTGTCTTGAAATAATGCTTTTTAAAACCTATGGTTAGAGGGGATTTATTATGTAAATTGGGGAGGGGTCAGTGCTTTTTAAAACACAAAAATTGGTTAGGTTTATCAGAACATTTCCTCCAGTTTTTTTTTTTTTTTCAGTTGTCATATCCTAGAATAAAGTAATTTTAATGTCATGATAATTATGTTTCCATCTTTAAGGTGTACGTATGTCTTTTTTTATTATTTTTATTTTATAATTAGGGATTAATGTGAGAGCATGATCTATATCCAAAGAACTGTAACTGCCAAATCAATAAATTAAAGTTTTTTTTTTTAAAGAGATTTAAAAATCCATGTGTGATTAGAGTGGTATTTTCAAACTGTCACAAATGGATTTCTGTTTTCTAGCTCTAGTATAAAACGGTTGTCTAGTAATTGTGGCTGTAACTTATCTCATTCAGATAACAAGTATAAAAATAAGATTGTGGTTCATTCACATTTCAACTCTTGAGCTTATTTAGCAGGAAGAGCATCAATTACCTCAATACAGACATAGGGCCTTATTCAATTGCGATGTGGCCAATTGAATAGGGACCTAAAGAAGCACATAGCGTATTTTTATTAAATACGTTTTTAGTTAGTGAAAACCTTTCTTTTGGATAGATGCTTGCTAACTAAAAACTTCTTTAAAAAATATGTTATGTGCTTATTTAGTGCCCTATTCAATTGGCCAAATTGCAATTGAATGAGGGCCTTAGTGTGGAGTAGTGTTTGGGTTCAATATGTGTTAACTTGTAGATGTAGCTGCACCATTGGCTCTAGTCTTGTCATCAAGTTATTTCTTACAAGGGCTGTAATTCTCTAAAATATAATAGCAGAATCACCATCAACCCCAGAGTTATTAAAATTATCATTGCAGTCAATTCAGGGAATCAGGTGGTGTTACTAATTATTATAGATTGGTGAACCAAGCCCATTAGATGTGTGGTAAATATTATTCTTTGTAATTCCTCTGTTCCTTGTTTTGTTCCCATCATGTAATCCTCTCACTGTGACTACCTAATAAAAAAGAATTATACAAATGGTTTTGTCATTGTGATGTATTAATACAATTATTTGTGAATTGCTATGTAACTAAATCTGTGAATCTCTAAGGTAAGAAACGCACTTCCTTTTATGGTCATGATACTGCCAAAATCTCAGTCTGATCTCATCAGAGAGTGAGTGAGATGCAAGCAGAGAGGAAGCTGCATCTACACTCTCATAACATTGTAACTAGATTAGTAATCAATAACTCTCCTATAAACTGAAAGTATGATTGATACACCCAAGAAATGTGAGGTAAACATACTAGTCAATTGACAGTCAACCCAGTAACCCCCCCCCCCCCGTCAAGCACGTAATATTTAACATAGCAAGACCGATAAATCGTAATTCCGACAACTATATGTGATAATAAGGTAAAAATATTGGAGTCCTAACAAAACATTGTACCGGTTAGGATCAGATTAGTGAGTAATCATGTATTCTGATGTGTGTATATTATTATATCTGAGTACCAAGATATAATGAGAGAAAATAATGCACAGAAGTCAGTGTCATCAGAATAATCTCTTGAGTTTATTTGGACGGCCAGTTCCTTATATAGCATAACACACGTCGCAGCTAAAAGCATAGTTGAAAATTAGTGTTAAATACAAAAGTGTCTTTCTCTGTATAACTCAGCAAAACGATCCTTATCTAATCCCAGCTTCCTATAGATATCTTGTATCTCATTAGTTTCTGAAACAAAGACAGGATACAGGAAACAGATGTTTTAAAGAACATTAACGTAAACATTCTACAGATGACGCAATTAAACATTCTAGTGAGATACAAGCTGATATACTTTTTATAATCATGATATTCTTACCTAATTATTTCATAATGAGGAAATTAAAATACGTAACAGTCCCTCCTCTTATAAATGTATTAAACAAAGGTCTTAAAGCAAGGTTCAGTTTAAATGGTAACATTGCCATTGACGGTCTGGCAGTGGAACAGGTTCCAAATAGATGATCTGTGAGGGCACAGTCCTATTCACAGGGCTCACCTTAATGAGATCAATAGTCTCTCTGGGCTCCTCTTTTTGCAGTACCTGAATATGCAAATATTCCATGTTGTTACCTCTGCCTGAGGTGTAGATTCCAAAAGTATGTCTCCCTTCATCACACTTTTGTATAGCTGATTTTGGCTGCAGGAGAATGGCTCCACACCCGTGTCAGCTTTAAGCGTCTCTTTGTACTTTTGCACTTCCTGTGATAAGGTGGGGAGTAACCCCGATCAGCTCCTGTATTCCATAAGGCCAGTTTCCAGCTAGGACATCTCTCATTTCCATACGGAGAGGCTATACACAAGTATACTGGCGCTTTTCTCACCCCTCCACTACGTCTTCTTCTAGAAAGTCCACATCTTAGTACTTGACAGGTCTATTTGGTTGGTTCCTATCTGCTCTTCCTTGAACACTAGGGTCACTTGGCCAGTTAAATTGACTTCCATCATGTCTCTTTTCATTCTGTGCATCCACATCTCTTTAATAGATTGCGTCTGGTTGCCTCTGGGTCTTGTTACTTCTTCCCATATGATTATGGGTGCTACTATGCAAAGAGTTATCAAGATGAGGCATGTCCGTGAGATTCTTAGGCCACACCAGTTAGGTCTTTTGAACAGGTGCCAGGACATTTTCTTGGGCCAGTTGAGAACCCCAAAACCCGCACCATTCGGTTCTTCACTGGGTTTGAGACGAGTTTGCCCCCCTTTGTAGCCCAGCCTGACTCGCAATGAGTAAGCTAGCAGGTTTTAGGAATCAACCGGCTCAAGCTCTGGCACTTTTACTCTCTTGCAGTGAGTCAGGTGTATTCAGGTGGCTTGTTCTGCAACTTTCAAGGCAGTGGGTGTTGACAGCAGAACTTGGTACCGTCCTTCCCACCTGGCCGATGCCCAATTTTTGCGCTTGATTACTTTAATTAGGACCCACTGGCCTGGTTGTACCAAGCAGGGTCCCTGCTGTGGCTGTGGATGAGAGAGAGAGATGGAGATAATATCTTTCTTACTTAACATTTTTCTCATATAGTCTGCTAAGTTTTCACTCATGTTCTCATCTTCTGAGATAAATGGTCTAAATTCTGGTAGTAGGAATGGTCTCCGATACAATATTTCAAACGGGGTTAACTTCTTCCTGCCTGAAAGCATGTGCTTGTTTAGCATGACTAATGGTAAACAGTAAAGCCAATGTTTCCCTGTCGCTGCCATCGTTTTCCTCAATTTATTTTTAATGGTACCATTAGTTCTCTCCACTAATCCAGCTGACTGTGGGTGGTACGCACAGTGGTTTTTCAACTCTATGTGTAATGCTTTACTCAAGTGGTCGATAATTTTGTTCACAAAATGTGTACCGTTATCGCTATATATTTCCTCTGGTATACCAAACCTAGGAATTATTTGTGTCACTAAGGTTTTAGCCACTGTGATTGCGTCAGGGTGTGCACATGGTTTCGTTTCCACCCACCTAGAGTATACATCAATTATCACTAGGCAATATTTCTTCCCTTCACACTTTGTTAGTTCAATGAAATCCATACATATTGTCTGGAAGGGGTATGTTGGTTCTGGGAATGTGCCTCTTATGGGGGTGATAGTTACCCTGAGGGTTGTGTTGTGCACAAACAAGGCACCCTGCACAAAATTTTTAAAATAGGTGTTTAATCCATAGGCTGAAAATATTCTGCTGACCATGTCTACCATACTCCCTCTTGAGACTTGACTAATGCCATGGCTCAACATAGCTGCATATCTGAACATTGATTTTGGTAAAATTTGGTTTCCTTTCTGCACTCTCATAAATATTATCATACCTTTAACCAGTATGTGTTTTCTTGTGAGGGTGCGTCTGTCTGTATTTGCTGTTGAATACTCTTGTCAATTTGGTCTACGAGATACACCGATGTGTAGCTGTGTAAGAGAAAAATGTGTATGTTTACTTTGTCTCAGTTACCCAGTTCAGGCTTTTCCTATATATTTTCGTGCTCGGTGAGTATTGCACTCCGAGGTCATAGGGCAAGTACTCCTATTGTGTTTTATCTGTCTGAGCCTCTTCTACCATCCCTCCTACCTGTACCCACCTTCCACCAGCTGGCATAGCCAGTGATATGTGTGGCACTATGTGTCCTGCATAGAGTAACTGGTCTTAATCATTCAATTTTACTCCCACCCCTGTATACCCATTTTCTGTCCAGTATATGTAATCCAAGGTTATTCTGGTATTGATGTGTTTGAAAAATGTTTTTCATAGTCGACATCCCTCCCGGGTGTACTTTCAAATTTCATAGTGCAGTGTAATGACCCTGTGCTTTGTTTTACACTGGAAGATGGAGCTAGGTCATTAGCCATGGCTACCAAAGTGCTGGATACTTGTCCTGGCCCTTTCGACACCATGTCTAATGTGTAAAAGTAATGTGGTTCACCCATTTCCTGTACTACATTTACATCGACAGGTATGTCCCCCATGTATGCTTTCACGCCTTACTCTGTAGGAACCACTCTAATGTTGCATTTCAGCATCAGATCTCTACCCAAGAGATTTATTGGGCCTCTAGGGGAGAGTATAAAAGGATGCTCAAATGTTTGGCCATTGAACAATCTCCCTGTGAGTGGACATGATATAGGTTCGCTATTTGTCTGTCTTACTGCTGACCTAACCAGTATGTTTTGTGACGACGGGTAACTAGTCCATGTGCCATCATCACTCAACACTGATCTACATGCTCCTGTTTCGCATAAAAATGTTATCATTACCCCCTCTACATCTAGCTGAATGACTGGTTGTTCTGCTAGAGCCATTAAGTCTATCCATGATTCTAAATTCAACACATCATTTATTTCTGGCAAGTTTGCATCATTATTAACATACTCATACAATTCAGATTCAAGCAATTCTTGTTCAGCAAATATTTGTAAAGGAGGGGTACAACCTGGTTCTAGTCATTTGTCAGTCTGGTGGTCATCGTCGTCCGCTCCCTCTTCCTCCTGGTACTTTCTGTTTCTTCAGGAACGTGCTAAGTGGCTGGCCTTGCCACATACGTAACAATTTCCATAAAACTTTTTCTCTGCTTCCACCTCGACCTTGTCCACGTCCACCTCCTCTCCCTCCACGTTTTTGGTTATTTCCACCATCACCAGAAAAGAAAGCAAAAGTTATAGGTTGCGCTTTCCCATCAACAGAAGTCATCAAATACACCTCCTTTGGTTTACTATCTTGCTTTATCTGTTTCTTTTCATTTGCTCTCTTACACTGCTCTTCTGCATGTTTAGCATATTCTATGGTTTCCCTAAGGGGACATGTTTTGTAAGTAATTTGGTGTTGTATCACAAAGTCATTTATTTTTTTTAGTTGCTGAGCATATGGTCCAGCGTCATCATATGGGTTAGGTCTGGCTACCCCGCTATGGCTGTCAAATACTACCCGCAACCTCCCCATATATTGTTCCACACTCATCATCTTTTTGTACACACTCGTTTATCTTAGTCCAGTCTGCGTGTTCTCTGTGTCTGTCAGCTATTCTGTCTACTCATTGGGTCAGTTCTTGTGATCCATATTGCAATGGCTCCCCCCTTGGGTCCAGTGGATTCCAGTCACCTTCACTAAGGATCCAATCGGACCCTAATATCTGCCTCAGACACCGTACAACCTCAACACCATTTAATTTAAAACTTTGCTGCAATCCCATGTCATTTGGGTGGGGGACTCCTGCTACAGCTCTCCTCACATCTGCATCTGTCCATGCTCGGTATACTAGCATTGTGGGTGGCAACACATTTCCCCCATCTACAAGCTCTCCCCCCCCCTAGGATTGGGAACCTCAATTAAGGGATAAAATGGCACAGATGTTATTCCCTTACCTCCGTATTGATGATCTGGTGCCCGCCTGGTTCTGGCGGGCCGTCCTTCATAAGGTGGTGGTGTTGGAGGAGGTGGATTTGGAGCGGTGGCGGCAAGCAGGTATTTGCGGGCATCATCAAATTCGTCCTCTACATCATCACTATAAGTGACCATATTCCCAGGAGTTGGAGGGGCGGTCAGTCGTGGAAGTCTTTTCTGTGTACACATAAACATATCCTCTTTCGAAGGAGAGAGGTGGTTAACATTACATGTCCCTCCCCCCGTAGGCACCGTCATTGTGATACACAATTGCCTTTTTGTTTTCATCTTCAACAATTTTTTATTTTTAGTATAGAAAATGTATTTACTTTTTATTATTTTATTTTTATTTCCTTAATTAAGTAACGTTGCGTTTACTTTTACTTTCGTATACTTCTTTGTGTATAGTAAAGCTCAATAAAGTTTGAACGTCTCCTATACCTTCCTTGTAATAAGGATTAATATTGCCAAGAAGTAGTGGATACAGGGCACTGATTCCAGCAGAGGTAGTATAGTAGATGCTGTGTATCCAGTGGGTGCGGTGAGCATTGTCATCACTTAAAAGGAGTTATAATAATATGCCTTTGTCTCTCTTTACAGCAACCACACTTTCTCCCTTCTGCTATTTTCCCCTCAAGGATACAGACAGACATATTTTACATAAAAACTAACACACACACACAGAGGAAAAAATGAGAGTAGGAAAGGGGAGTGGTCTGCTATGTGGGGGGTTGGCCAGACCCTGCACATCTTCACATAATGCAGATCAGTCACCTCCCTGCCCAAAGGTCAAGCATCGAGTAAAGTTACAAAGACACAGAAACTTGATATATATACACAAATACACATAAGAAAACAATTCTAGAATACAGTGTTCACAATTCCCACACATAAGTGTGTTTTTACCAGACATTAGTTACAGATGCACACCAGAAACCCTTTGCATATTAAACATTTCTGTAGAGATAACCTTGAAAACTGCAGGGTCTAGAAACCACACACCTGGCAGTGCGATTGATGCCCATGAGAGCCTATCCACGTTATTTTATTTTTATTTCCTTAATTAAGTAACGTTGCGTTTACCTTTACTTTCGTATACTTCTTTGTGTATAGTAAAGCTCAATAAAGTTTGAACGTCTCCTATACCTTCCTTGTAATAAGGATTAATATTGCCAAGAAGTAGTGGATACAGTCAACAAAGACAGGATACAGGAAACAGATGTTTTAAAGAACATTAACGTAAACATTCTACAGATGACGCAATTAAACATTCTAGTGAGATACAAGCTGATATACTTTTTATAATCATGATATTCTTACCTAATTATTTCATAATGAGGAAATTAAAATACGTAACAGTCCCTCCTCTTATAAATGTATTAAACAAAGGTCTTAAAGCAAGGTTCAGTTTAAATGGTAACATTGCCATTGACGGTCTGGCAGTGGAACAGGTTCCAAATAGATGATCTGTGAGGGCACAGTCCTATTCACAGGGCTCACCTTAATGAGATCAATAGTCTCTCTGGGCTCCTCTTTTTGCAGTACCTGAATATGCAAATATTCCATGTTGTTACCTCTGCCTGAGGTGTAGATTCCAAAAGTATGTCTCCCTTCATCACACTTTTGTATAGCTGATTTTGGCTGCAGGAGAATGGCTCCACACCCGTGTCCGCTTTAAGCGTCTCTTTGTACTTTTGCACTTCCTGTGATAAGGTGGGGAGTAACCCCGATCAGCTCCTGTATTCCATAAGGCCAGTTTCCAGCTAGGACATCTCTCATTTCCATACGGAGAGGCTATACACAAGTATACTGGCGCTTTTCTCACCCCTCCACTACGTCTTCTTCTAGAAAGTCCACATCTTAGTACTTGACATAGGTCTATTTGGTTGGTTCCTATCTGCTCTTCCTTGAACACTAGGGTCACTTGGCCAGTTAAATTGACTTCCATCATGTCTCTTTTCATTCTGTGCATCCACATCTCTTTAATAGATTGCGTCTGGTTGCCTCTGGGTCTTGTTACTTCTTCCCATATGATTATGGGTGCTACTATGCAAAGAGTTATCAAGATGAGGCATGTCCGTGAGATTCTTAGGCCACACCAGTTAGGTCTTTTGAACAGGTGCCAGGACATTTTCTTGGGCCAGTTGAGAACCCCAAAACCCGCACCATTCGGTTCTTCACTGGGTTTGAGACGAGTTTGCCCCCCTTTGTAGCCCAGCCTGACTCGCAATGAGTCAGCTAGCAGGTTTTAGGAATCAACCGGCTCAAGCTCTGGCACTTTTACTCTCTTGCAGTGAGTCAGGTGTATTCAGGTGGCTTGTTCTGCAACTTTCAAGGCAGTGGGTGTTGACAGCAGAACTTGGTACCGTCCTTCCCACCTGGCCGATGCCCAATTTTTGCGCTTGATTACTTTAATTAGGACCCACTGGCCTGGTTGTACCAAGCAGGGTCCCTGCTGTTGCTGTGGATGAGAGAGAGATGGAGATAATATCTTTCTTACTTAACATTTTTCTCATATAGTCTGCTAAGTTTTCACTCATGTTCTCATCTTCTGAGATAAATGGTCTAAATTCTGGTAGTAGGAATGGTCTCCGATACAATATTTCAAACGGGGTTAACTTCTTCCTGCCTGAAAGCATGTGCTTGTTTAGCATGACTAATGGTAAACAGTAAAGCCAATTTTTCCCTGTCGCTGCCATCGTTTTCCTCAATTTATTTTTAATGGTACCATTAGTTCTCTCCACTAATCCAGCTGACTGTGGGTGGTACGCACAGTGGTTTTTCAACTCTATGTGTAATGCTTTACTCAAGTGGTCGATAATTTTGTTCACAAAATGTGTACCGTTATCGCTATATATTTCCTCTGGTATACCAAACCTAGGAATTATTTGTGTCACTAAGGTTTTAGCCACTGTGATTGCGTCAGGGTGTGCACATGGTTTCGTTTCCACCCACCTAGAGTATACATCAATTATCACTAGGCAATATTTCTTCCCTTCACACTTTGTTAGTTCAATGAAATCCATACATATTGTCTGGAAGGGGTATGTTGGTTCTGGGAATGTGCCTCTTATGGGGTGATAGTTACCCTGAGGGTTGTGTTGTGCACAAACAAGGCACCCTGCACAAAATTTTTAAAATAGGTGTTTAATCCATAGGCTGAAAATATTCTGCTGACCATGTCTACCATACTCCCTCTTGAGACTTGACTAATGCCATGGCTCAACATAGCTGCATATCTGAACATTGATTTTGGTAAAATTTGGTTTCCTTTCTGCACTCTCATAAATATTATCATACCTTTAACCAGTATGTGTTTTCTTGTGAGGGTGCGTCTGTCTGTATTTGCTGTTGAATACTCTTGTCAATTTGGTCTACGAGATACACCGATGTGTAGCTGTGTAAGAGAAAAATGTGTATGTTTACTTTGTCTCAGTTACCCAGTTCAGGCTTTTCCTATATATTTTCGTGCTCGGTGAGTATTGCACTCCGAGGTCATAGGGCAAGTACTCCTATTGTGTTTTATCTGTCTGAGCCTCTTCTACCATCCCTCCTACCTGTACCCACCTTCCACCAGCTGGCATAGCCAGTGATATGTGTGGCACTATGTGTCCTGCATAGAGTAACTGGTCTTAATCATTCAATTTTACTCCCACCCCTGTATACCCATTTTCTGTCCAGTATATGTAATCCAAGGTTATTCTGGTATTGATGTGTTTGAAAAATGTTTTTCATAGTCGACATCCCTCCCGGGTGTACTTTCAAATTTCATAGTGCAGTGTAATGACCCTGTGCTTTGTTTTACACTGGAAGATGGAGCTAGGTCATTAGCCATGGCTACCAAAGTGCTGGATACTTGTCCTGGCCCTTTCGACACCATGTCTAATGTGTAAAAGTAATGTGGTTCACCCATTTCCTGTACTACATTTACATCGACAGGTATGTCCCCCATGTATGCTTTCACGCCTTACTCTGTAGGAACCACTCTAATGTTGCATTTCAGCATCAGATCTCTACCCAAGAGATTTATTGGGCCTCTAGGGGAGAGTATAAAAGGATGCTCAAATGTTTGGCCATTGAACAATCTCCCTGTGAGTGGACATGATATAGGTTCGCTATTTGTCTGTCTTACTGCTGACCTAACCAGTATGTTTTGTGACGACGGGTAACTAGTCCATGTGCCATCATCACTCAACACTGATCTACATGCTCCTGTATCGCATAAAAATGTTATCATTACCCCCTCTACATCTAGCTGAATGACTGGTTGTTCTGCTAGAGCCATTAAGTCTATCCATGATTCTAAATTCAACACATCATTTATTTCTGGCAAGTTTGCATCATTATTAACATACTCATACAATTCAGATTCAAGCAATTCTTGTTCAGCAAATATTTGTAAAGGAGGGGTACAACCTGGTTCTAGTCATTTGTCAGTCTGGTGGTCATCGTCGTCCGCTCCCTCTTCCTCCTGGTACTTTCTGTTTCTTCAGGAACGTGCTAAGTGGCTGGCCTTGCCACATACGTAACAATTTCCATAAAACTTTTTCTCTGCTTCCACCTCGACCTTGTCCACGTCCACCTCCTCTCCCTCCACGTTTTTGGTTATTTCCACCATCACCAGAAAAGAAAGCAAAAGTTATAGGTTGCGCTTTCCCATCAACAGAAGTCATCAAATACACCTCCTTTGGTTTACTATCTTGCTTTATCTGTTTCTTTTCATTTGCTCTCTTACACTGCTCTTCTGCATGTTTAGCATATTCTATGGTTTCCCTAAGGGGACATGTTTTGTAAGTAATTTGGTGTTGTATCACAAAGTCATTTATTTTTTTTAGTTGCTGAGCATATGGTCCAGCGTCATCATATGGGTTAGGTCTGGCTACCCCGCTATGGCTGTCAAATACTACCCGCAACCTCCCCATATATTGTTCCACACTCATCATCTTTTTGTACACACTCGTTTATCTTAGTCCAGTCTGCGTGTTCTCTGTGTCTGTCAGCTATTCTGTCTACTCATTGGGTCAGTTCTTGTGATCCATATTGCAATGGCTCCCCCCTTGGGTCCAGTGGATTCCAGTCACCTTCACTAAGGATCCAATCGGACCCTAATATCTGCCTCAGACACCGTACAACCTCAACACCATTTAATTTAAAACTTTGCTGCAATCCCATGTCATTTGGGTGGGGGACTCCTGCTACAGCTCTCCTCACATCTGCATCTGTCCATGCTCGGTATACTAGCATTGTGGGTGGCAACACATTTCCCCCATCTACAAGCTCTCCCCCCCCCCTAGGATTGGGAACCTCAATTAAGGGATAAAATGGCACAGATGTTATTCCCTTACCTCCGTATTGATGATCTGGTGCCCGCCTGGTTCTGGCGGGCCGTCCTTCATAAGGTGGTGGTGTTGGAGGAGGTGGATTTGGAGCGGTGGCGGCAAGCAGGTATTTGCGGGCATCATCAAATTCGTCCTCTACATCATCACTATAAGTGACCATATTCCCAGGAGTTGGAGGGGCGGTCAGTCGTGGAAGTCTTTTCTGTGTACACATAAACATATCCTCTTTCGAAGGAGAGAGGTGGTTAACATTACATGTCCCTCCCCCCGTAGGCACCGTCATTGTGATACACAATTGCCTTTTTGTTTTCATCTTCAACAATTTTTTATTTTTAGTATAGAAAATGTATTTACTTTTTATTATTTTATTTTTATTTCCTTAATTAAGTAACGTTGCGTTTACTTTTACTTTCGTATACTTCTTTGTGTATAGTAAAGCTCAATAAAGTTTGAACGTCTCCTATACCTTCCTTGTAATAAGGATTAATATTGCCAAGAAGTAGTGGATACAGGGCACTGATTCCAGCAGAGGTAGTATAGTAGATGCTGTGTATCCAGTGGGTGCGGTGAGCATTGTCATCACTTAAAAGGAGTTATAATAATATGCCTTTGTCTCTCTTTACAGCAACCACACTTTCTCCCTTCTGCTATTTTCCCCTCAAGGATACAGACAGACATATTTTACATAAAAACTAACACACACACACAGAGGAAAAAATGAGAGTAGGAAAGGGGAGTGGTCTGCTATGTGGGGGGTTGGCCAGACCCTGCACATCTTCACATAATGCAGATCAGTCACCTCCCTGCCCAAAGGTCAAGCATCGAGTAAAGTTACAAAGACACAGAAACTTGATATATATACACAAATACACATAAGAAAACAATTCTAGAATACAGTGTTCACAATTCCCACACATAAGTGTGTTTTTACCAGACATAAGTTACAGATGCACACCAGAAACCCTTTGCATATTAAACATTTCTGTAGAGATAACCTTGAAAACTGCAGGGTCTAGAAACCACACACCTGGCAGTGCGATTGATGCCCATGAGAGCCTATCCACTTAGATATATATATATATATATATATATATATATATATATATATCTTGAACTCCTATAGTATCAATTAAAGTTAATAGATGGACACAAAAAAAATAATATCACAGGTACATGGAAATATACATAGCATTACATATACATACAACAACCAGCAGACCGTTTATACAGTTTCCAGAAATAGTCTGTATAGCTCCCACACCTTGGACCATCCGCCTCCTCCACACCCGAGTGTGGAAACCTGATTCACGTAGAGAGAGAGTCGTTCACGCCACCTCTCGCACGCTACACCTCAAACACCAATACCACATATACTCGGCACATCAAGGACCCATAAAGCCTGTAGCTTCTGATGGGAAGTCTTGTTGTGCAGTTCCCTTTAGTGTAAACCTTGCCACCCAACCTTCAGGGCCGACAGGTAAACCCCTCAAAGTCCAACTTCACCATATACCGTGTGGTGCCTTTGTGGACGTATCCCTTACAAGTATAGCTCCCACCCAGGGCTTCATACACACAATCTTACAGAGTATTTTAGTAAGAAGTTATGAATACACAGAAACTTCAGACAAAATATTTCAACATTGTATAACCAAGTAAAGAATGAGAAAGATGGAAATTCAAGCAGTTAGATGCCTGTCGTGCTCAACTGCCACAAATTTTGGTTTGTGCGTCTTCCATAAACACAGGCAAGCCACAGGATTAGCCCTTCGGAGACTAGGTGGGTAATGCGTGACCACTCACTACCAAAAGTGGATAGTTTCAGGTAAGAATTTTGAGAACACAAAAGAATACATGTGTATATATATACATACACTCACAAGTATACAGAATGTTGACAGGTATATACAATAACCAATAAATCTGTTATCCGTGTTACACCCCTCACAAACATACATACACCCGGTACCGGTATTTAAATCATACAAAATGGTAACATGCACACACATACATATTTTCTTGCAAGAGCTCATTTGAAAGTCGGACTCATTTACCCCTTTTTCATGGTAAGCTTTCTCAATAACGTTACGTACGGAGAACTTATTTTATAGTCTTTTCCTCAGGATAATGACTCTTTTACCTCTCTGTGGGTAAGTGTCAACCCTTCTACCTATTACTAGGCTAGAAACCTAGTTGTACAACTCTTTTACCTAATATCACTGTTAGGCAAGGACCTGGGACATACACACACATGCAAAATGCAGCAGAAATTCATATACTCACTGTCAGTTCGTTGTAAGCTGTTCCTTGTCATCCCTCGGAAAAACACCTTGCCTCTGTGGTCCAACTGATCGTATATATCAGGCCTGAGGTCTTTCTCAAGGTAAGGGAGTCCTCAGCGACTTACCCCCCGTGCACGGTAAAAGGAGTTTTGCTCCGTCCGAGGAATGATAAGGGGAACAACTTCCGGCTCGAAGGACCAAAATGATAGGATCAGATTAGTGAGTAATCATGTATTCTGATGTGTGTATATTATTATATCTGAGTACCAAGATATAATGAGAGAAAATAATGCACAGAAGTCAGAGTGTCATCAGAATAATCTCTGAGTTTATTTGGACGGCCAGTTCCTTATATAGCATAACACACGTCACAGCTAAAAGCATAGTTGAAAATAGTGTTAAATACAAAAGTGTCTTTCTCTGTCTAACTCAGCAAAACGATCCTTATCTAATCCCGGCTTCCTATAGATATCTTGTATCTCATTAGTTTCTGAAACAAAGACAGGATACAGGAAACAGATGTTTTAAAGAACATTAACGTAAACATTCTACAGATGACGCAATTAAACATTCTAGTGAGATACAAGCTGATATACTTTTTATAATCATGATATTCTTACCTAATTATTTCATAATGAGGAAATTAAAATACGTAACAGTTATTCAAATATTTTTTTTAGAGTAAACTTACACTGAAGCTTGCATTTTTTTTTTTTTTTTTTTATATCAATCCGCTTTCTAATCTGCCCACCAAGCAGGTTATGATATTTGTATGAGTGATTGTTACCAATCATTTGTAATTACCTTGTGAGGATCTGGTTGTATCAATCTAAAGATATATGACCTTGGAAATGAGTTTGCAGACCATGGGGAGTAAATAGTCAGATTTAGGTAATTACTCTTGAACCCCTGATGAAATTGTTTAGAAACGTGCGTCTGGTTGCATGTTACGTGACGCTGCGTCACTGACCTATGATGTACAGTGGATATAAAAAGTCTACACACCCCTGTTAAAATGTCAGGTTTCTGTGCTGTAAAAAAAATGAGACCGATAAATCATTTCAGAACTTTTTCCACCTTTTTAATGTGACCTATAAACTGTACAACTCAATTGAAAAACAAACTGAAATCTTTTAGGTAGAGGGAAGAAAAAATATAAAAATAAAATAATATGGTTGCATAAGTATGCACACCCTTAAACTAATACTTTGTTGAAGCACCTTTTTGATTTTATTACAGCACTCTTTTTGGGTATGAGTCTATCAGCATGGCACATTTTGATTTGGCAAGATTTGCCCACTCTTCTTTTCCATAATACTCCACATCTGTCAGATTGCGAGGTCAACTTCTGTGCACAGCCCTCTTCAGATCACTCCACAGATTTTCAATCGGATTCAGGTCTGGGCTCTGGCTGGGCCATTCCAAAACTTTATTCTTCTTCTGGTGAAGCCATTCCTTTGTTGATTTGGATGTATGCTTTGGGTCGTTGTCATGCTGAAAGATGAAGTTCCTCTTCATGTTCAGCTTTCTAGCAGAAGCCTGAAGGTTTTGTGCCAATATTGACTGGTATTTGGAACTGTTCAGAATTCCCTCTATCTTAACTAAGGCCCCAGTTCCAGCTGAAGAAAAAGAGCCCCAAAGCAGGATGCTGCCACTACCATGCTTCACTGTGGGTATGGTGTTCTTTTGGTGATGTGCAGTGTTGTTTTTGCGCCAAACATATATTTTGGAATTATAGCCAAAAAGTTCAACCTTGGTTTCATCAGACAATAACGCCTTTTCCCACATGCTTTTGGGAGACTTCAGATGTGTTTTTGCAAAATGTAGCCTGGCTTGGATGTTTTTCTTCGTAAGAAAAGGCTTTTGTCTTGCCACTCTACCCCATAGCCCAGACATATGAAGAATACAGGAGATTGTTGTCACATGTACCACACAGCCAGTACTTGTCAGATATTCCTGCAGCTCCTTTAATGTTGCTGTAGGCCTCTTGGTAGCCTCCCAGACCAGTTTTCTTCTCGTCTTTTCATCAATTTTGGAGGGAGCTCCAGTTCTTGTTAATGTCACTGTTGTGCCATATTTTCTCCACTTGATGATGGCTGTCTTCACTGTGTTCCATGGTATATCTAATGCCTTGGAAATTCTTTTCTACCCTTCTCCTGACTGATACCTCTTAACAATGAGATCCCTCTGATGCTTTGGAAGCTCTCTGTGGACCATGGCTTTTGCTGTGGGACGCGACTAAGAACATTTCAGGAAAGACCAACTAGAGCAGCTGAACTTTATTTGGGGTTAATCAGAGGCACTTTAAATGACGGCAGGTGTATGCTAACTCCTATTTAACACAATTTGGAATGCAATTGCTTAATTCTGAAAACAGATACATCCCCAGTTATAAGAGGGTGTGCAGACTTATGCAACCACATTATTTTTCTTTTTTTTTCTTCCCTCCACCTAAAAGATTTCAGTTTGTTTTTCAATTGAGTTGTACAGTTTATGGGTCACATTAAAGGTGGAAAAAATTCTGAAATGATTTCTTTGTCTCATTTTTTTACAGCACAGAAACCTGACATTTTAACAGGGTTGTGTAGACTTTTTTTTTATATCCACTGTAAGTACAGGGCGCATAGGCAGTGCGCGTGGTAGCTAGGAGCTCTGGCTTTGGCACTGAATAGGCCCAACGCCTAGTTAATTTGCCCAAAACAATCCCAATCCTTTTCCCAGACCAATAACACTCAATATTACGTGACAATACTATATCAATAGGTTTATCTGAGAATCTGGATGCTATTGTTTTGTTACAATAGGCAGCTCCTACTTATTAGTATTTTTAGGAGTGGGTCTATATCATCAATTTTAGAATCCCTGCCAATTCTATTAGCACCTTATGCATAGCTATAGATCCCTTATTTCAAGACACCTATCACGTAGATATATCAGCCAATTCATAGATATATCAATTAGGCAACTGGCACTTTACCATTTATTGCCCTTGCATTTATGATTGTGATTTATCACTATTAATATATGCACGTATCACTTTATTCACTTTGTGTAATATTTAATATTGTGTTTTCTATTTTGTTTACAGCACATAGCACTTTTCAACTGGATCACATATTTAATGGATCTATGGGATCTTCTAACATTTATATAGTTGCTACATTTTACCCTCTCCATATTATTCTTCACGTGACATCAGAGTATCAAGTTTTTAACATTGTATTTTAATTGAACTATTAAATGTTACGTTTTTTATTATTCAACACTCTGTATTGTGATTAGATCCCAGGGTGTGCACTTAGTTATTCTTATGACAGACTTTAAACCGTATGACCAGGCACCCAGCAGGTGATTTGCATGTATTGGCAGTAATCGCCCATATGATGTCAGCTGCTGACCTAGACAGATCCTTTCCACTCCTTGCAACGACCTTTATTGCTCGAGTTCAATCTTAAAGGCATATCTAAATTTTCTGGATTATGTGTGCATCTGATAGAGAAGAAGCAGTGGTGTGTGTATTTTTTTTTTTTTTGCATTAAAAAAAAACAGAATAAACATTTAAAAACCTTGAATTTAGCAAAATGTCTTCTAAGCCTTTCATGTGGGATTGTTGTTTGGTATGCAGCTCATATTACAATAGAAGCATTACGATATGAAAACACTTCAGAGCGCAAGGATATCTCTAGAGAGACCTGGTCTAAAGCATTGGCACCCAACCTATCCGCTTCATCTGAGAGACAAAGTATTAAACGGACAAGTAAACTTTCCAATAAGTATCTGGACACATTATACAAGGAGAGTTGTGAGAAGGTTCCATGCCTCAGGGTAAAACCAAAAATTATATGTTTTATACAATTCAGATTAACAAAAAACATTGAATTTAAGGCTGTAATGTAAACAAAATAGGTAAAAAGTCAAGGGGGTGAATACTTTTGCAAGGCACTGTACATTGTATACACTGTTTTTTCCCCAAAGTGAAACATTCCCATTATCCATGCAAATGATGAGCTCCCCGATACTATTTAGCCAATATGATGTGCTAATTAGAATCTATTGGATTGTCTGCCCAAAGCCTGACACCTAATGTGATAACTTAGAACCCTCCCCCCTCTTTAACAAGAGTTTAGGCCACATATGAGCATATTGAGCCACAGATTACTTACAAAAACAATGCTGTATGCATAAAAGCTGACTAAACTTTGTGCTAGTGCCCCCCTTTAAAGACAAAAACTATTTTTGTCTAAGAGGAGATATGATTACCTTATATAAATGCATCCAGGGTCAGTATAAAGATTGGTCAAGGGAGTTTTTTGTGCCAAGAGGTTTTCAACTGACAAGAGGACATCCCTTGAGGTTAGAAGTAAAAAGATTCCACCTTAAAGAAAGAAAAGGGTTCTTCACAGTAACGGTGGTTAATCTGTGGAGTTCTTTACCAGGAGGTGGTGACAGCGGATTCGATAGATAACTTTAAAAGGGGACTGGATTTATTTCTAATTAAAAAGGGAATTCAGGGTTATCATGGATAATTGTAGGGGCAGTATTGATCCAGGGAGAAGTCTGGTTGCCAGTGTCTGGGATCAGGAGGGAATTATTTTTTTTTTTTATACAACTAATTAATAGTTAATCCGCATATTGCAGATCAGAGGAGATCTTAAAAGGTTGAACTTGATGGACTGAAAGTCTTTTTTCAACCTTAAATACTATGGCCCTCATTCTATTATCGGCCGTAGGAACTGCGGGGCCGCAAGCTATTTGCCTATTCTATTCCCTTCCGGCCGGCGCCTTGTTATCCCTTGCGGCCGCATGCGCCGGAGGAAAGCCTTTGATCCTAAACGGCCGCAAGAATTTCCGGTTGCTTTTCAATTGCTCCGGGAACCCTCTCTGCAAGGCTAAAACCGAGCCGCAGCTTACTTGCAGCAAAAAGGTCCCGCAGGCACACAATTAAGCACATTATAAAGCCATCCTGCACTCTGAGGAGACTATAAAGTGATTGTAGGTGTTAGCATTCATAGCACAACATTCCCCTACACGCAAATCCATAAATAATAAAAAAAAAAAATGTATGTCACATATCCATGTAAAAAGTCCAGAGGGCTTGGAGCACCTCAGACCAGCTGCGGCCGGAAAATAAACAGTTAATTAAATCTCGGATTTGGGCTGATGTGCAAGCTTGAGAGGGGGTTGCTATTAATCTTCATGTCCCCCATAATGATCCCTAGCATTTACAGAGCTTTACAATGCCATCTTGAATTTATTTTTGCTTTTAAAGTTTTCTGAGCTTACGGCCGGTTGCAAGATATGCGGCCGGCAGTAAGGGGATATCCTTGTGGCGCCGTCAATTTGAATTGCAAGGTAACTGGAGCCCTGTAAGGAATTGCAGCTTTGCGCCCGATTTACGTCCGATAATCGAATGAGGGCCTATGTAACTAATTTCTGCTATAAAGCATTTTTTGACAAAATGTTACATTAAACAGGTAGGGTAAAGGAGGGTTCCATCTTGAAGTTAGACCAGTGGTACTCAACCTGGTCCCTACTTCACTAGTGGGCAATTCAAGCTTTCATGGTGGGTTAAACGCTAAGTGGTGTTGCCGTCTAGTGGCGTCACACCGTAGTCCCCCCAGCACCATAAGGGAGAGCCTTGGGACAGCAGTCAAGACCAGATCACTATCTAGTAAGTACAGGGCATTAGCTAGGGTCAAATGATTTATTAACTAAAAATGAGATGGGGGTAAACTGAGTGGGTGGCAAGGAATGTTTAAGATAAAAAAAATTGGGCGGTATTAAGTCATTGATAAGCACCAAGGTAGACGAACATGAATGGGATAGTTATACTATGGGACCTGTCATGGTGTTCTATTGTCAATGGGATTTTTGGGGGAATTCATAATTTATCTAAAACACTTTATCCTCCGTTTATTTCACAAAGAAAATAATAAAAATGGATTTTAAAAGTTAAAAATTGTAACATTCTATATTTAACTGTGGAAATAATTTTCCACATCAATTAAAATGAGTCCAAACATTTGTGTGAGAATTAAGAAAAAAAAAAAAAAGACCCCATTAATAGCCACTGCTGTACCCCTTAAAACATTTTGTCCAGAGCACTACTGAAAGAAAGAGATTAGACTATCTGGGTAAGGCTTGAATGCCATTGCAGGAAGTCTTTCACTTCCTTTCAGTAGTACTCAGGACAAACAAGTGGGAGAAGTAAAGCAAGACTCATGAAGGAGCTAAAACGGTTTAAAATGATATTTTCTTGTGGCTAAAGTGCTGCTGGCGTGGGCCCTTTAAGTGCAGTTTTATATGGTTGGTTACAGGAGCAACTAGTGTTATCAGTCTTCCTAAACAATTTAAGGCTGTGGGGCAACTGTACCCCACCCCTGAACTCAAAAAGACTTGTGTTTATTTTGTTGTATACATATAAACATTATGTCCCTGATGGGTGGATGAGTGAAACCAAGGAATATCCATTGTGTTGGGCAGTTCACACCTTTTGAGCTGAGAACCAGCTGGTTCCCTTACAGTGCTCATATGAACCACCTATATCACTCCTTTAAAAAAAAAAAAAAAAAGGGAATCCAAGTAGCATACTAAAATTTTAGATTTACATCATTGCATAGAAAGCCTTAATTATCTAGAATGAGATTTAGTTCTAACCATAAAGTTTTTATATCTACATGAAAGGGCACTACCACATATAACCAGCAACTTCATGTCAGAGTAAGAATCACCCAACTGTGATGTGTGTGCTTGAAATTTCAAGTGTTTTGCATCACATTTGCAGTCATTGGGGAAAATTGATTAAATAACACAAGACGACTGTATAAGAACAAGCAGTTTATTTTACAATTCCACAGATCTTCAAAATAGAGGTAAAAAAAACATTTAAAATAAATATATATAAAAAAAAAAAAAAAAAACTCACAAAAAAGTGTCACAGTACTTTCAAAACACCCACGACTGAGGACTTTAATGCTACAGAAGTAGTCTAGATCAGTGCTTGAGCCATTCAGTGGATCCCTTATTAGGAAAGGATTCCACAATACAAATTGGACACTCTGAGAGTCCTGAACACAGATTATGGAGGTACTCGTGTGGGGATATAAAGATCTTGAGGCCTGCTTTAGGGTTCTGGGGAGCCATTCTGGTCTCATATGTCCAAGTCCTGAGGTTCCATCAACACTTTTCTAGCCAAAACATGGTTCCTTGACTTAAATAGTTTAATACTGTTTGATGCATTTAGCAAGAATCTCCAACAGTTTATGCATATCAGAATAATCTAACCTGACATTTTAAAGTGATACTGTAATCCCATGTTTAATGTATCATGCATCAAAAAAAATAAAAATAAAAGCATAGATTAGTGCCACAAAAAGGCTTTCCTGTACCAAAAAAAAAAAAAAAAAAAAAAAAAAGAGAGAGTGTTGTATATTAGATATACAGTAATTTACATTAGACACAGGTCAATGTTTCTTCTTGCCTCATTACAGGAAACTGTAGCAGGAAGCATATTTACATGGATTACCTTCATTTTGGAAGCTCAAACTAAAAACTATTTTGCAACTACCTCAAATGTAATAAAAAATAAAAAAAAAAACACACCTAGCAGGGGTGTGCATTCATGAAAAGCTGCGTTTTAAAAGTATTTGAGGAAATTAGAGATTTTCCTAAAGATTATGAACAAAATATGCTCTTAAATGTACAATAGAAATACATGGGATTAGAGTATCTACTAAGTGGGCCTATTTATATAAAAAATAGAATTTGGCACAGCCCAATATCGATAAAAAAAATTAAAAGAAAGCACAAACCACTTAACGTGATCTGTGCAAACGGAGGTAGGTACACAATTTGTATTTATGCAGATCATTTCTTACACTAAAAGATCAACATTTGGCAAACCTAGGTTTTGAGTGGCAGTCAAACCCCAATAACACCCCCCTCCCCATATATGTCTGCATCCTCAGATAAGGAGCCATTTGGTTAGTCACAGCATTTAACCACCATCTACAGTACAAAAGTCATTTGTTTGCATGGAGATTCTTCCACACGTTCTCTCTGTGCAAAGGTTCCAAACAGTATCCAATGGAAGCTTCAGTTTCACTGATGCGCCTCTGGAATCGACCTCGATCCCGTGCATATTCCTCCCATGGTCCTCTGCGAGCCACTCTGTGTGCATAACTCCAAGTCACCAAGGGGTGCACAGTAACAGCAGGAGAGAAACGCACCTATAGAACAAAAGACAAGGATATTTAGGTCTCCTTTCAAAGATGTATTGTATACACATACATTTATATGAAGTACAGTTAAGTAGCTTTAAATACACACATTCCCAATATAACTAACATTTTTACTTTTTTTTTTATACTTAAAAACGCAAGTTAGATATTTTTGTCCTTTCCCCTATAAACTTTTTTATTTATTTTATTTAATGCTGGACTTTCCTACTCCATTCCATATGGATAGTGGGGTCTGTCTGCTTTTCCACCCACATTACAGCACTAAGGTTATCCAGATACCAAAGTAAGTGGGTATTAAAGCAGTCTCTGTATATGCTCTTACCTGCTTTTGAATCAAGCCGGTTAGATTAACTGCCTATCCCAAAAAAAAAGTACTTTATTGGATTCCCAAATGCATCAGTTTTGTAGCCCCACATACATGGCTATTTAGAACAGGCACATACAAGTATACAGAGCGCAACCGAGTCATGTGGTTGCCATGACTGAGTCACACAGGTCTCATCCTTATATCCCTCCCTTGGAGATAAACCATGTCACTGTTCCCTCATCACCAGATCATTGCAGACAATGGCATCAGGTCCCAGAAGGAAACTTATGCAACAAAATGAAATGGAGGTCTGCATGTTTAGCTAAGCAAAAATGAAACTCATGTAACCCATTACTTGTCCATGATAGGAAATAGACTACAGATGACTACTATTTCAATTGCTGTGTGAGCCCTCTGAGGATCTCACTAATTTCAATATGGTCTTTGTAAAATCATAGTGATCTAATCTAAGCAGAGTGACCAATTAAAGAACTGGTCACAAGCTACATTACATTTGTTACACTAGTTCAAGACCTTACTTACTCTTTTCTGATGGCTAGCTCTATTGTGCAGTTCTGCAGGTGCTTTGGCATATTCATTTGATCTGCACTGTACCACACAGTTGTGTTTGGGAAGTTCCATAGATGATGACGGCAATGTTGGTTTTCTAGTGGTCATAGCTTTGGTTCTACAGTATTGATTCTCATCATGGCTCTTTTCAGATACAGAAAGCTTGATGTGGTTGGATTCAAGCTCCTGGCTTAGATCAAGATCTGTAGTGGATAAGTCTTTAAGGTTAGTTGTCTTTTGGTCTTGTTTTTCATTTTGAGGCCTTGGACTCTTTGTGGGCATGGCAAAGGAGAGGGGGTTATATGGATCATCATTTTGGCAAAAAGAATTCCACAAGTCATCATTTTCTTTAGTGCAAACAGAGTCGTCATCATCAGAATCCCACGAATCATCAGACCAGTCTGTCTCTTCCTCAAAGTCAGTAACTTCACTCTTGCATGGAGACAAATGGTCTTGTAAACCACTATCAGTAGACATATCAGCAGGATATGAAGAGTCTTCCTGTTTCCAGGAAGAAGCCTCTTCTAGGGCAAACTCACTGTTTACATCTGACTCGTCTGTACTTGAAGAGTCATCATTCTCCAAAGGTAGGCAAACCATGGACACAATCATTGTATTTGTACAAGATGGCAATGGTGACTCTCTGCTAATGTCACAGTCCATATTGCATTGGACCATGCAGTGGTTTTCCCCATCAAAATCAGCCATATGGTCTTCAGGTTTCTCCATCTTGTTTTCATGAACAGCTTTTCCTTCTGAAATGCTTTTCTTAGGCTGTTCTGTCCGGTGCTTCCAGTGATACTTTATAGAGATCGAACTCTTATTAATATCTGAGTGACACAAGGATCTAGCTTTTGATTTATTTTTGCTGAAGAGTTCCTTTGTCATCTCAAGTGTCAATAAAATATTTACCACACCCCAATAAATCCACAACAATGTGCTCAGAGCTTTACTCAGCCACGCAGCTGGGAGTAACTTCCAATACCACGCTCTTGTATGCATTTTCTTTCTGGCAATGGATGCCGCAGACTGCATAATTCTGGCAGCCATAGCGAGAATTACCATATCTGCACCCAGTTCTGTATGAATCGCCTGCATCTCAGGGTAAGGTTGATCTTTCAACCTGTCCAACTGGAACGCTGTTCCTCTGTACCAGTACATCATAGGTGAACTGTTTCTACGATATGAGCTGAGGTAGTGGAAACCCATTCTCTCCTTTAAAGTCTCCTAAAAAAAAATGACAAAATTAAGTTCTGTGCCCCAATTTTAATTGAGACGTAGACCATAATGGCGTTAATTGAGCCATCTTTTGAAAGGATTGTCTAATGGTGAATTGGATGGGAATTATGCACCACTGGGTTTATTACAAGTTAATTAAAGGGTATACATAGCTTGAAATACCATGATGTGCCATAGGGAATATGATATGACAACTATTTAAAGTGTTGATCCATAAAATTGTACAGTACGAATGACCCAATTACTTCATCATAACATTCCCTATGATAAGGAAAGTTGGTTTTGTTATGATGGCTGTAATTAAAACACACTGGGCACAAATATCCAAAGACGGACAAAAATAGCAAACTCTTAGCAGCCAAGTATTTTATTGGAACCGTTTGTGGGTGCCTAGAAAGAAGCCTTTCATAGACATGCATTATACTGGAATAAGTATCTTTAGGAGCCAGGAGCCCTGGCTCTAAGCACACTAAATGGTTAGATGACAGGGGTTTACAAGTGTATCTGAAACCTAAAAGATAATCAGCTTAATTAGGAGCCACGATATGGATTATATATATATATATATATATATATATATATATATATATATATATATATATATATATTACCAACTAAAACATTAAGTAATCTGTCAAGCCCAGTATAGTTCTGACCAGCATTGTCACAAGTGCTACAGAGCCAGGCCTACAGTATAGAGGAAACACAATAAATAGTGTCTGGAGTGGAAGTTATAGTCTATACCTTCTAATGTAAGGTCATTGTATAGTCTGCCATTGTTTAAACATGTATATGTGGCCACTGAACTTTATACAAATGTATTTAACGTGGGATTGCGCAGACGCCATTACAGTGTGCGTCACAACGTCACTGGGAGAGCTCAGCGGCCATGACGTACAACGGTCACACGGCCGCCATTATCTACATTACAATCTATGTCCATTTAAGGAGCGGACATCCGGCCAGGAAACACAGGGGGCAGACGGAGTCACCACAGGAGACAGACAGTGAGTCATGGCCGTGCTCAGAGTTAAGTCATGTGGTACAGCTGGATGTGTAGGAGATACAGGAACTACTCATACGAATTACATTTAGTAACAAACGCCTTCACACTACAGAATGAGAGTATATGGGAGCCAACACAGACTGGCTCAGATATAGGACTACAACAATGTAAAATACCCTCACTCCCCAATATGCTCGCACTGGAAGTACCAATCGAGTACCATTAGTCAACCAATAACCAATGTCGCAGTGGGTTCTTACCAGTTTACAGTAGTACAGGCGGGGCTATCCGCTCAGCCGGTGATGAAGGCGCTCCAGCAGAAGTTAGTAGTGCTCTCCTGGGCTGGGGGGTCCTGGACTCTAACAGGGCGCGATCCCACTCGTCTTTCTTGTTCTTTGTTCAGTACACAACACATTTTGTGACTCTGCCCTATTAAGCTATAGACACAAGCCATACCTTGGCATCTGGACCGTCAGTAATAATTCAACTATTTGTGATTTGTCAGAATGTAAAATAACAACAAGCCGCAGATCACGCTCTTATATAGGCTCAGAGAGTGACATCACGAGAATAAATAAAACAACCAATCAGCGCGAAAATGGGCGTGGTTTCTGGATTCTATTGTGGCTACGTGCGCTATGTGTTTGTCGTGCTTGTAACCAAAGCGATTACTACCAAGGGCGGTTTCGGCTGAACGTCACGTGTTACGTTTGAAAGAATGCCGTTGAGAAGGAAACGTCATGATGTCACGAGACTGAGGCTAAACCCAGAAACGACTGGAATTTACTCTGAGGTGATTTGGTTTCTACAGGAAGCAGCAGAAGTTCCCAGAAGGGGGTTCGTGTAAATGATGGGACTACGACAAGTGCTGGGACTTCCAAGTGCTCCACATAACATGTTGTATTTTTTTGACATACAAGAAGTGAATTTAGGTTTCACACATGTTTTTTAAGTGTTTGGACAAACATACTTACATTGTCATGGATTTGAAACAGTCTTATGTGTTGTACACAGCTGTAAATATGTTTAAATGTAAAATGAGATTATAATAATATATACTATATAAACATTATGAACGTCATAAATAAATAGTAATGATAATAATCATTATCTGACTATGTAGAAAGGACATGAAATTGGGTCCTTTCCCTCTTCACCATTGCAAAATCTGACAGCTGCAGTTCCGCCGCCCGACAGTCGGCGCTGCTGATTTTTCAGATACTGCTGAAAATAGCATATAAGGTGCGCCGGTGGAAGAGGCCTTGAGCTATGAGAGGCGCACCGAACATAGCGATGGCCTCGCTGTCGATTCAGCGCTGAGTTGCGCCACATCGGAAGGGAGAATAGTTATTTGCCTTCCCTGGAAGCTGACGGCCCCTGAAAACTGACAGCGCCCTCGGGTGGATGGATGGCACCTGTAACTTCAGCTGTCTGTGCTGCAGAAGAAATGCGCAGGCAAAGGGGGATAGATCCTGAAATTGTTATGCAGTTTTATCAGTAAAAAATGCTATAAAATCAACACACGTCAGTAAAACATGAGTGTACCAGAGGTGCCACACAATATCAATTTATTTTATTTAGTCGTTCAGTCGCATCTTACTCAGCGTGACCCTATGGACCGTAGCACGCCAGTCATGTCTTGTGTCTGGTTGTGCCTATTGTAACGACCCAGGCCACGTGCACCCCAAGATTCTCCCTCTAGGTTGTACGTTCAATCTCGCAGCACCCAGCAGACTATCTCCTAGGAGAACTCAGGACATCACAGGTTGCAGTCCTAAGGTTACTGACTTATTACAAATAATACATTCTTTTGGTTAGTATTAGACATATACATAGATGATAGACACATTGCCACAGTCCTTAGCACACATTTCATGTACATTTTATTGGCCTTTGATATTAGCAGCCCAATGTGTTAAGAGTGCCAAATAACAGAGGTGCTTGTGGCATTCAGAAGAGTGTCAGCTATCCATCAGGTTTTCTTGGCAAATATACTGGAGTGGGTTGCTAATTACTTCTCAATATTTGTCTGATCTCTCTGCTATGACCTGCCCATCTTGGGTAACCCTACATTGTATATGTGATGCCCAGGAGGACCCACTGGACTTTTGAGTACAATGGACTTTGTGGGCCCTGACGGGAACATGGTGTCTGCAGTCTTGGACTCTGTTATTTGTAACTACAGCCAGTGCAATTACTAAAACATGAGACTTGTTTTAAGGACTGTCATGTTTTTTTGTGTGTAATGTGGGCCACAATATTGAATATTGGAGTTACTATATGATATGATATTCTGATGTATTTGATCCAGGAATGCTTTTACCAGATGGCACTCTACCCACTCCCTAGTCCTGCTGGGCTATCCTTACTAAAGGGGTCTGATTTTCCTTCTTCTCCATGAATGATGTTCTGATCTGAATTGGTATTCTGGGTGCTGAGATAAACACAGAAGCCTACCACTCAGAAACTGTTAATGTATACTAAAGCAGGAGAGTCTTGGGGGTGTATGAAGCCCCTCATGCCTGGGTCGTGACAGTATAGCTCACAGCTTAATTGAAGTACACAAGAACCTTTACCACAACAAGGTAGCAATCCAGAAGGGGAACAATATCATTGGTGCAATGTTGAATACATACAAATTTTACAATGAAGTTATTCCTCTGTTAGCAGAATTAAAACCTACACTGTAGTTTTAATGTCTTCTAGTTTTATCAACACTTTGTACCCATCGTACATATATTAAGCCATGGCATTCTAAAAACAAATTTAGTCATGGAACCTCACAAGGTTTACCCTCTAACCCAAATGGGTCAACAAAATTCTCTCAAAAGAACTAATAAACCCAACCCAATATCTCATAATCTCCTCCCACCACTCAAGATCACAGTAAAGTTTGTCATAGCAAGAGAGCTTTCTTTGATCATTTTCTCGTAGGAAATTGTCTCCCATAATAGGGAATATCAGGGCCCACCAAACACAATCTAGGAAACACAGATTTAAAGGATGCCTAGCACACCACTTAAAAAAAAAAAGTAAGTAGAGTCTAAGATTTACTTTTAATTTAATGTAGACCAGTGGTTAAAGTAACAAATATTGTACTATTAAGAAAAAAATATATATACTGTATCACATATATAGTTGTGAGCTATATGGGTTGTTGCTAACGCTTGCAGGTTCGCATAGCGAGCAAGGAGCGTCAAAGTAGAATTTGCTGAGTTTCGCCACTCGAAAATAGTCTAAGCGAGGCTACACCAACCCTAAACACGCAAAACGCCACAAAGCACATACGACTTTTAGCCAGGAACGTATGCGGTACAAAATAACATATTAGGAAGGACGGAAAATGCTTGAGAGCCGCCTAACACATACACACTCGCCTCCATCTTACAACACTGCCTTACAACTAATAACATTAACATTCTAACTTAACATACACAACTAAACAAACGGTTTAGCCTTGCGCACGCAGCCTATTTACATTGCACACTTGCCACATTGCTGACACTTTCTCCTCACATCACCAACAGTCCAAATGTACATTGTATGCTGCAGGAAAAACAACAGCGATTGTTAGCTCTTCAACATATTCATTCCTGGATATATTCATTAGAAATAGGTATAGTATATTCATTTATTATTTAATCAATTAATTAATTATTATAAAAAAAAATAGATAAAAAATAAATGAGCAGAGGAGAGACTCGCTTTGCCAAAGGCGCTCATCGCGTGGAGCTCACAATCAGCGCCGAAGGTGCTAAGAGGAGCATAATTACACAAGGGGAGAGGCACGCAATGAGCGCCAAGCTTGCAATGTGCACCAAAGGTGCTCAGACAACTAAAAGTACATGAGGGGAGAGGCTCGCAATGAGCGACGAAGGTACTCCGAGGACTAAAAGCCTTATATTGTGTTCCAAACAGCATTCCCAGCCTTACAATTTTATTAACCGTCATTTTTTGATGGGCAAGTCACTAGTGTTTGTGTATATGTGTGTGTATATATATATATATATATATATATATATATATATATATATATATCATACTGAGTCTAACCAAAAGCCTAATTAGGCAGGAAAAAATTACTAAAACTAGCTTTTAAATAGAAAATGAAGATAATGTTAATGTCTAGGCTAGTGCTTTACATTTCTGCTGGAGCTATAACTGAAAGCTACCTTTTTCTGGGTATGTGCAGGGTAAAGGTGTAGATGTAAAATTCAAAAGTGCAGTGATTTAACAAGACCCAGCCTCTCTCCCTACTCCCCCATCCTTCTCTCCACTGATAGCTGAAGTACACACACGACTCCAAGCTATCCGGAAGTACTGTAGAATAGGAGAATATGGGAACTTTCTACAGTCATACTAATAAATATTTTAACACTAGTTACTTGGTATCATAGAATGTTATCTTGAATTGTTTGTGCTGGGGGGAGAGAAAAAGGGAGGACGGAGAGGGGGAAGAGAGAGAGATTTTGCAGATAGAGAACACAGATACAGAGGGCACGCACAGAGAGAGAAGGCGCACAAAGAGAGACACGGCACACCTAGATACAGAGGGCCCAGGGAGAGTGTGCATAGAGGGCACACATAGACAGCACAGAGAGAGACAGCACAGACAATCACATATATAGTTCTCAACAGCCAGGCTTGCCAAAATCTGTTGGTAACGCAATGGAGAGACTGCAGCCAGGCAAGGAGCGCCGAAGATGCTCCTTGCTCTGGTGGAGATGAGCGCCATAGGCGCTCATCCCTGCGACCCCGTACGACTTTCGGGCAGCAAATGTGGACCCTCGCGAAGCAAGGGGCCGCATTTGCGAAGGTGGTGGCTCCCACGTTAGCTGCAATGAGCCAAAGGCTCATTGCAGGCCGCAAATGCGGACCCTCGCAAAGCGAGGGGCCGCATTTGCGGAGGTGGATGCTCTACGGCACCTTACAACTGGTTACAAACGACCACAAAAGCGGGACTTTGACAAAAAACAATAAACACACAAAGACTAACTACGGACTTACACAAAAAAATATGAGCCACGGGACTTAGAACGAAAAATGTACGGACTTACAATGAAAAAATACAAGCAGCGGGACTTAGAAAAAAAAACATTCCGAATTCGCAAAAATACGACCTTGACAGTCGAACCGTGCACACCTGAAAACATAAAAAACAATAAATACACACAAAAATGACATAAAAAGCTTACAGACAGCAAAGGGGGGGGGGGGGGGGCACACACATGAAAGTCCCCTAAGCGAGAGAAAAAATGGCTGCTAAAAAAAAAAAAAAGGCTACAGGACACTAAAGCCACATAACACCACCAAGCACATACAGCTTTTCCAAAAAGCTATACAAGATACACCCGCGTACCACATACTCATTCGCCGCCATTTTACAACACTACATTACAGAATGCGGAAGTACACAGCTAATGACTTCCCCTCGCGCATGCAGCCTATTTACACTACACACTGCACACATTGCTGACACTTACACCTCAGCTCCACAACAGTGCAAACCTACATTGTATGCTGCAGGAACATCAAAACAGATTGTCAGCTCTTTAGCACAATGCTTCCTGCATATATTACTTACAAATAGGTAAAGTATATTAATTTATTAATTATTTAATTAGCATACAAAAGTACATATACACAAAAAAAAACGCTATCGCAGTAAAACAAAACCCATTCACTGCACGCCTCACAATGAGCGCCAACGCTGCTCATAGCACACAAACTACACCAGGGGACAGCCTTGCAATAAGCGCAAAAAGCAGATCAGTGCCGACCTTACAATGACAGCAAAAGCGCCTCTGATGAAAAAAAAATAAAACAACCAACAGCCTCGCAATGAGCGCCAAAGGCGCTCAGCGCGAGGCTCGCAATGAGCGCCGAAGGATCTCAGACCGTCACAAAAATTTATGTCTGTGCCAAACAGCATTACCTGCCTTACAATTTTATTGCACCGTCATTTTTGACAGGCAAGTCGCTAGTTAAACATATATATGACACCGTCGTTTATGACGGGCAAGTTACTAATTATATTAATTCGTTGCTAATGTTGATTTGATATATACTTAACAAACATGCAGTCTTTCTAAAATAAATATGAGCACAAACAAATACATCTCTAATATGTATTGTTGTTGTTCTATTCTGCTTAACCTGCATTTTGAATATAATCAGAGGTATCATGTGATATAGTGTAATTATTGAGTTGCAGCATTACAGCATTTGCAGTAATTAGCATTTCACAGACTTCGTTGAGTACATAATGCTCTCCTAGTTATATTAAAATGTCTCATCAGCTGATGTAACTGCTTCACTGAGTGCTTCACTGTTCTCTGTTTTTAAAATAAATACATCAAACACAGCTCATGCATTGCTTCATTCTCTCTAACAGCACATTTAGTTGCCTGCCACTTATTGTTAGGATAATATATATTAAGTCTAACCTTGTCCCTCTTCATCTGACTTGCAGTGCTTGCCTCTTAACTTGCTTATATCATAACGTTACTTGATCAGAATCTCCTCAAGTATTCTCAAAAACGTTATCTTTTTGATACGATTGGATATGAATGTTTTCGTTATTTGTGTCTGAAGTGGTTGAGATTTATGGCTACACACTTTTGGCAATCAGTTGTCAAATGCAATATCATCAAAATAGTCATAATAAAGGTGATCTCATTTAAGATGTCCGCCTGTCAATTCAAACTCAACATGTCACAGACTGAGCTCCTATTCCTCCCACCTTCTACCACGGCTTCCACTTCTCAAATATCCCTCACTGTTGACAACGCCATCATCGCTCCTTCCTCCCAGGCCCATTGTCTTGGGATTTTACTTGACCCTGCCCTCTCTTTCACTCCTCCCATACAGTCACTCACAAAATCTTGTCATTTTCACCTAAAAAAAATCTCCAAAATATATCAATATTTTACGCAACTAAAATTCTAATATATTCCCTAGGGTGCTTTGGGAAAAAAGCACTTTCTATTAAAATTCTAAGCTCAACAGGGCCATTCACTTTCTGAAGTTTAATATTGTATTTTTCCTGTTCTTATCCCCTGTACAGCGCTACGGAATATGTTGGCTTGATACAAATAAAAGTGAATAAATAATAATATCCCGCCTCTACTACGGCAACTGACTCCTTGCTGGCCTCCCCATCTCCCATCTATCTTCACTCTAATCCATAATGAACGCTAGAATCATCTACCATACTGAGCCTTCTGTATCTACAGCACCTGTCTGTCAGTGACTCCACTGGCTTCCTGTAGCCTCCAGAATAAAATGTAGAATCATGACCCTAATATAAAGCCCTCAACAATAGTGCACCCTCTTATATCTCTTCTCGTGTCTCAAAATACTCCCCCACCCGCCCTCTTCACTCTGCTAACGACCTTCTTCTTAATGCCTCTCTTATTACCTCCTCTCACACTCACCTTCAGGACTTTTCACGTGCTGCCCCTATTCTCTGGAACTCTTTACCTCACTCCACTAGACTCTCCTCCTGCCTCAAAGAGAGAGACATTTCTTATGAGATTTTGATCTGCTGGAAAAATCCCTGGTGAATCTTGTATTTCATGGTTAATTGAAATAAGCTATAATAATATACCATACCTCCCAAATTTCAAGTTTCTAAAAAGGGTTACTGCCATGCTGTATGATGAGAAAACTGAGTTTTAGAGAAACATGCATTTAATATGTTCACATTACTCTACACATATATATGTAAAGTAGAGAACACAAGCACATATAGAACTCACTGAACTGGCAGACCAGACGACACCGGCAGTCATCCATACCCCTATTGCACTTTGTGACAATTCAGGTGAGAACTGCTGTGCAATGGTTACAGAGGTGAGCCAATAAGATTCATGTACAGTGCCTTGCAAAAGTATTCACACCCGTTGGCATTTTTTCGTGTGTTGTTGCCTCACAACCTGGAATTAACCTGGATTGTTTGAGGATTTGCATCATTTAATTTACAGAACATACCCACAACTTTGAAGATATTTTTTTTTTTTATTGTGAAGCAAACAACAAATAGGAAAAAATAACAGAAAAAGTCCATGTGCATAACTATTCCCCCCTTAAGGTCAATACTTTGTAGAGCCACCTTTTGCGGCAATCACAGATCCAAGTCTCTATGAGCTTGCCACATCTTGCCACTGGGATTTTTGCCCACAGATTTTCTATAGGATTGAGCTTTGACTAGGCCATTCCAACACATTTACATGTTTCCCCTTAAACCACTCAAGTGTTGCTTTAGCAGTGTGTTTGGGGTCATTGTCCTGCTGGAAGGTGAACCTCTGTCCTAGCCTCAAATCATGCACAGAGTAGTACAGGTTTTGCTCAAGAACATCCCTATATTTAGCACCATCCATCTTTCCCTCAACTCTGACCAGTTTCCCAGTCACGGCTGCTGAAAAACATCCCCACAGCATGATGCTGCCACCACCATGTTTCACTGTGGGGATGATGTTCTTTGGGTGATGTGATGTGTTGGTTTTGCGCCAGACATAGCGTTTTCTTTGCTGGCTGATAAATTCAATTTTAGTCTCATCAGACCAGAGCACCTTCCTCCATATATTTTGGGAGTCTCCCACATGCCTTTTCACTAACTCAAAAAGTGCCATTTTGTTTTCGCTGAAAGTAATGGCTTTCTTCTGGCCACTCTACCATAAAGCCCAACTCTATGGAGTGTACGGCTTATTGTCGTCCTATGTACAGATACTCCAGTCTCTGCTGTGGAACTCTGCACCTCCTACAGGGTTACCTTGGGTCTCTGTGCTGCCTCTCTGATTAATGCCCTCCTTGCCCGGTCCATGAGTTTTGGTGGGCGGCCGTCTCTTGGCAGGTTTGCTGTTGTGCCATGTTCTTTCCATTTGGTTATGATAGATTTAAAGGTGCTCTTGGGGATCATCAAAGATTTGGATATTTTTTTATAACCTAACCCTGACTTGTACTTCTCAACAACATTGTCCCTTACTTGTTTGGAGAGTTCCTTGGTCTTCGTGGCAGTGTTTGGTTAGTGGTGCCTCTTGCTTAGGTGTTGCAGCCTCCTTTCAAAAAAGGTGTGTATATCTAATGACAGATCATGTGACACTTAGATTGCACACAGATGGACATCATTTCACTAATTATGTGACTTCTGAAGGAACCATAGCTTTTTATGAGCTTCATAACAAAGAGGGTGAATACATACGCACATGACAATTTTCTGTTTTCTATTTCTAAAAAATAGTTTTATGTATATATTTTTCTCATTTCACTTCACCAACTTAGACTATTGTGTTCTGATCCATCACATAAAATTCAGATTAGCAAAACATTGAACTTAAGGCTGTAATGTAACAAAATAGGTAAATAGTCAAGGGGGTGAATACTTTTGCAAGGCACTGTATATGAATCATGTCGGTGTAAAAGGTGTTTAATTGTGTGTCTGTATATGCATAACAAAGCTAGGCTATTTCAGTCTAAGTGAGCTGTATGATATATTCGATTTCTTTTCTTTGTTTAAGTTGCTGGTAATCATTACATGTAATTTGAGAACAAATGCATCTACGGAGCATAAGTGAAGAAATAGTTTGTCCATGTACTAATACACTGAAACAGTGATAGGCAATCTTTCATTCAAAAGTCCTCCTATATGGCCTCTGAGTCCTTAAAACGGAAGCACAATTTTGTTCCTCCTATATCAATAATGGTAAATCACAGTGGGAGAGAGGTAGAAGTAGATCAATTAATTGGAAAATCATAGATTATGGGGTTATGTGTTTTGGAGTGCAAGAGAGTGATTTGATAGCTGTGCATACATAACATGAACTCTATTTTAGTACTCTATAGAGTAATGGTTCCCAACCCCTCCTCAGGACCCACCTGACAGGCCATAATGTAGGTCAAACACTGTATGAACAAAGTAGTATTCAACAGGCTGTGGAGTCTAAATTGCTTCACCTGTGTATTCAGTGTTTGACCTAAATCATGGCCTCTCTGGTGGGTCTTGAGGAGGGGTTTGGGAACCGCTACTCTAGAGAATAGGCTAAGGGCTGCATGGCAGATGTGTGTAATTAGATTACATTAATCCTTTCAGTACTAGAATTCGAGTCCGTGCTTTACCTTATAAAAAGATTATAACCGTGTGTAATGCTGTGAAATATCACTGCAACCGTGTAGTGGCAAGTGCAATGTATGTTCGCTACAATGACCTTTGTTTACTGCTTTCTGTATGTATCATCATACACTATGCAGTCATATCACTTTACTGTATATTGCGGTGTCAGGGGAATCCTCCCAGAAATTATCTGAAGAGAGCTTTATTTTTGTCTTTGGAATGAATGTTACTTAGTGTTTGCATCATGTGGTGTATTTCAGACTAATGAACCAAATTGCATATGTCTAGGTGTATTACTACTGTGCATTAGTAATGTGGATCCCACGGGGTATACATTCCCTTCACAGCTACAATTACATGTGATGAATTATGCTTTTTGTTCACTCTACATGCGTAATTTATATCAATATTATGTTTTAAACAAATTAAATTTACCTGAGATTGTAAATGTAGTCAGCAGTTTGCTCTTCTATTCTACTGTTTACTGTGTATTCATAATTTTCTTTTATTGTGAGAAAACATGTTTCAACATGCTGCTGAGACATGGTGCCTGATGCGCTAGGACACTACATTGCATATCAAGCCCTAGAGAGCATATTTCTGCATACTCCACAGTGGGCAGACCCATACAGGGACTATTTGCATTATTTTAGGAAGTAAAAACAGAGCTTTTAATTTCTTCTTAATATTAAGACAAAGTACATACAAGTAAATACATACATATGCATATTACATACCTAGTAAAATCCAGAAACCTTTAATATCCTTTCTTTGCCATTCTGATTGCCACTATATTAAAATATGTCTTCCTGAATCCAAGAAAATTATTGCTTCTGTACCTTGATTATATTTCATAAATACCTTCAGACCATTGTAAATTTTGTAAACTGTATTCAACTATCCCTGGTATATAACATATACTTATATCATATTTACTAACCAGTAAATAAACCATAAGCATAGACTAGCATATTCACCATTTCATTAACGGCAATGTTAAGTAATATTATATGTGTTATATCATAAACTACAGAAAAATTATATGGGCCAATTTCTTGAAAGGGGCAAACAATACCCAATCCTACCCACAGATCCACATGGTTCTTCAGAATCCCTTCTCTGGGCATGAATTTCAGGGAAATAAAAATAACAAAAGCCTTCCCTCTAAATGAAACACACTATCACTATGTATCCCATAAAAAAGCATAATTTTTCATTCTTGGGTCTCATTTTTATACATTTTCCCCATACAATAAAACAATGGTACATTTACATAGGCACACACAACGCAGGCATTTCATGGGATTTGAATTTCCCCTTAGCTTGGGTCAACCAATCAGAGTCAGTCACTGATGGGTTAGTTTTTATGACCTGCAACGAAGAAATCGTCTGGGTATTCTAAGAATAGGACCAAGAAAGGTGCAGGAGGGTTACCTGTAGGGGCAGGGGTGCCAGGATGTCTTCTTCCTCAGTCAGATGATGGCTTATCTCTACACTAAATGAACAGACTTACCGTTCCAAGCCTGGACCCTCCAGGGGATCTCAGGTGGCACCTCTACTGGGCAGATTGTTGTCTGGGAAAAGAGTGAAAGTAGGGTAAGTTGCCGGTACCAATGTTACGTGTTCCGGCTTATGGGATGTTGGCCTGTAGCTGGGGCTTCCATAGTATTTTAAGTAAGTCAGGCTTCCCATAGACAATGGATCAAAAGGATTCCACTTACAAAGTACTTTATATCTCTTGACATTTGTCTACTTTTGTTGTCTGACAGCCTAGTTTACTATGTTTGACCTCTGCAGGCAGCCCCATTGAAGTCTATGGAGCCTAAACTGGGATACTGTGAGCTTGCACCCTGTCAAAGACTGGCCATATTTCTGTAATGGGAATGAACTGGATATCATTGTTGGCTACTGGAAGTGGCACTACCCCCTATATTTTTATCATGTTGCCTATGTATTAAACACACTCCAAAGCCCATTATAAACACACACACAAAATCACGACTAAAGAAAAATAGAGAATTGGGCTCCAGTGGGCTAGCCATTCTGGGGAATAGTCTTATTAGTCTTTTGAGATGAGGATAATCATCTTGGGTCAGGGATATGGGCAAGTGCATATTTGAACACTTCTTCCAAGGGAACCAGAACCAGTGATTTTTTTTGTCTTTTAGGATGGATTAGATTGTTAGAACAATTAGACTTTGACTGGAAAAAGTCCTTGATCTTCACACTGAAAAAAAGTTCATGACAAAACTGCACTTTGTGAAGTTAGTAGCAAATAAACAGAATTAGCAGGTATGTATTACTTTCACAGGACCAGAAGCAGGCTGCATGCATCCATAGATGCAAGCCCTGCTTTCCATAAATCAAACGCTCCTCTCACATACACAACTTCCACAAGGTATTATGGTCACATCCAGATTCCAGTATAGGCAGCAAAGTGATCTCACATATCCTTAGATTGGTATAACAAGAGATTTATGAAAGTAGTAATAGTCAATGTAATAAAAAAATAAAAAAAATGTTTCTCAGGAAGAAAACTCTAAAGTCTCTCCCCTTTTATAAACACTTGATTGGGGATTACAACCCTGTGTAATCTTGAATTCAGACATGTAACATATATTTACCCCCTTCAAATTCTCAGTAATAAAATACAATGACTGAACACAATAACATTTTGTACCAGAAACAAATGCCATCTTGCAGGGTCAGTTATGTATTTATGTTGCTCTAGGCCAGTGGTTCTCAACCTGTGGGTCGCGAGCCCATCGGGGTTTGAATGACGATTTGCCGGGGGTCGTCTGGAGCCATCAGGTATGTGTTTTTTTGTCTATTCTGTAGTTTTGCCATTGGGGGTTGCCACGGCTTGGGAGGTTTTGTCGGGCGGTCGTGGCACCAGAAGGGTTGAGAGCCGCTGCTCTAGGCCCATTAGGAAAGATTACCCTTAGACAACAAGAGGCAAGTCAGCACCTACGAAGCAAACATTTTAACAACTGTTCACATTTATATATATATATATATTGGTACAGTTCATCTATGGCCCAGTAACCGTTGAGATTATTGCAGCATAATTGTCATACTTTTAAGAACTTTCTATACCCTGTTTTTTTCTATTCTCATAAATTGTATCCAAAAAATAAATAAATAATGACATGGGAAATCGTGAACTACTTACCATTAAACAAGCTTTGGAAAATGGAGATCTTACTTAGAAGGGGTTGCACATCCTCTTTGCATTTATATGGACTATACAAATCTGGAATATCTGAGAAAAGATTAATTCCATGCCATGCCTCCTGGGCTCTGTTCTTTATCCTCTTCAGGTTTGACATCACGTGCAGACCAGGGTTACAGGTACAGAGATTGTTCTTCCACAGGGAAGTTTTCTAGTCACCAGTAAACCTCTTCGCACAAAGATTTGTCACACACCTGTAAAATGTCATTTATCTTCAGATGAAGGATGGATTCTTCATATGGAAGATCAAAATATACATTCCCACACACTTTCATGTCATTGTATTACAACAATGCCAGGATAAATATCTCCCTCAAAAGATGCTTGAGCTTATACTAAGATGTTTTCAATGACAGTCTGTCAAGAAAGATGTCACATCTTATCTCATGTGGTGTTAAATCTGCAATATGTAGAAGACACCACATACTAGACCAGCCAGCTTGCTTTAGCTGTTGCCTCAGGCAAACAGGCCATGGTTCCCTTATTTTACTCCTGCTGTATCATTACAAAGGTGGCGGACAGATTAGTCAAGCAGAAAAACATGCATCACCTTACAGAAGATTGCTTTAGCTCCGGAAAAAAACAAAGTCTTTGCAAAGGAAGGTAGTAAGACTACATAGCATATCTAGCCATGTGTCGTGAACATCTAACCACTTTCCTGCTCACCTGTTTAAATAAAGGTGCGTCCATTACTATCATGAGCACATGCATATAGACCGTAACTAAGCCGTAACTAATTGCTGTTATAGCTTTAATAAGTCTTTGAAAAAGCCCTTGTGAGTGCTATTTAGTACTTGTAATATTTTTGCCAGAAACATGATACTTTTTCAGTTGTGGGTCAGACTTTATTTGCAATCTAGCGCTCTGGATCTAATAGAATATAGATTTTGTGTAACTTTATTGTTTATAGCTCGTAATATTGGAGCTGTGCTAAAACCAATGGAGTTCTAAGGCAGGTTTTGCAGGTTTGGCTGGGCCCTAGTGATTGTGGGCGAGTAACTCATAATCAGATTGCAAGTAGCTAATAGAATATGTGGCAAAATTAAGAGCAGTTTTAAGTGTATACATTTACAAATTGGGCAATAGAACAGGGCCCATTGTCAGGAACCTGTTGTACTATAAATATTAACCATGCCACAAGATGGAGCTGTTGTTTCATAATAAACATTCCCCATTACTAAGAGCCCGATTCAATTAAGCTCTCGCTCGATCCGGTAGCCCGTAAGTGAGCTCACAAGTTAATTTGTTATTCAATTGCCTCTTTTTGCGGGCTCCAAACGGATTACCTGTTATGCCTTGAAAAAATTGTAATGGTTAAACCTGTACCTTACAGCCTCCCAAAGCCTTTGATCTTTAGCAAGAGTTACAATCGCTAAAATCATAAATCGCTATTCAATTGCTCAATTTTCCCAAGGCCGCAAATGGTTTCATACCTGTAAATGGCAAAAAAAGGAGAAAATCCTACGACTGCTAGAGAGGACCCGCAAGGGGGTTAAACACCTGTTCGTAGCACTGTAAATGCAAATAAAAAATCAATACTGCACTGTAAATAACGGAGAAAGCGATGATAGACATTAGAATTAATTGCACATCAGTCTCAAGCACGTAAATTACATTTATTTTTATGTTTTATTTCTGGGCTAAATCGATCTTGGGTATCAATGAGTTAATACATATCAGGCCACCCACATGGACTAGAACAGTATTGGCATAAATTTTTATAATTCTTTATTTTGCAGGTTTGCGTGTCTGATTGCATATCAGACCCTCAAACCTAATTGATTGACATGTAACCTCCATGTTTTACTGCTGTAATAATGACTGTCTCATTTTCTATTGGCTGATTTAAAATGGGAGGTTACGGGCTTGCTTAATTGATCATGTTCCCGTCCTGAACTGCTACGAACCAGTGCATGGTTTACGGTTTCAGCTTTGCGCCAGTAACTTGCGGGCTTGAGCAATTGAATAGCATCGCAATTGGAGACGAACGGGAGCCCGCAACACACCCGCAGGCATACGGCCGACTTTGATCGAGTTGCGGGCTTGCAATTGAATCGGTTCTAAGTTTATATGTTTTAAAGCTCTGTATTTGCATATTAAAGGTATATGGGTTATGAATGCGTCCGGTACAGGAGAATTAGTAGTGCATGAAAACATGTGTTATAAAGAAAAGTTCAGTTTACTTACAAAGTTATTTGCACAAAAGTAAAATCCAGTGCTTCACACCCACAGGACGCTTACATAAGCCGGGTACACACAGGAAATACAGCAGTGTACCCACAGGAAATACAGCAAGATACAAATTTTGACCTTTCTGGTACAGGAAGTAACTGTTGCAGTTCTTGTACTAAGCACATGCCAGAATAATGATACAATGTATTAGCCTGATTCTGAATTTGAATGTTATGCTAATTGAGGTGGGATTTTCTAATTAATGTTTATTTTGGAATGTTTTCATGCAAAAAAAACTGTTTTCATACACTACTAATTCTCCTCAATCAGATGCATTCATACTCCAGCTCACGTACATATGCCTTTAATGGCACACAGTAAAATATCAAATAAAATTTGTATTTTGTTAAAGAAATACCATAGTAAATCCACATATTATTATTATTATTATTATTATCCTTTACTTTTAATGCGCCAACACATTCCGTAGTACTTTACATGGGTTAAGTAAAAGGCAAAATACAATATTAACACATAGTAAAAAATGGAGGACCCTGTCTTTGAATTTATATCCCTGGGCCCTCATTCAATTGCAATTTGGCCAATTGAATAAGGCTCTAAATAAGCACAAAACATATATTTTTTAAAGAAGTTTTTAGTTAGTAAACATCCATCCAAAAGCAAGGGCTTTACTAACTAAAAACTTCTTTAAAAAAAATATGCTCTGTGTTTATTTAGAGCCCTATTCAATTGGCCGAATCGCAATTGAATGAGGCCCCTTGTCTGCAAAACTGGATAATTATGCTAGATTAACTACAGTATGTATTATGCTTTACAAACAGTGTTTTGTTTCTGTGCTGGCTATGAATATATACAATTTCTGTGTATACCAGACTAAATAGGCTAACAGTGGGAATAAGGATCAAATTAACTTTGTGAATCATTAGAAGAGTCTTTAAAAAAAATGCTAGAGCAAATAGTAATGTGATTTCAAGAAATATGAGTGTCCCCAATCTCCCCATGCACTTTATTATTGCTATTGTTGTTATTATTCTTATTTATCAATTTTTGTTTTTATTTGCCACATGCCAGCATATTCTATAGAATAAATGGTGCAAACTGAGTGTAAACAGTGTAAATAAGACAATATAGTACATTGTTTGAATTTGTTGGTTGTTAAAAAAACAATTGTAAACTTCTCTGAACTGGTGGGGTTTCACAGAACAATTGAAGATCTGAAAACTAAGGGAGAATCTAACTAAATAAGGTATGGGACCCCAAAGAGTAGCAGAGACATGGGTAAAGCACTGCTGGAGATACTGATAGAAGGTGAGAGGCGCAAGTCATTGGCACAGGGGATGACCTGCAGTAAAGAGCAGACATGCAGGGAAGAATTGTGCTGCCGAAAACGTTGCAGGTTATTTAGAATTTTATCCTTGAGGACATAAGAAACCAGTGTAGGGCCTGGCAACAGATGATGATTGTTGGGTGAGGTTTATGAGTGTGGACGACACATTTAGGATGCATTGCAGTGGGGACAAACTTACTAGTGTAATTTCAATCCAGACTGTTGTCTTGTACAAGAATGGAAATAGGTCAGAATAAAAATGGTCCTGAAATCCAAATGAGTTTAGCTGCCATGCGAGGATGTATAGACTGAGAAAAGGAGGCCAACTACTGAGCCTTGAGATACCACAAAAGATAAAGATTGGGGAAAGGAAGATATGTAGCAATTAGAGACATTGAAAGAGCTATGTAATTCAAACAATGAGAGGGCAGTGTCACAAAGGTCTAGTGAGAGGATTGCCGTGTTTGTTCTTCCTGAAGGTATCTTTCTCTCCCTATTGTCTCCCATTCTTTCTCTCCTTATTTTCTGTCACTCATGAACTCTGCCGCTTATAATTTTTCATACACTCCTTCCTAACTCCCCTATCTTCCTGTACTGTCTGACCCCAATCCATTCTCTCTCTTTCTTTCAGTGCAAATTCACTCTGGTTTAAGGCCTACTACATCTGTGAGATTCTCAGAATTGCATTCACAACACCTCAGCAGTGCAAATTCACTCTGGTTTAAGGCCTACTACATCTGTGAGATTCTCAGAATTGCATTCACAACACCTCAGCAGGTATGGAGGAGACTATGGAAACTGCGCCATCCCTGGAGCCAATATGTTTATTAATATCACTATTGTATGCATGTTATTATATCTTGGCAGATAGAAATATTTCTGACATTTTGTTTTCATTTTTTAACTGTTTCCTATACCCTGCTTTGCCGTCCCCACCTTCCCCCATTTATGGCTGGCATAATTACCTCAAATCTCCTCCCCCCTCCTCACATACCTTCATTCTAAGGTCTCTCTCCCATTTCTTCCTAACTCCCCTATCTTCCTGTACTGTCTGACCCCAATCCATTCTCTCTCTTTCTTTCAGTGCACATTCACTCTGGTTTAAGGCCTACTACATCTGTGAGATTCTCAGAATTGCATTCACAACACCTCAGCAGGTATGGAGGAGACTATGGAAACTGCGCCATCCCTGGAGCCAATATGTTTATTAATATCACTACTGTATGCATGTTATTATATCTTGGCAGATAGAAATATTTCTGACATTTTGTTTTCAATTTTAACTGTTTCCTATACCCTGCTTTGCCGTCCCCACTTTCCCCCAACCTTCCCCCATTTATGGCTGGCATAATTACCTCAAATCTCCTCCCCCCTCCTCACATACCTTCATTCTAAGGTCTCTCTCCCATTCCTTCCTAACTCCCCTATCTTCCTGTACTGTCTGACCCCAATCCATTCTCTCTCTTTCTTTCAGTGCAAATTCACTCTGGTTTAAGGCCTACTACATCTGTGAGATTCTCAGAATATTGCCCTCCCTCCCTCCCCCTCAAACACCCACCCCAACTCAGATTAAATTTATAGAGCCATGGAAATCACCTGACTTCCTACTTGCAGATATATCATCTCAACACTAGGGCTCAGCCAACATACTAGTCTTTCACCTCAGATCCCTCCCCTCTTCCTCTGAAATAAAACTATTTCTATCTTTCACCTGCTTCCTGACCCTTGCTATTCCTTATTTGTTACTCTTCCCCAGTTCTCTGCCCTTTTAATTCCCTTTAGATTGTAAGTAGCGAGTTTCCAGTCTTATAGGGTGCTTTGGGATAAAGCACTTTCTGCTAAGATTCTAAGCTCAAAACAGGGCCCTTCAACTTTTGAATTTGTTAAACGTGTATTTCCCCTGTTCTTATCCCTGTACAGCGCTACGGAATATGTTGGTGCGATACAAATAAAAGATAATAATAAAAATACACTCATGTGTATGCATGCATATTCACACAGACACATAAGGATGGACGTTTTTACGCCTAGGCCTTCGAGGCACAGGCCTAGACTGACAGAATTTTGAGGGCAGCAACATTTGACACCCCTCCATACACCTTGCTTTATCTCTCCTCTCCCCCCACTTTACCACTTCTAGATACTTGTAGGACTTATAAGTTGTGAATGAAGAGTGAGGGCTCTGCTATGTTCTTATCTAAACCTGATCTACAGATTCATAGGACATTATTTATGGTGCTTGTCTGTGTCCCATCCTAAACTCTGACCAGATATATTGCCTTTTTCTGGTACATCTTTCACTACTGCCCCAGACTTGATAAAGAGAAGTTATTTCTCGAAAGTTTGTCACAATAAATGAATAGGTTTATTCAATAAAAAATATAGCACTATATACTGCAATACTCTGATTATTAATCTCTCTCTATCTATCTATCTATCTATATATATATATATATATATATATATATATATATATATAATCACATATATAGTTATGAGCATGCGGGTTGTTGCTAACGCTAAACCAAAGGCGCTCCTTGCCAGCAACTGCGGACCTCGCAAAATTTACGGACTTAAGACAAACAAATACGAGACGGGTTACGACCCATTACTACCTCGCAAAAATACAACCTTACCGCCCGAAACCGCGCACCTAAAAACATGAAACACACAATAAATACACACAACAAATTCATAAAAAGCTTACCTACAGCAAGGGGAGGCAGCCAGGACCTCGAAAACTGAAGTTACACCTCATTCTCACTCGAAATAAAATAGTTTAGACACCCGAAAATCCCCTAAGCAAGAGAAAAAATGGCCACCAAAAAAAATTGAAAACGATGCTACAGTACTCTAAAGACGCCAAACACCTACGGATTTTCCGAAAAAGACAGACGTTATCCGAAAACAAGGACGCAACCCGAAAAACATTAGAAACACAAGAAATACACACAACAAACACATAAAAAGCTTACCCACAGTAAGGGGGGCACCCAGGACCTCTGCAAGTGAAGTTACACCTCAATTTAAGTCCAAATAACAGAGTTTAGACACCCGAAAATCACCCAAGCAAGATAAAAAATGGGCGCCGAACAAAACGAAAACGAGGCTAAAGGACCCTAAACACTCAAACACCTACGGATTTTCCGAAAAAGTCGGAAGACATCCGAAAACAAGGATGCAAAATGAGCCACAGCCGCGTACCACACATTAGGCGCCATTTTAGAACACTAACTTACACAATCCGGAAGTACACAGCTACCCTAACGGATTTGCCTTGCGAACGCACACTATTTACACTGCACACATTCATGACACTTACACAGCAGCTCCACAGCACTGATGCTGCAGCAACATGAAAACAGATTGCCAGCTCTTCAACACAATGCTTCCTGCATATATTACTTCACAATAGGTAAAGTATATTAATTTCTTATTTTATTCATTATTCATTGCCATACCGAAAAAAAAAAACAACGCTGCTCATAGCATACAAACAACCAAGAGACTCGCAATGAGCGCCGAAGGTACCTTTTTTTATTGGACAAACGTATTGATAATAAAGCGCTTTATTATGAATACGTTTGTCCAATAAAAAACGTATCGCTATTCACTGCAATACTCTTATTATTCAACTGGATTACTGGACATTCACGGCTACCTCACTCTTTACAGGCCCAGATCTACCTTTTTTGGAGCCCCTGGGCAGTAAAGTGGAGGAGCCCCTGCGGGTTCGTACACAAGGTATGCATGCACCCATTTTTTCCTTTTTTGTGCGTGTATATTGCTCTTTTGTTGTGTGAGCAAATCAGACATTTCCCCATAACAGCCATTTTTACAACACAACTACTCATACACACTGTGAGTTATTACTTGTTTATTAAATGCATTTGATGGTGGGCCATATTATTTATGTTTTTCTATGGGAGGGCAGAGATCATATGTTACACAAACACAAATCATGATCACTTGTATCACACATAATAACTCAGTATTTATGAGACTTAAAGGTCCATTGCACAAGATGAGCTGGAAGCAGGTTTTTTAACTGGCTTTTGACATTCAAATGTGAACACAGATGTACTTTTTATTTACTGTACTACTGTAGGTGGAGGGCTACTATCGCACTTTTGCCCACCAGATTATAAATGATTGTTGTGGTGAACAACCTACTCATAATTTCCACAACACAGGCTGAGATTCCGCCCCATGCTGATTATAGCCAGTAAGCTTGAAACAGCTGTACATGGATTGGATACTCGGCCTGTGTTTATTCCAACCTTGGCTTTGCATTACAATTGTACTCCATATTCCAAATGAGGTCGTACTAGAGATTTGAATAGTGGCAGAATTATATTTACTTCCCTTGCTTCTTATACCCTTCCTAATACATGCTAATATTTTATTTGCCTTTGCAGCTGCTGCTTTGCTTTGAGCACTGTTACCTAGGTGGTTGTCCACAAGTACTCCCAAATACCTTTCAATTTCTGATACCCCTAGATTGCATGTCTATTTTTCCTTCCCAGATGCATAACTTTACATTTATTTATATTAAATCTCATCTGCCATTTATATGCCCATTCCTCAATTTTAGGTAAATCCCTTTGAAGGGAAAGCACATCATTATTTGATTTAATTACCTTGCACAACTTTGTGTCATCAGCGAAAATGGAGACACTACTTTCCAGTCCCACCTCTATGTCATTAATAAATATGTTAAAAAGAAGAGGACCTAATAGTGAACCCTAAGGAACCCCACTTACCACATTAGTCCAATTGGAGTATGTTCCATTTGCAACAACCCTTTGCTTCCTTTCTTTTAGCCAGCTCTCAATGCATGAGCAGATATTTACTGCAATTCCTGTATCCACAATAGTCTCCCATGTGGCACTGTATCAAAAAGCCTTTGCAAAATCCAAATAGACTACATCCACTGAGTTGCCTTGATCCAAGTTCCTACTAACCTCCTCATAGAAACTAATTAGGTTTGTTTGACATGACATATCCCTCATAAATCCATGTTGACTCCTACTTATAATCCTGTTCAAATAGAGATATTCTTGTATTTTATCCCTTGTTAACCATTCTAAAAGCTTACCCACTACAGAAGTGAGGCTCACTGGTCTATAATTCCCTGGATGTGCTCTTGCTCCCTTTTTAAATATAGGTATCACATCTGCTTTTCTCCAGTCATCTGGTAGAGACCCTGTGTTGAGTGAATCTTGAAAAATTAAATATAATGGTTTGGCTATTACAGAGCCCAGTTCCCTCAGTATCCGTGGATGTATTCCATCAGGACCCGGGGCTTTATTAACATTTATTTTTTACAACCTCTTTTGGATTTCTTCTTGTGCTAACCAGTTATTTGGTGAAGGTATTGTAGCCCCATTATGTTGCAGTGTCCCAACCACTGGTACCTCTCTTGTGTATACCAAAGAAAATAACCTATTTAGCTCATCTGCCTTTTCCTGGTCACTAATTATCAGACGGCCTGTGTCACATTGTAATGTTCCTATAGCTTCCTTCCTCGCCTTCTTCCCATTAATATACTTAAAAAATATTTTTGCATTTCAAATAGATCTGGAGGCTCAGATGGAGTTCTGTCTATTAGGATTAGGCATGGATGCTTTAACGGCTACCCAAAACAAGATGATGCAGTATATATGTCTAGCGACTAAAAACTGCATAGCTAAAAAATGGAAAGCAGATCATATAGATCCTTTAGAGATAACCAGTAAATTAAATCAAATTATGCTATTCGAAAGAATATCTCACATTCTAGCAGACACTATGAACAAATATCTGGCAATTTGGGAACCCTGGGTCACTTATCAAAGTCAGCAAAAATAAATTGTAGGGGTTTGATATCTCGGGGAGAGAAAGAGAGTGAAGGGAGGATGAGAAACGGAAGGCTGGACTGGGGAACACCCACGAATCTCAAGCACCGAAGAGGTAAGATAATAGTAATGTATATGACATTGAAAGGTAGAAGTAGGATTTCTTAAGATCACTATCAGCTGCCAACAGTTTAGTTACGGTTGAAAATTTAATTAAAGTTAAATTGGTTATATAGGGGAAAAGAGGGGAGGGGGGTTGGGAAGATCCGATAATTCCAGGAGCTTTAGGAACAAAGGTAAAATGGAGGACCTTGGTAAGCTCCAAAAACTAGCTTCAGCCAACGGGGTTAAATAAGGAAAACAGGAACAGAAAAAGGAAAAAGAAGGGTGTAAGTCACAAATGGTTGATGAAGATTTAAATGGAATATGAATATTGTATGTTATGTTTTTATGACTAATTATTACTTCATTGAGTTAGAATTGACTTTCTTACAGACTGTGAAATAGATAAAAACTGCCTGATCTGCGAATCAAGGCTTACTGATACAATGTTGATTCTCTATTCTTTTATTGAGTGACTAATAAAAAGTAAATGGATAAAAAAAAATATATTTTTGCGTTAGTCTTACTCTTTTTTGCAATACATTTTTCATTTTCTATTTAAGCCAGTCTAATATCGCTTTTGCAAGCCTTGTTGATTTCCTTGTACTCCCGTAAAGCAGTCTCTGTCCCCTCTTGTTTGTATAAATTAAATGCCTGTTTTTTATATTTTAAATGCCTGTTTTTTATATTTTTTCTTTGCGGAGTAGCTTTACTTTTATTAACACATTGGGTTCTAACTCTGCTCCCTTATTATTATGAGGACAAATCTCCTCCACATCTATTCCTTGACAGGGCACAGTGGGACAGGATGAGAGACCTCTGGTTGGAACTGGTGGTGGAACTGGTGGACATCATCACGTTCATGGTCACACACAACAGGGTCGACAATTTGCTCAGCCCCTGTCTCACCTAATGCATGACGAAGAGTGGCAATGTACCCTTATTGGAAAAGAGAAGGGTTTCCTCTTTCACATGAGCTCTTACACTGCTCTAAACATTAAAAATTGTATTGCCTGACAACCACTAACTCTCCTCCACAGATAATAAAACAATATGATAGTTCTCATTTAAAACAATAAGAGTCCCCTTTTTACAAAGAGTAGCCCCATGTATTGTTAGGACATTTGTAAATACAAAAGACCATATGCACTTTCTACTTTATTTGTTTGTTCTTCTATTTACCACTTTAAATACATATATTCATGCTATTTGGCCATTCTGTATATGAAGAGTTAATCGTATCATGCATATATATTTCTGAGTTTATTATAAAGACTCTAAAACAGGAGGTGAGTTCATGCAATTATACATGCAGATGTTTCTCCTTGAACACAAAAAAATACAAATAATTTATAATTGTTTAAGCTAAGTACGAACGAGCAACTGCAGATTAAAAATTGGTGTAGATACTGACATAAAAAAAATATTGGATGATACTGGTTTTAATTAGCTAGATTTATAGCCTAAATGTCAAATAAATATTAACATATTAGCATACTATTTTATTCTTAAACCTTGGAGCAAGTAAGCTCTCTAATGGACACAAATATATCTATGCATTGTTTTTCTGTTGACATGTTTCCATTATTATTATTATTATTATCTTTATTTATATCGCGCCAACATATTTTGTATCGCTGTACAGGGGTTTAGTACATGGCAAAAAACTAACCTTATAAAGAATGGAGGCCACTGTTTTTGAGCTTAGAATCAAAATCTGAATAACAGTATTACATAGTGTTATTACTGTTTTAGGGCACAGGAACTAAAAGGGAGCTCTTGCTGGGGGGAAAAAAACACATATTTTTGGCTATTCATTATATACAGTGCCTTGCAAAAGTATTCACCCCCTTGGCATTTTTCATGTTTTGTTGCTGAAAGTAATGGCTTTCTTCTGGCCACTCTGCCATAAAGCCCAACTCTATGGAGCATACAGCTTATTGTCATCCTCCAGAGTTGCCTTAGGTCTCTGTGCTGCCTCTCTGATTAATGCCCTCCTTGCCCGGGCCGTGGGTTTTGGTGGGCGGCGTCTCTTGGCAGGTTTGCTGTTGTGCTATGTTCTTTCCATTTGGTTATGATAGATTTGATGGTGCTCCTGGGGATCATCAAAGATTTGGATATTTTTTTATAACCTAACCCTGACTTGTACTTCTCAACAACATTGTCCCTTACTTGTTTGGAGAGTTCCTTGGTCTTCATGGCAGTGTTTGGTTAGTGGTGCCTCTTGCTTAGTGTTGCTCGTGTTGCAGCCTCTGGGGCCTTTTTAAAAAAAGGTGTGTATATCTAATGACAGATCATGTGACACTTAGATTGCACACAGATGGACATCATTTCACTAATTATGTGACTTCTGAAGGAACCAGAGTTTTTTATTGCCTTTATAACAAAGGGGGTGAATACATACGCACATGCCAATTTTCTGTTTTCTATTTCTAAAAAATAGTATTATGTATATATTTTTCTCACTTCACTTCACCAACTTAGACTATTGTGTTCTGATCCATCACATAAAGTTCAGATTAACAAAACATTGAACTTAAGGCTTTAATGTAACAAACTACGTAAAAAGTCAAGGGGGTAAATACTTTTGCAAGCCACTGTATATTTTTACATTTTTCTTAAAAGAAGACATAACTGATTACTTCTCACCAAACTTAAGAGGGAGTCCTATTCAAAAGGTCTGCTTTCCAACTTCTTAATCAGTAAAGTATAATTGATTTTTCTTGTATTTTGTGATACATAAACAATTAAGGGTACTGGAAATCATAAATCCAGATGTGGTTGCCAGTCCATAAATTTTCTTCTGTGTCTATTTTATCCAAAACAGATTGATTTGATAAATTGAGTTTCTTCAATTCTGTTACAAAATCCATTATTATTATAATCTAATACCTATATTCAAATGTATATGGTCTTTCGTATTATATATACTATAAAATAAGTATCTGCTATTTTTATACATTAATTATTAATTTATTGAATATGCCATATTACTGAATACCAAAGGCCAAATATATCCTGTGGAATAGATTGTTGATGTTATCAACGTTTGAAAAGATTTTCTATATTTCTCAATGATTTTATATTGTGATCTATTTAAATAAAAATTGTTTTCACAAGTTCTGATACATACAGTATATATAGTTGTTTATCTTGTCTTAATATTATCAATAAACTTTGTTTTGCATAAGGTATATACTTGTCTATAAATTGATATTGAACCTAAATAAAAATGATTATTCTACACTTTGTAATATTTTTGTTATAACCAAACTGCATTACAATATGTATGTGAGGGGCAAGTGATTGCCATACGCACAGTAATCACTTGCCCATATTTGACAGAATATTTTAAAATATAGGTAAAGAGCCTGGTTATTGTAAAGTGTTAGAGATGAGATCATCTGTAAGGGGTGAATAGGGCTATGTTGACAAATGTGTGTTATCTGCACAGAGTATCAGACAGTTCTTGTCTCACTAGTGAGAACGCTCTTACCTTGGACATGACCCAGGCATGAACCATTTAGGCTTTTAGGGAAATAATAGACACAACGACTGAGTGGGAGAAACACGGGCCACAGCTTTTATTCATAAATAACCATATAACGTAAACATAAAATCCTGTATATAATTTACATAATACCTTCCAGGGGAGGGAGCCCAGCCACGGACAGTGACCTCACGCCTTGGGCTCTGCCCAAAGCCCCAATGCTTATCTTAAGCACGCCCTGTGAGGTAGGGCCACACCCACTTAGCCCAGTGGGCCGGGCAACTCCCCTCCCGCCTAGCCAATCATAGCAGAATATACAACAATAATGCCACTTCTCCACTAACATTCTTTTATATATCTCCTTTTTCTTTTATAAATATATATATTATTTTATTATTATTTTTTTTATTATGAACATAACAATAACAAATATCAGGCTGGAGATTGCGCTGCTCTGCCCGACGCGCAAACACGGGTGGAAGTCCCGCCCCCGACGCTCCTGATTGGCTGCTTGCCTTTCAGGCTCCGCTGGGACAGTGACGCTACGTGCTGACCCAGGGAGCCTGTGCAGTCTCCGCGTCTACCAATATAACTATTTGCCTCAGTGTTCATTAAATTGTGCTTCTTACCAGCATATTGTATGTTTGTTCGATAAAACTCCTTTCTTTCCTAAATGTTTATTACAAATGTATGCTCTTATTTAGTTGAAGTAACCATTTTGTTATTTTTCTGATTAGATCAGTGAAAACCTAGAACTGTTACATCTCCAAATTGAATGTCATGAAACCATGATGTTGCATATATATGGCCGCTAGCACTTGGTAGAAGGATTTATTCTATGGAAGGAGCCATGTTATGGAGACTAGATCCATATCACCAGGGAGATGGATAGCTGATGTGGCAGGACCAGATATTATGTGCTGCTGAGCTGCAGAAAGGTTGAGACACCGTCACCAGGAGGCAGAGGACAAGCTGAGACTGTAATGCAGAGTAAGTCAGGAGGCTGTGAGTGCATTGCAAGAAAACTGTGGTCTCAAGAGACTTCTTATCTTCAGTTATGTAAAAAGCCCAACGACCAACTTTATACAATGAGCTAATAAGGAATATGGGCTCTGAATAGGAGCTAGGTTTTTAAGATTTTCTTCTTTAGTAGTTTTTATTTGAAAAAAATAAATATTTTTAAGTATCCGTTTTAAGGTTCCCAGTTGCCATTTGTTTCAGCACAAAATCCACATAAAGTTTAGGCCACACTGTCACTCATAAGCTCAAACTGCTACATAAGCTCAATGGACCCCGATACTGCTCCCCTGTAAAAGACATCACCAGATGTCACAGTGGATGACATCACCAGATGTCACAGTGGATGACATCACAAAGCCTGACCACTATATAAGTAGCTGTGTTGTGAGGATAAAGTCATTTCCAGCTGCATGTAGCAGGAGAGCTTTTTGAAGGCAATGGCTCGTGTAAGGGGCGTGGAAGCAGGTCAGAGGGAGAGAAGCACAAACATCCAGATGTTGGTTATAACAATCATACAAGTGATGGAGGTGAGATTATTTATTTTGGTATATAAGGGATAGGATGGTGGAGGGAAATGTGGTCTTGTTCTTAAAATGAGATGTAAGAGATTCATTCTTAATGTAAAGAGAGATAAGGTAATGGATTATGTTTAAGTGGACAGAGAGACCAGGGAAGTGGGGTGATGATCTGTAAGGGGTGGATACTTAATGAGTGGGATGAAGTATTATTACACTTAGAAATACTAATGTAGATAGGGCTACATTGAACAGGTGAATGTTTTACCCTAGTGAAGAGAGCTCTCAAATCCCAAAGCAGATTCTTCATTCTTTAGTAAACAGGCTGCACAGAATAACATAGAAACCATAGATGTTTCACTGCACTCGTAAAAAATCCTCCTCCTTAGTGACTAGATCTGAAGCCTATGAGTTCATTAAAAGGTGCTTCAAAACCATACCAACATATTGTATTTTTTTAATATTTACTAAAAATAAAATATATTCTATTTTGGCCATATTTAATTGGAAAAGTAAATATTTATTATTTTCCTAATTAGATCTGTGAAAACATTGAAGCGTTGCACTCTGCAAGAGAGTCAGAAATGTCATAAACACAAGATGGTGCATGCCACTGAAGGCTCTACATTATCAGAGCAGCCATCTTGGAGACAAACTGAAAACTGTAACAGAGGCGGTGATACGTTTAGATTTATATCACCGGAGACTGGGTATTGCCAAGCAGGTTGAATACTGAAACACAGTTGCATGTGTAGGCTGCATGAGAGTACAGTTTGCAGAGCACAGAGACTGCAGGAGACAGCAAGTCAGGAGGCTGCAGCTTGAATACTGAAACAAAGGTACAAGTTGCATGTGTAGGCTGCATGAGAGTACAGTTTGCAGAGCACAGAGAGACAACAAGTCAGGAGACTGACATACAAAAGGAGATCAACTCAGAAGGCTGTGAGAGAACAGCAAGGAGGGCTATCTGCCATAAATGACTGGGTTACATTGGTTATGATTAGGTTACAAACCGTATAGAGAGGGGCCAAGAAGTGAGGTAGGCTCTGAATGGGAGCTAGGCTTTTATTATTTTCATTATTATCATTTTGAAAGAATAAACATTTGTTTTAAAATGTTCTTGTCATGTGTTTTAGTACAAAACCCACACAGAGTAGAGTGGTCACCAGTTACCAGTAGAGTGGTCACCAGTTACCAGTAGAGTGGTCACCAGTTACCAGTAGAGTGACCACAGTTACCAGTAGAGTGATCACCAGTTACCAGTAGAGTGATCACAGTTACAAGTAGAGTGGCCACCAGATACCAGTAGAGTCATCACAGTTACCAGTAGAGTCATCACAGTTACCAGTAGAGTCATCACAGTTACCAGTAGAGTGGTCACCAGTTACCAGTAGAGTGGTCACCAGTTACCAGTAGAGTGGTCACAGTTACCAGTAAAATGATCACCAGTTACCAGTAGAGTGGCCACCAGTCACCAGTAGAGTGGCCACCAGTCACCAGTAGAGTGGCCACCAGTCACCAGTAGAGTGACCACCAGTTACCAGTGGAGTGATCACCAGTTACCAGTGGAGTGGCCACAGTTACCAGTAGAGTGATCACCAGTTACCAGTAGAGTGGTCACCAGTTACCACCAGCAACACAAACAGAAAAGATTTTGTAAAAGCGAATGTAAAACTAGCCCTGAGCTAACTAAGATTGTGTGTGTGTGTGTGTGTAGCCATCTAATTGCAAGAGAAGCTCCCTCAGTCTTCCATATGGGTTGGGGTGAAACTGTAACAACTTTAGTATATTTATATGTTCTATAATGCTATGTAATATGTTTTATGTGGCTACAAATTTTAAAATGCACTCCCTTATATGAAATGCTCCTTGAATAGAGTGTATTCAGAATGTTTACTATTGCCTAAAATTGAGAATTACAATGTTATAACTATATTCTAGTGGGGTGTGTTTAGGGCTTAGCCAACAAGGCCAATAGAAGCATATTTTCAGGGGGTAACAGTCTGCATGAAGATATCAGTGCGGTATCATGAAATAATGGTTGCACAGGCACAAAAATACCTATTTGTAGTGACAAATTGGTTATGAAGATATGCATCATGGACTCATAGTTGTGGATCAGGATCAGCCATGTGAGGCCTCTGAACAACAATCAGATTCAGATGGCAGGATCATAAGTATTCTCAAATGACTAAATGTTATCTTGTAAGACATATGTTTATGTGCAACACATTTATTTTGATTTTAAAAGTTGTAGCAGGGAGTATGTTGTCCTATAAAGGAAACACTGGGAAGGGATTCCCTTTAATTTATTGGTCTATTATCCAGTAGTATATTCATATTACATTAAAAAGACAACATGTTCCTAATTGGTCTTTAAGGAGAGAAAGACATCTCAGCTGCATAGATTAATCTAAACTCTAACTTGACTTGGGATTTTAAGCATCGTCTCTTCCAATCGGAGAGTTCTAGCTTGAGCAAAACTTTCCAATTTCAAATCATGATCTCTTGATCTAATATTCCTCTTTTTCTCAAAGACACTTCCCTCTTTAACTTTATTAACTCCTTTCATGTATTTGAAGGATTCTATCATAGCACTCTTCCTTCTATCCTCTAAACCAGGGATGGGCAAGTCTGGTCCTGGAGAGCCCCACACAGGCCTGTATTTTGGGATATCCTTTCTGTGCATAGGTGAGTCAATCAAGATAAGATGACTGAAGAAGTGATTAACTTACCTGTAGGCAGCAAGAATATCCTCAGTCCTGGCCTGTGTGGGGCTCTCCAGGAATGAACTTCCCCATCCCCGGCTCTATACTATACATACAGTGGATATAATAAGTCTACACACCCCTGTTAAAATGTCAGGTTTCTGTGCTGTAAAAAAATGAGACAAAGATAAATAATTTCAGAACTTTTTCCACCTTTGATGTGACCTATAAACTGTACAACTCAATTGAAAAACAAACTGAAATATTTTAGGTGGAGGGAATAAAAATAAAAAATAAAAATAATGTGGTTGCATAAGTCTGCACACCCTCTTATAACTGGGGATGTAGCTGTATTCAGAATTAAGCAATCACATTCCAGACAGTGTTAAATAGGAGTCAGCATACACCTGCCATCATTTAAAGTGCCTCTAATTAACCCCAAATAAAGATCAGCTGCTCTAGTTGGTCTTTCCTGACATTTTCTTAGTCGCATCCCACAGCAAAAGCCATGGTCCACAGAGAGCTTCCAAAGCATCAGAGGGGTCTCATTGTTAAAAGGTATCAGTCAGGAGAAGGGTACAAAAGAATTTCCAAGGCATTAGATAAACCATGGAACACAGTGAAGACAGTCATCATCAAGTGGAGAAAATATGGCACAACAGTGACATTACCAAGAACTGGAGCTCCCTCCAAAATTGCTGAAAAGACGAGAAGAAAACTGGTCTGGGAGGCTACCAAGAGGCCTACAGCAACATTAAAGGAGCTGTAGGAATATCTGGCAAGTACTGGCTGTGTGGTGCATGTGACACCAATCTCCCGTATTCTTCATATGTCTGGGCTATGGGGTAGAGTGGCAAGACAAAAGCCTTTTCTTACGAAGAAAAACATCCAAGCCAGGCTACATTTTGCAAAAACACATCTGAAGTCTCCCAAAAGCATGTGGGAAAAGGTGTTATCATCTGATGAAACCAAGGTTGAACTTTTTGGCCATAATTCCAAAAGATATGTTTGGTGCAAAAACAACACTGCACATCACCAAAAGAACACCATACCCACAGTGAAGCATGGTGGTGGCAGCATCATGCTTTGGGGCTGTTTTTCTTCAGCTGGAACTGGGGCCTTAGTTAAGATAGAGGGAATTATGAATAGTTCCAAATACCAGTCAATATTGGCACAAAACCTTCAGGCTTCTGCTAGAAAGCTGAACAAGAAGAGGAAATTCATCTTACAGAATGACAACGACCCAAAGCATACATCCAAATCAACAAAGGAATGGCTTCGCCAGAAGAAGATTAAAGTTTTGGAATGGCCCAGCCAGAGCCCAGACCTGAATCCGATTGAAAATCTGCGGGGTGATCTGAAGAGGGCTGTGCACAGGAGATGCCCTCGCAATCTGACAGATTTGGAGTCTTTTTGCAAAGAAGAGTGGGCAAATCTTGCCAAGTCAAAATGTGCCATGCTGATAGACTCATACCCAAAAAGACTGAGTGCTGTAATAAAATCAAAAGGTGCATCAACAAAGTATTAGTTTAAGGGTGTGCATACTTATGCAACCATATTATTTTATTTTTATATCTTTCTTCCCTCTACCTAAAAGATTTCAGTTTGTTTTTCAATTGAGTTGTACAGTTTATTGGTCACATTAAAGGTGGAAAAAGTTCTGAAATGATTTATCTTTGTCTCATTTTTTTACAGCACAGAAACCTGACATTTTAACAGGGGTGTGTAGACTTTTTATATCCACTGTATTTAGGTCATGAAGTTTACCCTTATTAGTTTTGGGTTTTAGGCCATGCACCATTCAAAATATCATTATTCAAATTGTTTCTAATTTGTTAATGTCATTTTGAAGATAAAGTCTCCAGAACTAGAAGCAATGAATTAGGTGAGGACTAATTAGCAAATTATAGAGTTACATTAGAACCTATTTTCTGTTAGTTCCTCTACCAATATATCAAAACATTTTACTTGCTTTTCTCCTGCACCTTTGTTTGCTTTGCTTGGACACCTTTACATGATGTGATATAATAATTCCCACGTCCTTTCAGTTGCTTTAATCAATTTACCTTTAAGTAAATATTCTATTTTCACATGATGTACATCATTTTGCATTTCCCAGTGTTGATTTTTAGACCCCACATACCTATGCTCTAGTTTTATTAAATCATTATGCATTTGACTTAATTAAGTAGACCTCCCGTAATGTCTACTGTGTTACATATTTTTGAGTCATCTGCAAAGAGGTAAACTTTTCCTTGCAGACCACTAGTGATATATCATTTAATAAAATAAATTACACAATACAGACACCAGCACAAAGCTTTGTTGCACTACGCTGGTAACCCCATCCTCTGATTATATCCCATTAATTATGATCTGTTTATCCTTTAGCCAGTGTCCTATCCACTGAACAATGTTAGAAACTAGTCCTAGGCAGGGGCAGAGCTACCAGTGGTGTAGGTGGTGCAATGCACCAGGGCCCTCCTCTGGGGAGCCCAATGCAGTGTCATATTTTTTTTTCATTTAATTTGTTTTCTGTAGAGCATTTCTACTGAAGCACCATGTAGTGGCAGTGTGGAGCAGTTCAGCATGCTGGGTATGTGAATCAAGGAAGAGGTGATCGAGAGTAAGGGTAAGGTGAAAGCAAAGTACCGGGGGATGAGTTCTGTGAGGTGGATTCTGACGGGGGTTGAGTGCTATGTCGGGATGGATGCTGAGATGGGGGATGGTTACTGAGAGAGACTGGGTGCTATGTAGGGATAGCTGCTTAGGGACTGGCTGCTATGTAGAGATAGTATATGTATATATGTGTGCTTATCACAGGCAGGAGATAAGGGAAGGGGAGCATCTATGGGAAAGGGTCTTATGAGAAGTTGTTTTAGGGAGGTGAGCAGTTATGGGAAGGTGTCTTGGGGTGCGCACTGAGTGAGTTGGTAGTGGTGGGCTCAGCACAAAAACAAATGTACAACCCCCATTGGGGCAGGGGGTCCAACATTTTTTGTTACACCAGGACCCTCCATTCTCTAGCTCTGCCATTGATGCTAGGCTATGAAGTTTACAGATTAGTTTGCAAGAGTCAATGTTTAATGCTTTACAAAAATCTAGATAAGCTACATCTACTGATCCATCTTGGTGTATAACTTTGGCTACATAATCAAAAAAGTTAATTGGATTAGTCTGACATGATTTCTCAGATGCCTGTGATCTTGTAAATTATTAGATTGTAGTTATTCAATAGTTATTTATTTTCAAAAATGCATACGTCTGATATCAAGCATTTACTACTTGAGTCTTTCATATTACACTTTATATGTAGTGGTACAGTTTTCTAGTCAAATAGAACTGCTCCTGACAATAATTATTAATTAAACAGCTTATCTAATGTTGCAACAACTACCAATCGAAGCTCTTTCAGTACCCTTGAATGCACATTGTCTGGACTTACGTGTTCACTTTTACCTTGTAAAATATCTTCTGAAAAAGAAGAACCCCTCAGTAAAAATCAGAAAAAAAAGAGCCAGAAGTAATTATTTAGACAACTTTCTATGCCCATGTCTACCTCTGCATAGCTATGATCTACTTGAAGTCTAATTATCCTTAGTTTTTCTCTTTTCACTAATATACCTAAAGAAAATGTTATTGTCTTTTTTTATTTATTGTGCAATTTTCTATTTTGCGTGGACCTTGGCACATCTGATACACCCGTTTCGCTTTTCTCTGGTTTTATATCATTCTTTTCTCCTCTGAGTCTATTTGTATCTTCTATATGTGTCACTCTGGGTCCAAGTCTTTCTAATTGTGGCTGAGACCTCAGATCAGATGTTGCGACTCACTGAATTTAAGAATATTAAAAAAAATTACATTTTAATTAACTATTCTCTAGTTTCATATGATCATCAAGGGACTGTAAGTACACTTTTATTTTTTTTCACAACTTTCTTGTTTTGGTACTGTTCTCATTAAGGAAAGGTGTATTTAAGGTGTATTTATACTTAACGTAGGGCTAGGTTGTGCACCACTATCATAAAGAAACATGGAAACTTGCCCCCCTCATAGAGAATTGTATTCCTTCAGCTAGTCTCCACTTCCTTTGCATCAGCAATTGGAAAAGCAAATAAATGGCCCTAAGACTTCAGCTAACACCACCAATTCCTACTCTGTCTATTACCACCAGTGAATATAAGTTTAATTGCAGTTTGACCATGCTTCTTTCCCTCCAGTACATCTGCTTATAAGATCTGCAAATTCATAGACAGGGCATTGAGCAATATGAGGTCTGATGGCTGCTTGTCTGCATTCTTCTCCATGGTAATTGAAGCGGTGGGTTAGGCCAGGTTATAATATTAAATATCTTGCATTATAAATATAGATAAACACAGTAGATTTTGGTAAATTATACACTTATCATATAGCCTTCCCCATATACATACACAGCCATAGTGGGTCATTAGATGGGATTTATTGAATACAATCATTATACCGTTTCATAAAATCTGATAGAAGCAAGCTTAGTGTGATACAGAGCTGGCTGGTTCCACCCTCCTTTGTGAGATTTAGTTTAGCTGCTCTCCCCCAGGGTGTGCTTGTCAAACATGTACTCGCCCATGCCATTCTGGGGTACCCCCAGGCGCCTCAGGTTGGTGATGAAGTCTCCAAGCTTTTTAATGCACTTCACTTTTTCCTCCATGCACTCACATTCCAGGTGGTCACAGAGCTGCAATAACAATAATTTCATTAAAATATTTTAATTTATCTATTTTTATTATGTTTGATCTTTTCTAGTTCATCATATCAACTTGGTCTTTCTGCAATTTATACTTACTGTCAGCTGAAACTTTCATAAAACATTATCATGGTTTGCATATGTATAGAAATAAGACATTAAAGTGGATTCAACACAGATTCCAAATATGGTATATTTTAAAACTACAAGGTTGCATATGCTTATTGAATCAGTTTGCTACTGTGTGCTCAGCTTTCTATAACTTGCTTTCAATTTAGGTTTATTACAAGTAAATGCACTTTTTAAATATATTTTAATGGATAAAGTAAGTTTTACTAGCTATAATGGTAAGTTTACTAAAATTAAAAGGAGTTCCAAAGCTTTAATGCACTTAATGGACCATAGGTACACAAATAAATATGCTTTTCTGTACAGTGATGCCAGTGACTTTAGTGCTGTATAGAATAAAGGTCCATTTGTAAACTAATCTTTCAGTTATCAGCACCTGAATTATAAAAGACTGATAGACAAATAGTGCATTATCTTCACTGATTTCCACATATAGTGTATTTATACTTACATGGGCATCCTTTCTTTCCGTTGCCAAGATGTGCAGGTCCAGCAGGGACTGGTTTATATTTTTTTCCAGTTGCACAGCTGTCTGCATGGCCTCCAGGGTACTCCCCCATTCATCACGTTCAGGTTTCTATGGTACAACCGGGACCAGAGTTAACAGGATTTTTGGTATTTAGAGCATCAATGATACGACATCAAGTGTTCAATTACAGTTTATCTACTAAGTGCATTCAGAGCACAAAAACATCTATAAAGCTTTTTTTAACCGCTCTAGGTGCTTGCCCTCAAACAATGAGATATAAAGAGGTTTTGCTTAATATTTTTTCCAAGTCAAAAACAACTTTTGTAATGTTTAAAGAGTCTCTTTAAGAAAAGATTACATATGCAACGTATTTGTAAGAACAAATGAATTAAAAGCATGTTTGAAAATAGGACAATTAATAATTTTCCTTAAATTTTAAAACTCCATGTTGTTCTCATGCACCTCTTCCATTTCTAAATCTGCCTGGATCGGACAGAAGGCTGTACTGTTTATGGTTTCATCTTTAGATACACTGCAGCCCAAGTATAGGCACTTTAATACATTTTGCAGTCAATTGCAAGATGCAACGACAAAAACTGCAACTTACATAAAGACAAAGGTGAAGGGATGGACCAGGACAAAATGGAGAATACATAGAAGTGAACAGTGTGAGTGTTAAAAAATGTATTTATTTAATCTTACAAATGCTAGCACTGTCACAGACTATATAATGATTGAGTCAATTTGTGTGTTGAGTAGACAATTCATGAGACATCTTATTTTTCAAATTGTACAAATCTTAGCACTGAGGTCAGAACCTGCCGCATGCTGTCAGTTATTTCTCTCCTACCTTGACATCCTGCAGGACGACACGTCCTCCTCGCTTGTTCTGATATTTTAGGAACTTCTCTGCATGCTCCTTTTCTTCATGGCTCTGCTCCTTGAAAAATTTGGCCACGTGGTGAAGAGCAACATCATCACGGTCAAAGTAATAGGACTGAAAAATAAGTGAAAAATATCACTGTCATGGCCTGAGAACTTAGGTACATACATGGTAGATCTAAACTAAAAAATGGCCTAAACTTTGCATAGTAAAACTTGTATAAAGAATATACAAGGGTTAATTGTCTAAATACATCAAAGGGATAAACTCTGTTTAATCAGAGGCACATATGTAGAGGACGGTACTACGAGTTGTAAATGCAAATTATTATACATAAATAGAAAGAAGAATACGGAGCAACTCTTCATCTAACACTCTCCTGTATGTTGCTAATAGGGGGCATAAAATAACTAAAATATTTATTAATCATATGGTAAAAAAAATTCCAGCTTATTTTTTAAATACATAAAACTTTATTTGGGTAATTAAAAATATATGAAAAATCACGAACCGTTATAACATACAATATATGATGACGCACATGAAAAATATTATTAAAAGACAGATCTATCCAGAGGGGTATAGTCTTACTATCAAACAAACACCACCATGTATCAAAACTAAATATATACACATGAACAGGGCCGGATCTACCTTTTTGGAGCCCCTAGGCAGTGAAGTGGAGGAACCTCTGAGAGTGAGTACACATGGTATGCCCGGACCAATTTTTGCCTTTTCTGTGAGTGTAAGTTCCTTTTCCTGTTGTAACTCTCTTGTTCTAGGTGGTTATCCCCTGGTAGCCAGTCTATGAACTGCAGCATTTCGTTTTTTTAAGCCAGGAACCTCTTTTTAAAAAAAAAAAAAAAGTGGCACCCCTCATAGGGAAGCTCCCCTAGGCAGCTGCCTAGTTGGCCTAATGGATAATCCGGCCATGCACATGAACATAGCCAGATTCATCCTCTTAACAAGAATATTCAGTTAACAGGGTGAGCGGATTTGCATATGTATTAAACAATTTCCAAAGCAGCACAATATTCTGTTTGCTACAATCAAATCACCTAGATATCTGACACCAACAGAAAGTCTGATAAACCCCTTAATTTATGGTTCCAGTGTTATAAATCTTAATTAACTCAGAAGTGTATTGGAAAGAAAAATGTTG
>CM050169.1:193815568-193965568 GCA_027410445.1 Discoglossus pictus
TGTATTTAAAAAAATATGATATGTGCTTATTTAGAACCCTATTCAATTGGCCAAATCGCAATTGAATGAGGCCCTTAGTCTTGCCATGTTATACTGCTACCATATAATGTTCACATGCAAATGTAATCAATTGCCCACGGGGTAATACAACCTTACAATGGGGTAGATTCAATCAGATCTGTTCTATTTGGAATCGGCTTTTCATTTCAAGACTGGGGTGTGTGGATGTGTCACAACACCACCTGCCGGTGGAAATATTTAAAGTACGCAAATAACTATTCCATCCTCCGATGTGGTGCAACTCGAACGGCGCTGAGTCGACAGGGAGGCCATCTCTATGTTCTGCGTGGGCACACCGCCCCTCAGGGCCTCGGGGCACGCCTCTCATAGCTCAAGGCCTCTTCTCGCGGCGCACCTTATGAGCCAGATCGTAGGATGGAATTGTTCTTTAGCTGCAGTACATTTTTTACACCACCAGGTGGTGCTGTGGCACATCCGCACAACCCAGTCTTGTAACGAAAAGCGGATTCCAAATAGGAAAGGGCCATTCAATCAGTTGTGCAAGATGCTGCAATGGTAAACCCCCCATAGGAAATAGACATTGCACACTGCCAGGCACATCTGAAAGAGACATCCATAGACAAATGTTTAGCCTTATCCTCAGGGCACAAAAACAGGTCAGGTTTTGGGGATATATTTCTCTGTGACCCAGAGGTGATCTCTTGTCCCATTAGGGATAAGTACAAAACATGATGTTTCTCGTGGAGAGTTCTTAAAACTACTTCCATAGACATCAATGGACATTATCATCAGGTAAACTGATAACTGGGTCCTAGTCTATTTCGAAGCTGCATCGTGTCGGAACACTGGGGTGCGTGGCTGCGCCACAGCACCACATGGTGGTGTAAAAAAATTACTACAGGCAAATAACTATTCCATCCTCCAATCTGGCTCATAAAGCGCGCCAACAGAAGAGGCCATGAGCTATGAGAGGCGCGCCCGAAGGCCCTGGGGAGCCGAGTGCCTGCGCCTAACATAGCGATGGCCTCGCTGTCAACTCAGCACCATTCGAGTTGCGCCATGTCGGAGGATGGAATAGTTATTTGTCTGCAGTAAGTTTTTTACACCACCAGGTTGTGCTGTGGCACAGCCGCAAATCCCAGTGTTCTGCCGGTTTGCGGCTTCCAAATAGACTAGATCTGATATCTGTAATAGAAACACTGAGATACTCACAGATAGTATTTTACAGGACATACATACATATATATCACATATATAGTTGTGAGCATACGAGTTGTTGCTAACGCTTGCTGGCTCACAAAGCGAGGGTCGCAGTTGCTGGCAAGGAGCGCCAAAGGCGCTCCTTGCCAGCAACTGCAACCCTCGCAAAGTTTACGTCGAAAATACGAGACACGTTACCACCCATTACGACCTCGCAAAAAACGGCCACAACACGCTCACATCAAAACATCAAAAATCCAACAAACACACACAACAAATACATACAGCAAGAGGGAGCATCCAGGACCTTCGAAAACTAAAGTTACACTGCACACATTATATACACCAAACACCCTTAGCTCACTTACACTTTCATTGCCGTCATTTTTTGACGGGCAATATTCTAGTATATATATATATATATATATATATATATATATATTTATTTATTTTTATCTATATGTACATATATATAGGGAGATATAAAGGATCTATCCCGTTTTAAATTCGCCACCTCTGACAGCTACAGTGCCCGCAATTGGCTACTAGATGGCACGGTACTTTACTATTATGTAGCCGCACACAGTCAGAACACTGGTGTTGAATGCTGCGCCACAGCACAACCTGGTGGTGAAAAAAAGTTTCTGCAGGCAAAGAACTATTTTTACCTCCAATGTGGCTCATAAGGCGCGCCGACAGAAAAGGCCTTGAGCTATGAGAGGCGCGCCCGAGGGCCTAGGGGGCCGTGTGCCCGCATCGAACATATCGATGGCCTCGATGTCGATTCAGCACGGTCAACTTGCGACACGTCGGAGGTGGAAATAGTTATTTGCCTGCAGTAACTTTTTTTGTGGCGCAGCGTTCAACCCCAGTGTCCTGACGGTGTGCGGCTACATAATAGAAAAGATCCAAGGGCGCTACAAATATTTTGCAGCGCTGCCAATATTTCACCCATTTTTACAAGTTATAACCTTAGAATGTTACCCTAACTCTTAAACTAATCCTACCCTCACCCTAACCTTCATCATAACCCTAAAAGTTTACCTAACCCTAACTCTATGGTATCGGCACTGAAAATCTACAGCGCCCTCTAGGGGTTCGTGGGCGGCACTGCTGCTGCCACTGCTGGCGATTTTTTTGGCTAATTTCAAAAGGGAATTTACAATTTTGCAATAAACAAAAGTTGATGGAAGATAAGTACCAAGTACCTAGTTGGGATCTTTTATGTTATGTAGCCGCACACAGTCTCAACACTGCGGTTGAATGCTGCGCCACAGCACCACCTGGTGGTAAAAAAAAAGTCACTGAAGGCAAATAACTATTTTCCCCTCCGTCTTGGCGCAACTCAAAGGCGCTGAGCGACAGCAAGACCATCAGTATGTTCGGCTCAGTAACTCGGTCCTCATGGGGCTCGGGCGCGCCTCTCATCCCTCAAGGCGATGTTGTTTTGCCTGCAGTAACTGTGGCGCAGTGTTGAGACTGTGTGTGGCTACATAACATAAAAGGACCCCTAGTTGTGCTTATTCTAGGCTAAAAGATGCTCGGTCCTTTCCCTTTTGAAATTTACCAAAAATTTGCCAGCAGTGGCAGCAGCAGTGCCACCCTCCAAATGCTAGAGGACGCTGCCGATTTTCAGTGCCGATACCATAGAGTTAGGGTTAGGTAAACTTTTAGGGTTACAGTGAGGGTTAGGGTTAGTTTAAGGATTAGGGTAATCTTCTAAGGTTACAACTTGTGTGAAATATCGGCAGCGCTGCAAAATATCTGCAGCACCATCTAGCAGCCACTTGCTGGCACAGCAGCTGTCAGTGGTGGCAAATTTAAAACGGGATAGATCCAGGTGCTCTATATTTCCAGTCTCACATAAGTTTGAAGAACTAGACTTATTAATGGCCATACTGTTTATTTATCTCAGGGATCATGATTTGTGGTTTTCTCTCCCTAAGTGCAGGAATGCTAAATACTTTGGACATCTACAAAACATGGTCAGTTTGTGGTCTCCAAGGACAAGATTGGGATCCGCTGTTGTAGATTAATGAGATTTTCGTATGTCCTATTGGAAGCATAGGAACTAAGGATGATCGCATGTCAACTGTTATGAGATAAACACATATCAAGGACACCCCACACACTCTCATTAGCAGAAATAAAAAAATGTTGTTTCCCTCTACAGCAGAATTGCATAAAATAGATAATAAAATAAAGCTTGTGATTTTTTATCTCTAAAAATATTTTGCATAATTTAGATCTCCAAATATCCTTAGTATAAATATGGGGCTATAATGTAATTGAATTATGTTCTCAGGGTTATTCTACCGGTGTCAGCATTTGATAGATTAGATATTCTGCATGTCAAAACCCCTTCTGGATCTCTACCTTGTTGTGGCGAAGGGACTTGTGTACTTCAATGAAGCTGTGAGTTATACCATGTAGGCACACCCAAGATAAGCAAGTCATAGCAGAGGGTTCAGACAAATTGCAGTCCACTGAAGCAGGAACTTGTAACCCACTCCATTATATTTACCAAGAAAACCTTATGGTTAAGTGCAACCAGAGACATAATGATAGATGTGTCTGGCGTGTTGTGGTCCATAGGGTCATGGAGAGTCGGACACGACTAAACAAACAACAATATAATGTAAAAGGTTCTCACGGAAACCTGTGTTTGTTTTATTATGTTGTAAAGAAGCAACAACATAAAATCAAAATGAAACTCCAAACATCTAGTAAAACAGTAACCCGGTTACTTATTACATAGACTTACTTGGGGAAAATGCTGATTTAACAAGAACAAAAAAAAATAGTCCTACAAAATAAATACATAAAAAATTCTAATGAAGGAAACAGTTACCATGTTAGTGTTACAGGTCTACTACATATGCATGCAGCTCTCAATGGGTTAATGTGATATCCCAGAGCTTTTGGGCTGAGTTTTATCTGACAGAGGGAGGGGGTAGATAGGGACTAGGAGGGGCAGATAGGGGCTAGGAGGGGCTTCTTATCCCCATGGCCTGCGTGTTGGGGGAGGGTCTCACATTGAATTGCAGGGAGAGCTGAGGCTGCAGGTCTGAGATAATGGAGTCCCAGGTCAGGCACAACTTCCACCAGGACTGCGAGGCTGGGCTCAACCGTATGGTTAACCTGAAATACCACAGCTCCTATGTGTACCTGTCCCTGGTGAGCTTGTGTGTCCCTGTGTCTGGTCATTGTGCTGAGGCGGGCAGTGCCATTGTGCACATTACTGTATCACTCACTGCAGTGCTCACTAATATAAGTGTTCCTATTTGTATCTGATATTATATAGACCTCAAGCAATAGTGGTACTAGGGACTGAGCGGGTCCTCCTTCCAATGTACTTTAATATGTGGTGATTGTACATTTTTGTAGTAGTTCACTTTTGCATCAGTGTGCAGGTGTGCTGCCATGCTTTGTTTCTATTGATTGTTAGTCTGCGAGTTTTCAGTCTTGCATGGCGCTTTGGGGAAAGCACTATGGGCACCGGATTGTAAGTTTAAAGACAGGGCCCTCCATCCTTTGCAATGTGTTAATACTGAATTTGTCTTTGCCTGGAAATTAGCTTATGTATAGTGTTATGGAATATGTTGGCACATTACAAATAAACAATAATAACTATAATATATGCATGACCACACACTGCCTGTCACACTTACCATGTGTTTGTAATGGGGCGGGTAGTGTTGCTGGTTTCCTCTACTTTACTACATCCTATTATTGTTAAGAGCTAGGTGGTTACTTATACTTACCACATCCTCAGCCTACACAGCACAAGGAGAGGTGCCTAAATAAGATGTTTTTTTCTTAACCATTACAAAATATTTTAGATGAAAAATGGTGGCTACTATGTATAAAAAGAAAATACTCCTGGTCTACCCTGAGCTCTTGCATGATGCAAACTTTCAATTCATTATCCGTCTTGATTTAGTGAAAGACTCCATGCAATCCCCCCATACATTTAACAAAGCATTACAACCGCATGACAATTACATTACGTATGCAGCTGAGCCATCCAGGCAAGGTGAAGTGTTGTTATGTTACTCACAATATAAACTTTCAATATAATCTCTACTCAGGTACTTTTTTTACTGGGCTTAAGAGTGCCTTAAGCTTGACTGCATTTTCCCCAAATATATTTGGACCTCTGTGGATCTACCCCTGCTGTGCTTGTGTCTGGACCAGAAACTGATTCTGCAACACTTTACAGCAGTTCCATTTCACCCCAAGCTCCTGGTTCATACCTCGCTCTCGTTCTCCCTCTTTCTGCCTTCTGTCACCCCAGGAGGAAGTTGGTTTCATTTTAAACCGCAGTAAAAACTTTCTAAAAATTAGTTTATGGCAAGAACCAAAAAGAACTGTATACTCTACCCATTTTATCCAACATTAACGTTTAGCCTAATTCCATACATGCCCTCCATTCTTTGCATTGTGTTAATGTTGCTCTTGACTTTAACTTACCTCAGTATAGAGCCACGTAATATGTTGGCTTACTACAAATAAAGTAGATAATAAGGAATTTTAAATAATAATAATAATTCATATAATTCTCCCCCCCCCCCCCATATATCAATGTTGGGCAACTCGTTTAAATATGTTCAAATGCTGGACTATTGGTGTCACTTGTAGGTCCGAGTTGCCAACCACTGACATAAGCAGAGGGCTCTGTGTTCTACCCAGGAATGCTTACCAACCAGGTGGCATGAAGGAGTAGTTCTACAGATTGTTATCTGCTTCTCAAGTCGGGCAGAGCTTCAAATTAGGTGGAGCGCCCTCAGAACCAACAAACCTAGATTAAAATTGGTTTTCTGCTTCTGAAAACACCCTGTTGAGTTTTCAGCATCTTGAAAGGTAATAAACCTATTGCATCTAGTTAACAGAACAAATGTTTGCACTCGTACAAAAGAGCACTTACAGATTTTGAACATATTTGTTCTAATGACTTCCTGTGACACCCAAGAGGACCCACTGAACTTTTGGGGGCTATAGTCTTTTGTGGGCCTTGAGTGGAACCTGAAAACAGTACACAGCTCCTTTCCTTTCCCACCAAACACAATGCCCACACCTCTGAATGTTCAGACTGTGATTACCATGTTGGCCCAAGATGGATAATATTACTACAAATGTTTGTGTATGACACCAACATGTCAATTTTCCCGGCCAAGTAAGTTAGGGTAGTAAGTTCGGCTCCAGGACCAAGGGTGTGATTAGAGGGCGTGACATCCCTTGATGGACCGGCTTCCCCATGTGGTCAGGGTTGGGGCTGGCAGAGATCGGTGAGACTGTTGTGGATAAATATACTGTACCACCATCAATACAAAGTTGAAGGCTAAATGTACATAAACAAGGGGTGGGGTTTATTCTGAGGGAATATAATAATTCTAATCACTGGAATTATTACTGTAGACCTTGCCTTTAGAAATTACAATGCTGACCATGTTTCCTGGGTACCTATGGTGGTTGTATGCTGTACTAGGATTCATTCTTGCTAACAGGGATACTCCAAGAACCCCACGACTGGGTGAGATTGATCTAGAATATTTCTGAGCCCAACAGAAGCAAAGGGTCATGACATTTTCTACAAATCATCTTGCTGGCTCTTTGCTGGTGGAACATTTACAATATAGCCCTTGTGTGACAAGGATGGGCACATCTAGTTTTATAAATTAATTTCTCTAGATCACATATGGCAGGGGTGGTCAATAGGAGGTACAGTACCTATATTTGTTAACCCTAAAATAAGCTAACATTCAAATGTATGTACTTTTAAGTCTTATAAACTTTGTCCTTCTACATGCTATTATATTAAAATATTTGTGTTTGATCCATAAACAAATTCCAGGCCTTGATGTAGTTTTTCAGAAATGCATTCTGAAATTGGTGAATCTGGTATGTTTTCTACTTATGTAATATGGGTTTTGGTTTAAAAACAAAATGTCATTTTTTCAATTAACCCTGAGGTGGCTTTTTTGTTTTTTTTTGTTTCTTTTTAGTCTTCCTATTTTAACAGAGAGGATGTCGCACTTGCCAATTTCTCAAAGTATTTTCGGGAACGTTCTGAGGAGGAGAAAGAGCATGCAGAAAAACTTATAAAGTATCAAAATCGGAGAGGAGGGAGAGTCTATCTTCAGAGTGTTGAAGTATGTACCTTTTCTCTTGTATGTATTTTTATTAGTTTATAGCTATCGCCATGCACAGTGCTTTACAGAGACAGGTAGAAAATAACATGACAACATAAGGACAAGCCAAAGTTTACATAGTCCCTGCCCCGAAAAGCTTGTGGCACAATTAATATGGATAAATGACACATATACATATTATGGTAAACGGGACCGTGCGTGAGGAAGGGCGGTCGCTACAACATGTGTTAAACTGCATTTGCTAAGAGTGCTATTCGCGCCTTTTGAGGAGATTTTGCTTTCTTATTAGAAACCTGAGCGAGATGATTGGACTGGTGGTTTGGAGGCGATGCAGACCTCTTTAAGACTGGAAAAGACCGTGAACCAAGCTCTTCTGGACTTGCATGGTGTGGCAGGAAGTAAAAATGATCCACATGTAAGTATTTATATCACTTAATGTTTCTGTTGAGGACAATCCTATATTTTAAATATACAGTTTTGCACAACTATACTTGAAAATAGGCAAACTGTTTTTGAATATAAACACAAGCTGGGATCCCGTTCTACGCTGAGGATAGGCAGTAACCTTGAAACAGCTGTCCATGGGTAGGATTCCCAGCTTGTGCCTACGCTCGCAGGGAAGGGAACTCAGTTAGATGGATGTTGGCGTCGGACGGAAGAAGTGTGCAATCCCATGCGTGACTCGGGGTTGTCGATTTTAGGTACTTCAAATTACCCCGAGCCACACTCGGGATTACTGCTAGGGCGGTTAAAGAAAGCCAAGTTTGAAATGGTTATGGATTGAAGAGCGAGGCATTTGTGGGCACATTTGCATGTCCTTGCTCAGTTTCCGAGAGTACAGTGTAATAACTGTATTTCTTGGAATTCAGAGCATGAAACCGTTTTTTTTTAACCTGTTTTAGACATTCAAATGTGAACACAAATGTACTCTCTCCTATCTATAGTAAATAAATAGTACGTTTGTGTTCACATTTGAATGTCTAAAACAGGTTAAAAAAACGGTTTCCAGCTCAGAATTCCGAGAAATACAGTTATTACACTGCACTCTGGGAAGCCAAACTCGGACATGCAAATGTGGCCACAAATGCAAATTTAAACTGTATATATCACTAGGGAATTGACCGTCAAAAATGACAGCAATAAAAGGAGTAATCTGTCAATGCTATTTACCACACATTGCAAGTTTCTAGGTGCTTATTGCGAGCCTCTCCCATAGTGTACGTTGCGCTCATCACGGTCCCCGCAACGGGCGGCTTTGCCGCTCATTCCAGTCCTCGTCCAACCTACCACTTTCATGGCTTACAATGATCACCTTTGGCGCTCATTGCGAGCCTCTCCCCACTATCTGACCCCTTTGTCTGTTTGCCTCCTTTTCTCAATATAGTAGTTTACACAAAGTGAGGACACATTCATATGTAGGCTGTAATGGGAATTTTTTTTGAAGGTTTCTAATGTATAGAATAATAGACTCAATATAAGTTTTATTGTCAGTTGTCCCCTATAACAAGCTGATCAATAGCACAACAGATGGTGCTTTTTATTTATAGCTTAAAAGGGGGTTATTCGTATGTGGAAAATAAGCAGTGACATTCTTATCTGCAGATGTGCGATTTCCTTGAGTCTCCTTTTTTGTCGGAGAGCACACAGACCATGAAGAAGGTTGGAGATCACGTCACCAATTTGAAGAACCTTAGCAAAAGCCACCCTGGCATGGCAGAATACCTCTTCAACAAGCACACATTGGGCTGAATGTCTTATATGGCGATGTACCTTTATTCCACTTGGTTGTATCATTTTAACATCAAAAAAATCAAATGCTTTCCCTCATTATTATTTCATAAATTATGTAGAAGTTTACAAAAACTAATAAAAGGTGCTTTGAGACAAAGTCAGTAGTTGCATATTTTGGTTTTCATTTTTTTTTTTTTTTTAAATTAAAACCAAGATCTTGAGTGCAGGGATTTCCATCTTTTTCATGAGGGTTCACACTGGAAATTCTTCTTACACATAGGGCCAATGAAGTTATTTGAGAAAGTGTTAATTGAAACAAATCTTTTTATCTTATGTTCTTTGACAGCACATTAATAACAAATGGATGGATATATATATATATATATATATATATATATATATATATATATATATATATATATATATATATATATATATATATATTATTAGTGTGTGAGGCAGCAGCCGTGAATGACCAGTAATTGTGTAGATAGATTAATGAGTATTTAAATATAATTTAATACCTTTTGTATTGGACAAACGTCTTATTTATAATGACGAGCTTTCCAGAGGCTTCACCTCTCTTTATCAAGTTTTAAGCAATACTAACATGATGGAACCCTCATTTTCTATAATAACAGCAGATGCCGAGAGAGTGGAAACAGCATCTGACATCATCAGGTAAATACATATATGGGGAATAAACATAGCAAAAGAAATAACTTTTTTTTTTTTTTTTTTTTTTTAAATGTTATCTGTGTCCGCGCCTTTAAGGCTGTTTGAGGAATGAATGATGAGCATGGCATGTGAGTCCGGTTTTAGCTGTCTCAGGTTGTCTTGAACACAAAAAAAAGGGGGGGGGGGGGTTCTGCCCAAAATCATAATAATAATAATAATAATTTTCTTTTTTTTTTTTTTTTTTTAGCTTTTTGGTTCTGCCTTCTGTAGCTCATGAATATACAGAATGTGAAGTGCAATGCTTAAAATCACCCTATTAGTAGCATGTTGCCACTGATTGTTTGCTATGGGAAAACCAGTTAGGTACTATTTATAAGAATTTATTTTATTCCTAGTGAAATCCAGAAACCTTCCCTGTCCCTTAAGTAACAAATCAAAATGTATACAGTACAGCCTGTAGAAAATGTATACAAGTATTTATATAGACATAAATTGGTGGTAGACCCATAGATTAGAAATTAGTGATTTCCAAAAAAATGATTTGCTATTGTGAACTGTGACTACAATGTAGCTTAGATTACTTTGGTTCATTACCTCGGTTTAAGTCGTTAATCCGTTCCCGAATGGCACAATGGAAACTGAAAACTACTTAAACTGAGGTAGCACTCCCCATGGGAATTAATGTAATTTAAAATAATCCGTTCCGGACCCCATATCTTTCACATTTTTCTCATATTTTATTTTGAACCAAACCTTAAAGCTAAACGGGCATTACTAAACAACAATAATTACATCAAATAACTTGGAATTTAACTTCATTTTTAACTGTCCCACGAACAAATAACAGAGAATTTAACTTTAACTCTACAGTTCTGAGGAGACTTGAGAGCCCAATGGGATGGTGGCAATGTAGAGGAAGAGAAGGAGGAGACAGGTTATTGCTTGGAATGGGAGTCCTCTACATTGCAACATCAGTCTCTTGCACAGGGGATGTTTGTCCTTTTATGTCTCTTAACACCACTGCACCATGCTGAAAACGATGCTGGAGACTGTGATATAAGCAGTTTTACTAGAAACCTATCCAGGAAAAATTGCTTCTGCCTTAGTTGCAAAATGTTTCTCAAGTGAGACATTGATTTATCATTAAACAAGTCCACAACGTGGCTTGCTTGAGCCTTTGTCAGTGTAATAGTGTTTAACAAAATTTTGTATTTCAGCCCATTTATCACACATTTCTTTGAGTACAGTAGTGCTTCCTCCCCTCCCTCCTCTTCATCCGAAGAAGAAAGTTAATTGGCCACTCCCTCTTGCTGCTCTCTCTGAAGTTCCTGCAGCTCCTCAATGCTGAGCTCTTCTCTGTGCTCCTCCACTAGCTCTTCAATGTCTTCATTAGTCAACTCCAGGCCCATGGACTTGCCCAGAGACACAATGTCCTCCACTATTCTGCTAGGTTCTGCCTCCAAGTTTACAGGAGCTACAGCTTCTGACCACAATTTCCTCCAGGCCTTATCTGTCAGTGACACAGTAAAGGAAATTGAAATGGTCCTTCCGGAATCTGAGGTCACCTCAAAGCATCTCCGGAAGAGGGTTTTGGCATTCAGCTTCTTAAAGTTGGACATGACCTGCTGCCCCATGGCATGGATCAGAGGAGTTCTGTTAGAGGGAAGAACTTCAGTTATAAACTTAAAGTCCCCCAGCAAATTGTACTCCATGCCTGGAGGTGAGCAGGAGCATTGTCTATGATTAACAGAGCCATCAGAGGCAATTCTGTCTCCTCCAAATATTTCTTCACAGTTGGGCCAAACACTTTGTTTATCCATTCAGTGAAGTGCATTCTGGTTACCCAGGCTTTTCAGTTGGTCCTCTACATGACAGTTAAGTTGCTTTTCTGCACTTCTCTCTCTTAAAAACTCAGGGGTTCTCAATGTGTTACACTAGTAGAGGCTTGATTTTTAAATCCCCACTAGCATTCCTGCACACCAACAGTTAGCCTGTCCTTCTTTGGCTTGTGTCCTGGTAATGATGTAGGTTCTGGTAGGCATCTTCCAAAATAGCCCAGTCTTGTCACAGTTGAACACTTGTTGGGAACCAAAAGCCTCAGCCTCTACATACTCTCTGAACTCCCTGACAAAGTTTTCGGCAGCTTCTTTGTTGGCAGTAGCTACCTCTCTAAGCTTCACCACGTTGTGGATGCCCGTTCTCCTTCTGAATTCCTCAAACCAACAGTGACTGGCTTTAAATTCTTCACAGCTCTCATCACTTGCTGTAGGCTTGTCTTTTGACAGATCAGCGTGCAGTTGTTTGTCTCTCACATATTAGTGCCTGGCAAATGCTATCACCTGCTCATTGTTTTTCATTTATCCAAATGTACAATCCTTTCTAATCCTCCTCCAATGTCTTTGATACTCACACTTCCTGTCACATCGGCTCCCTTAATGGCTTCCTTATTTTTCATAATGGTGGCTATTGTTGTTCTTGGCATTTTGAAGTCAGCAGCGAGATCAAAGATTCGGCTACCACCGTCATACTTGGCTATTAAATCTTTTTTGCATTCCATGGTGATTCTCTCTCTCTTTTTTTTATTTTTTCTGCTGAGTGGTAGCCTTTTTTTCTGCAGGCAATTTGGGCTCTTGCAGGCATAGGTTGGACTTGGGCTCAATTAGGGCCCCCTCAGGCACAGGCTGGACTTGGTCTCAATTTGGGCCCCTTCTAGCAAAGGCTGGATTTGGCCTTTTACAGGCACATACTGGATTTGAGCTCACTTTGGGCTCTTGCAGGCACATACTGGATTTGAGCTCACTTTGGGCTCTTGCAGGCACAGGTGATTTGGGCTCTACCGGCTAGATTTGCACTCGATTTGGGCTATTTCAGGTAGTGGATAATTATTGCAGGTTCCTCCTGCTGTTGGGATTGCTGCAGCAGTTCAATTTCGCAAATGCGACTTAACTCAAGGTAGAGACTCAAACCAAGGCTGAAATTTTCTGAGTAGACGCAACTTAACCCAAAAAACGAATTAAACTGAGGCTGACTTGAACCAAAGCACCACTGTATTTCAATGTCCTAATGAACTAATTAAATATGAGTAATTTGAACCACTTTGTTGTCAAAGGTTCTATCATGTAAAAAGCATATTTTAAACTTTCTTTTTGCATGAGAAATTATGAAGTCTGGTCCAGTGATGGTTAAGGCAATTAGCTATATTTGCTTAGCCAGTGAAGGACAAAGCAACTGCCTGGGATGTAACTTTAATGTGCATTTTATAAATGATTGCTCACTCACAATTAATAGGGAAAACATTTTCCCTGTTTAAACATTCTCTATTAAATGCGAGAGGGAAAATATCAGACCATAGTGTCCCATATATAAAAAAAAATGTGTTGTATGTGGTAATGATTTAAGATGAAAGGAGACACTGTGGCATTGGACCTTTCCTGTTTGTTGGCCACCAGCAGTGCCCACCAGCAGCCACTAGGTGGCATAGCCAACATTTTAATTAATATGAGCCAAGCATTTCCTCAATTTCCTATCGTTAGGGTTTAGCATTAGAGTTAGAAATTGACTCAAATATCGACTGTGTCACCAAGTGGCTACTTGCTGGCACTGCTGGTGGCCAACCAACAGAAAAGATCTGTGACACTTACAGGCAAGGTACTAAATGGTAATGTGTTGGAGACATATATTTTCCTAATGCTTCACCCTTTAGTAGGCCCTTGTCCGAATATTACAACATTTTCCCTTGGGAAAATGTAGTGTAGCTCTGCCTTTAGAACGAATATACATTGTACCAATAAAAATATCTCCAGGAAGTAACAACCACTAGCAGGCGTGCAAAGGAATGAAACTCTGAAATATATGTTTTATTTTGCACATAGCCTGAGAAAGCCAATTGCTGCTGTCTTTTCAAGGACATTTAGTGTATGAATCTATCTACATTCTTTATTCAGTAACATTGTACATTTTGATAAAACAGATTGGGGTAAGTATAAGTTCTACCTGGAACAGTTGTGTCCAACCCAGTTATCAGTGGGTGTAAGGTTCGAGCACAGGACAGGCAATCGGTGGCTCAGGCTTTTTTTTATCATCTCTGTCATTCTCAGATAAGCCTGAAAAGATGGCCTGGTGTTGGACACTCTACAAATCCTTAATGACATTGTTCATATTTTAGGTGGTATCTCGTAAAGGGACACTGAATTCACCATATGTGTGCTGCACCATCAGAATGGAAAATCATGTGGATGAGTTGTTATACATTTTTTTAAATCAATAATTGTCATTTTTAGTTATTTTTCCTATACACCCTATACACCCTATACACCCTAAAGCCCTCCAAAAAGAATATGCATAGATAATACGGGTCAGATTGTAACTGCCACACTCATTCTATGTCCGCTTTATTGATTTTTATACTTGTTGCTTATAGTGCAACGAGTGCGGAAAGATACTGGGGAATGACCTAATAAAATCAGGGAGAGGAGTCAAACACCGAGCTGCAACTTCATCGCTACTAACAATTACCATTAGACTAAACATATATATGTCTTCTAGCAGGTGCAAAGGAACAACACATATACCACAGAGCTGTCAATTGAAATTAAAGAGTTATTTCCACAACATGCACAGCTGTTTCTAATTAGTACCACTGGCTGGTGCAGCTCATTATTATCTGCAAGAACAGCCATGGTCAGAAACATTAAAATCTCATAATTCAGTTAATTTAGCAGCAGTTTTTTGTGTTTTTTTAATAGTTTTTATTGTGAAAAAAGAGAATACAAATAGACAAACGACACCAGTGTTGTAAATGCACTACAGTATAAATGATAACAGTAAAAAAATAAAATAAACACCATTACGTTTTTTATAATATAACATAACATTTTGCTATTACTATATCCTTTTACTGCAATTCTTCTCTCTTTGTTTCTTTTTTCTTTTTTAATTTTTCTTAATTCTAACAAAAACAAATCTATGGTTATAAACATTTTATACAGTAAATGAATAATATTTCTTAATATCATATTTATATTTTTCTTCTGCTTTTTTATATGGCAGAATATTTTAACACTTTTACAAAGGAGGCACACGGTTAACTCAGTTTATCTCTTATAAGAGTCCATGAGGTTTTCTGCACATTCTATTTCGATGATTGTGTGGAATTGTCTTCTTTATTTACTTCTGATGTGGCGTCTCTTGTGTTTTTTGAGTATGGCTGGTCTTTTCATCCGATTTGTATTAGGGAATTTTGATTTTGTCCCAAGTTGTTTGGAGTTGGTGAGTTCCACAAATGGAGCATCGCTTCACCTTCCTCGGGAGTATGGATTGTGTGATGTCTCCCTTCTTTTGATATGTTCAGTCTAAAAGGAAAACCCCAAGTATACTTGTATCCATGTTTTGTAATCACCCCTAAAAAGGGTTTCAGGAGTTTCCTTTTGTATAAGGTAGTGGGTGACAAGTCCAAGAAGACAGCTGGTTGACCTCCTTCAATTGCAGGAACACCATATCTCGTTGCTTTCATGAACAAGACTTTTGTAGAAATATAATGGAATCTGACGATCACATCTCTTGGTTTCTCATTGGAGGATTGCAGAGCTCTTAGGACTCTATGAATCCTGTCCATTCTAAGTTCTTCTTTACTTAGATCTGGTAAGAGCTTGGCACATACGTCTTTCATATATAGATTTAGGTATTGTACTGACTCTGATAAATTACGAATTCGTATATTCGACATCCAAGATCTATTCTCTTGAGCCTCTTGAATGATTTTCATTTGTTTTTGTTCATCTTTAAGTATAAGCAGATAATTTCAATTTCTATGTGTGATTTAAGAAGGCTGTCATATTTGACCTTTAATTCAGAAACTTTAGAATTTAATGCTTTTATTTCTGCTTTTAGTTCCACAGGGATTCTTTGTATTTTAGCTGTAATTTCTAATCTGAAAGAGGAGATGAATTCTTTTAAATCTTGAATATCTGCTTTAGTACAGGGCGTGGAAATCTCTGTTATACTTTTTGGTAACAGTTTATCAGTTTAGTTTGGAGTAGCGAGATGTTGGGATGAACGTCTCCTAAAAGCACCCGCCATGTTTTTTTCATTTGCTTTAAGTAGTCTTTAATTAAAAAATTCTGAAAGCGTTATACCTGCAGTTGGCAGCTTGATGGCATTAGAGAGTAAAAAGGCGTAAACAAGGAGACTGTGATGAAAACAGTTTCTGTTTCAAAGTTGTATATAATTGTGTATTTATAAATTATAAAGCAATTCTCACAATGCAGAAGTAGGATGTATTAATTTTTCACGGTCTCCCACATAAAATGCATGTTATATTCTTATTATTTGAGAGATGAGCTGCTGGGTCTTTTACAAAATCAGCAATAATACAGCTTATTATGTATACAATACAGATATTCTTCAATGTGTTACATAGAAAAGATCTCCAGTAGTTTAAGACCTATAGATTAGAACTGTACAGGTTTGATCCAGTCAAGATCTGTTTTCACCAACCTTAAGTAAGATGTTAATCAGTGTTAGAGTCCTTTGTTCTGTTTCAGCAGCAAATATCACTGAAAAAAGTTGCCAAACTTGATTTTTAAACCAGCTGGGACCTCCTGTGCACTATCCTGGTCATGCATATCAATTTGGTGATATATGTCACACTTTTATATGATATTATCAGATTTTTCAGCACAGCTCACGGAAACACATCTTCTCTCCTTGAATTTCAGCCCCCCCCCCCCCCCCCCCCCCCATTTAGCAGCAGTTTTAAAACTGAAAACACCTTTCCGAATGCTTTTCCATCACTGTCTAATGGTGCAGAGCACATAAGGGGGCTTCGGGGTGCTTTTCATTTTTCCACCAAATCTATCGCAAGGAATGGAGCAGATTACCGCCTCTAAAGTTGTTAGATTTTATCACATGCTTTCCATGAAAAACATAACGTCTTAATAACACTACTTTACATGCACATTAGAATATTTGAACCTTTACTAGTTAGTGAAATGAGATACCAGCATCAACTGGTCCACAAGATGGGCTATCAGTATCTAAACAGGATGCAGCAGATGGGAGTTTAAATGAAGGTTAACGTATTACACATATTATGATATTAGGACAACTCTCCTCTGTACTAGTAGGTATGTTTTGTTGTTGTTTGTGTTTAAATAAAGCCTGTTTATAAGCATTTTCAGTTTTCAGTTTTAAAGTACACACTATAGATTTGCATGTCAATTACCCTAATAAAACTGATGTAGAGATGGGTTGGGCCATTTATCATGTTCCGTGTTTGCTTTTCCATCATGCACTTTAGCTCATATTACAGCCTCACCCATTATATCCGAGGCACAATGTGATTAGTGGTGTTCATGAGCTTGCGACATCCTCACAAGTAACCATAGCAGGGTCTGTTTATAAGATATCTGTTACAGTCTTCAGTAAGTCAGGCCATGTCATAAATCAGATACCTTTGGATCCTGACTACCAATATGGTACCTTACTTGGCCTTATCAAAATTATATATTATTACTTAAAGAGACACAGCAGAGGTTCCAAATATGGTTACATTTAAATCTACAACTAATAACAAGTACTTTTTTTACACCGGTAATATCAGCCCACGAAGGGATTGCAAAAAGAGTGCCTGACACGGCAGGGAGGAGGAGGTACAGGACTAATGAAATTTCACCAGATTTAGTCCAGTCCTCAGTGAGATGGGTGTGCTGGATGCCAGTGACACTAAAGGATCCACCTAACATGCGTGTGTGGATGAAAGCATTAGCCATAAAACTGCTTATCCAAGCCAATAGGTGCATATAGTGACTGTAAGATACCCTTAACTGTCACCTAATCCATATTAGCCCATGAAGTTGTGGTCATATCCTGCCTATACATTGGGTATAGATGAAATATATATATAAACAATATTAAAGGGACACAGCACAAGGGACCTGCAGCAGAGAGACACCACTCCAACCATCCACATGGATATACTACAGTAGGGTGTGGGATTAATTTCATAGGCTAGTTTAGCTGGTGGTAAAATAGGCTCAGATAGGCATCATGCTTTGATTCATTTGTGCTGCCAGTAGTCTAACAGTTCATCTTCTCAGTGAAGTGGAAAATAGAGACTTTGACATTATATTTCAAATTGCCAGAGTGGCATGAGTTGACCAAGAACTTCATGGGCCAACAGGCTGTCAATGGTTTCCTTGAAGAAGGGTAGACACCCCATATCCTTTACTCTGCTTCTTAGATTCTTATATCATTGGATTATGTACTATCCGAGACTGGCACTCACTCTTTATCTATTGGAGCGTCTTGTGAAGCATCCTATAAGACAGTCATTAAAGGAATAAGGTGATAGGTATCTAAGCGATTTTGAACATATATCAGACTGCAGTTGGTGACACCCCTTCCTTATGTCTTTTGCTTTATATTGCATGCCACATCCTCCAAGTATGGGTGGTTTGTCACTATTATATAAACTGGGCTCATAAGTTGGCTTCAGTTACCACCAATGACAGATAGCTGCACTTTTTAATCAGAGCAAGCTTGGATCTTGAGTAAATAGCCTGCATCATCACTATCAACCCCCCCTCTCCCCCCATGTCACAACATAACTCCCTAAAATGTATATATAAAGCTGGAAATTAATTTATTACATTTAATACCCGCCATATTCAAGAGGTCAGCATTTATAGCATGTATCCACTCTGATTTTCACCATTGCTTATCAACATTTTCATGGGCTCAATTATAATATCATTAATGTGTGAAATGACATGTCTAAAGCACCAAGTACCAAGGTCCCCTAAACCAAACCAAACTGCATATGGTTGGTCTTGAACTTCTCATGCTTGGATTTCACGAATATATTCAGTGAGTCATGGCGCTTAGGATGGGAGTAATGTGATGTAAGATCAGGATGCTTGTCAGGTATGGGCTCTAGCTGTATTCATCATGGATGCTGTAAAACCAGTGTGTTTCTGTAGGTGAATCAGGATATATACTAGTGACCCGCAGCCTGAAAGGTTCTCCTTTACAGGTATGGGTGGTTAACTATGAAGGGACAGGTGTATATGAGAGACTACCCTTCAAGTTACAGACTGTAAACTCATTCTAGGCCAAAAAGTGAAATCTGTTTAAGTTTAAATAAGTTTGTATGTTAATATGTTAAGAAAGGAGTGGCTTGATTTACTACATAACTAGTGCCTATCTCTTGTAAATGGGTTAGGCTGCAACCCTGGTGGGGAAGGGGGGGGTTACGCCCAACAGATTTGGGGGACTATGCTCACTCCAATTCTCTCTCTCTCGGATACGGGTCGCAACTTTTTGTTCAGATCTCAACACCAGCAGACACTTCAGATGACAGCATTATTTCTGAAGAGGCAGGCACCATCAGACCCCTTTTCTTAGGATCTCAGAATCACACGCCATGTACCTTTGATTAGTACAGACTCTGACACCACCTTTGTTTAGTGTGTCCAAAATCAGACTGCCGCTTCTTTATTGTTACAGAGATATATATAAAAAAACAGAAAGATGACACAAAACACCAAAGACTTCCCCCAGTTCTAGCCCCCCCCCCCCTCCATGACTTAAGCCAGAGCCTTCACATATGGCTGATCGCAGGGCCATATAAATTCTTTAGAATACTTAACCATTTGTATATTCCAGATATGACTGCCTACTATCCTACTGCTAATACAGATATATTATTTTAATGTAAATCAATGACAGTACTATATGCAATTATTACATCCATGATATAACTGTTAAGCAAGTCGCTAGCTGTAACGGATCTCCTGGCACCCCAACCGGGTACCCCCGTTGATAGACGCGTCCTAGTTTGCGCCGAGGCCTACAAGCACCGCACCGGACACCTCAACCACCACAGACTCCACAACCGCCGTAGTTTAGCTGGAGCCGCGCCGTCTTCCTTCCACCCTGTATGAATCTCCAGCATCCAGGACCGTGTGGGAAAGACCTCTCCTCCAAGGAGGACACATCAGGAACAAGCGTTCAGTAGTTACAGCTCAAGGGAGTATGCAAAAGCATAGCAATCCCCAGTATGATAGAGCCATCCCCTCCAATAACGAGATGAGACTACGTTTTGAAGGGTCAAGAAGAACTATCCTTTAATGACAGGGGATCTCCTTTTATGCAATGGTGCCCTCTGAAGGGCTACACCCACATAATTATCACAGCCAATTAGATACATGGTTCAACCCCCACGTCTCCTCTCCTCAGATAACAGGTAACACAATTAAAACAGACACAATTTTAACCACATTCTGGATGTACCCCAAAAACAGGGGGTACACCTTTAAGTCCAGTTCAATAGCTCTCACCCAGGGGAACAACATATTAAAAAATGGCATGAATCAGACCAGGGGTTCAAAAGTTAGTAAAAGTATGTTTTTCACATAACACACAGACATTTCACATATCCCCCACACAATACACATATATGACAATAGGTGTGGTCACCCCTCCCTGAGGCAACTTGATATAATCAGACAATGATTAGATAATCCTTCTTTGTTCTTATGTTTGAATAGACTCCCTTATCTGTAACAGGATTATCTCTCCTGCCAAGGTCTGCACTAGCCTGGGGCCAATATTCTGCAGAGCATAAACCAACATACATACCATATATTACTAGGATCATATTTTAACCAAGAATTAAATAACCATAAACAGGGTAAAACAGTGATGGGTTCCGTTACAGCTGGGATCTGAGCGCAGAAAACTACCGAATAGCGCTCAGATCATCTTCACACAGTTCAATTGCCATGTAGCTAAAGTCTTTCCCATAGTCTTTCATCATATGAATGGGCTCCATGGCATATCTATCTGTGGTATCATGGTTCACACAGGGCAAGTACCCAATGACCCCCCTGTATGTAAAGGGCCAGAATGAGTGACATGCACTCTGGTATGGCCGAATACTGTGTTTGAAGGGCAATGTGGACCAGGGCCATAGTCGCAGGGCAGGAGGCTGGCAAACAGTCCTCTCCAAGACAAAGTGGCAAAGGGCACTTCGTCACACATCTCCCCTTTGGGGGGAAGTCTAACCAGGCACCTGACCTTCTGCCAGTCAGTGCCTCCGTTAGACGATCCACCAACCCACAATAAACCAGTGCTAGAGCAGCCCCCCACAACAACAAAGTGCAAGAGCAGCCCACCCACAACAAACAGTTACGGCATCTGGATATTTCGCTGTGGTGATGGGGCAACACGCTGAGGGGACTTAAGGGACAGAGGTCAGCGGCACTCTGCCCTGATGCCAGCTCTTCTGCTGGTATAACCTGCAGGACATCCTGCTCTGTACCAGGAACCAAGGGAAGGCAGAGGCCAACTGCACTCTGCCCCGCTGTCAGCTCATTTGCTGGGGTACTTGGGACATATTCCGGCTCAGTAGCCAGGGAAAGGTGGGGGTCAATGGGGGTTAACATTTCCTCTGTTAACCCTGGGGCCACATTAGAAGTTAGCTGGGGAGGGGAATTTGTACTTACCCCCTCCTCCGGTTGTCCCAGTGACGGTAGTTGGGGATCTGGACAGGCTGTGGGCGCAGAGACCACGGTCCCATCTGCGCCGTCTGGGAGATTGGTGTCTCCCCTGGTTAGGGTAAACTGTCGCTGGGGAGGAAGGATGACACCTTCTGCCCCCTGTGGTTCACACTGCCGCTGGGGGGGAAGGACGACACCTTCTGCCCCCTGGGGTTCACACTGCCGCTGGGGGGGAAGGACGACACCTTCTGCCCCCTGGGGTTCACACTGCCGCTGGGGGGGAAGGACGACACCTTCTGCCCCCTGGGGTTCACATTGCCGCTGGGGGGGAAGGACGACACCTTCTACCCCCTGGGGTTCACACTGCCGCTGGGGGGGAAGGACGACACCTTCTGCCCCGTGGAGTTCACACTGCCGCTGGGGGGGAAGGATGACACCTTCTGCCCCCTGGGGTTCACACTGCCTCTGGGGGGGAAGGACGACACCTTCTGCCCCGTGGAGTTCACACTGCCGCTGGGGGGGAAGGATGACACCTTCTGCCCCCTGGGGTTCACACTGCCTCTGGGGGGGAAGGACGACACCTTCTGCCCCCTGGGGTTCACACTGCCGCTGGGGGGGAAGGACGACACCTTCTGCCCCTGGGGTTCACACTGCCGCTGGGGGGAAGGACGACACCTTCTGCCCCCTGGGGTTCACACTGCCGCTGGGGGGGAAGGACGACACCTTCTGCCCCCTGGGGTTCACACTGCCGCTGGGGGGGAAGGACGACACCTTCTGCCCCCTGGGGTTCACACTGCCGCTGGGGGGGAAGGATGACACCTTCTGCCCCCTGGGGTTCACACTGCCGCTGGGGGGGAAGGACGACACCTTCTGCCCCCTGTAGGGCCGGTAGAGAGACCTCGGTCCCATCTCTACCTGCCATCTGGAGGTCATCCCAGGACCAGTCAATGAAGTTTGGTTCCGCTTGTCGAGTAGGTTGGGGCTGCACGAAGCTGAGCAGGTGTTGGTAGTCCTGCTCCAGCTCCCACTCTCTTGTTACCAGGTGGGTCATGTCTTTACTCACCTCGCCTTCGTCATCCCAGACATACATGCCCATCCGGTAGTCGTAGATGTCCCAAAACCTAGACTCCTCCGTGCTGCCAAGATCCATGTCGTCCTCCAAGGCATCCCATAATAAACCCGGGCCATCATAATCATCCCCCTCCGGTAAGTCGTGTTCAGCCGTCCAGGGGGTAAGTCGAACGGTATGCCACCAGAGGGCCCTGTATGCGTTGTCTAGCCAGATCTCTCGCCGTACCAGGGTCTCTAGTCTTGTCACCCAATCATCCAGGGGCTGCTCTCCCAATAGATACATCCGCATCTCCACACGCTTCTGTAGCCGCTGCTTATCACTGGGGAGACTCTCACCTCGCCGCCATTGGGTATCTTCTAGGGCATCATACCAGAGTTCCTTTCTGTCTGCATCCCTGTAGTCCGCGGCCTCCTCCTCATCCTCATCATGGAACGCTGTCCGAAAACTAGCCGGTTCCATCCTGCTGTAGCCAGGGGCGCTGTATGGATACTAGCGTTGCCCTCAATTTGTAACTCCAAACTTTACCGGTGTCTCCGTGCTGCTTTTCCTCTTACTAGGACGCCATCCCACCACTGCCAGCCAATGTAACGGATCTCCTGGCACCCCGACCGGGTACCTCCGTTGATAGACGCGTCCTAGTTTGCGCCAAGGCCTACAAGCACCGCACCGGACACCTCAACCACCACAGACTCCACAACCGCCGTAGTTTAGCTGGAGCCGCGCCGTCTTCCTTCCACCCTGTATGAATCTCCAGCATCCAGGACCATGTGGGAAAGACCTCTCCTCCAAGGAGGACACATCAGGAACAAGCGTTCAGTAGTTACAGCTCAAGGGAGTATGCAAAAGCATAGCAATCCCCAGTATGATAGAGCCATCCCCTCCAATAACGAGATGAGACTACGTTTTGAAGGGTCAAGAAGAACTATCCTTTAATGATAGGGGATCTCCTTTTATGCAATGGTGCCCTCTGAAGGGCTACACCCACATAATTATCACAGCCAATTAGATACATGGTTCAACCCCCACGTCTCCTCCCCTCAGATAACAGGTAACACAATTAAAACAGACACAATTTTAACCACATTCTGGATGTACCCCAAAAACAGGGGGTACACCTTTAAGTCCAGTTCAATAGCTCTCACCCAGGGGAACAACATATTAAAAAATGGCATGAATCAGACCAGGGGTTCAAAAGTTAGTAAAAGTATGTTTTTCACATAACACACAGACATTTCACATATCCCCCACACAATACACATATATGACAATAGGTGTGGTCACCCCTCCCTGAGGCAACTTGATATAATCAGACAATGATTAGATAATCCTTCTTTGTTCTTATGTTTGAATAGACTCCCTTATCTGTAACAGGATTATCTCTCCTGCCAAGGTCTGCACTAGCCTGGGGCCAATATTCTGCAGAGCATAAACCAACATACATACCATATATTACTAGGATCATATTTTAACCAAGAATTAAATAACCATAAACAGGGTAAAACAGTGATGGGTTCCGTTACAGCTGGGATCTGAGCGCAGAAAACTACCGAATAGCGCTCAGATCATCTTCACACAGTTCAATTGCCATGTAGCTAAAGTCTTTCCCATAGTCTTTCATCATATGAATGGGCTCCATGGCATATCTATCTGTGGTATCATGGTTCACACAGGGCAAGTACCCAATGACCCCCCTGTATGTAAAGGGCCAGAATGAGTGACATGCACTCTGGTATGGCCGAATACTGTGTTTGAAAGGCAATGTGTACCAGGGCCATAGTCGCAGGGCAGGAGGCTGGCAAACAGTCCTCACCAAGACAAAGTGGCGAAGGGCACTTCGTCACACTAGCACATTCTAAAAATGCACATATAATGACTGATAAACCCCAAACGGTCCAGTGGGCCCTTCTGTTCATACTAGAAATAGAAAGTAGTGCTTTACAGAAAGAGTAATAGATCATTGGTAGAGTCAAGTCAAGGAAGTGAGGCATGCCTGGGATAAGCATAAGCCCCCTTTAGACTTAATAAGCCAGAGTTTTGGGTTAATAAAATGGGCAAGTGAGATAGGCCTTTTTAGTTATCTAACATCAAATCAATGTTTCTATATTTAAGGGAGGGATAGAGTGAAAGACAATGGAAGAAACAAAAAGAGACAAGGAAGAGATAGAAGAGGTTAGGGTAGTAGTGAAAGGTAGTCAAACAAGAGAGTATGGGGAAAGCAGAAATACATTTGAGGCAGCAATAGAAAATAGAAAAGGAAAGTTGAAGAGATAGTAGGGAGGAGAGAGGGAGAGGAGGGAAGAGCCTAGATGGAAGGATGTTGTTCCTGTTGTACTTCCAAATGACTGGCAAGCTGGAGTTGCTTATGCCCTTCATTGCCCTCGGTGTCTGGGAGTGGTAGACCAGCAATGGCTTTATACGGAAGACACCGCTGGCGTGCCCACCTACAAAAAGGATCAGCCTATCTTTGGCCGTTTTAAAGCCTGGTGCTCTCTTCTGCTCCCTAGAGCTTCCAAAAGAGCCCGGTCTCATCCACATTGAAAATAAGCTCTGGTGGATAGTTCCCACTTTCAACCACATCCTTGAAAGAGGCTGGAAAGTCTGCCGCAGCTTTAGTGTCCACACTTGCTGCTTCACCGGTGTTCTTAATATTGTTGAGGTTGTACCTTTTTTTAAAACAGTCAAACCAACCTCTACTTGCTGTGAAACTCTCCGTCACATATGGATTTTGGCTCTGGATGTGGACATATATGCCCTTCTCCTTCTCCATTAAGATGGCCTGGCTGAGAGGCATATTACCCTCCAATTCGACATCTATCTTGATGGACAGCCTCTTCTCCATCTCCTCAAGGGAGTAGCTCCTGGAGCGGGTGATCTTCTTTGCTGAAGAAGCACTGCTTCTAGTCGCAGATGGTGGAGGTCGGCAAATGGAGATCTGCCCCAATATCCACTTGCCGATCTCCTTTCTCCAGTCAGTCCAGCACTTGAACTTTACATCCAGAGGAATAATCTGGCGCTTGGCCTTAGCCTGCTTATCTTATGCTCAGACATCTGTAAAACAGTACAAAAAAATACAATGAATGTAGATTTTATTAGACAATTAACAATCACATTATGAGAAACAAGGGAAGAATGACAATATTCTGCACTGTACCTTGCCCTGGATATTGTCTCCAGGACATGGGGGTCCCTTCTGGCAACGACTATTTCCACCATGACTTTCTCTCCCTTACAAAAAAATACAATGAATGTAGATTTTAATAAAAAATTAACAATTAAAAATCACATTATGAAAAACAATGACAATATTCTTTACAGGTGTACCTTGCCAGTGGATGTTCTCAGCAGGATTTGGGGGTCCCTGATGGCAATCACTCTCTCCCAATGTGAATCTCTGTGTTACCCCCCCAAAAAAAAAAATAGTTATTAGACAATTAACAATTAATAATTAGTTAACAATCACATTATTAAAAACAAAGGAACAAAAAAGGTATTCTGTATCTTGTCAATGAATCTTGCAAGTAGGATTTTGCTGTCTCTCTCTCTCTCTCTCTCTCTCTCTTTCTGGCTCTCTCTGGCTCTATCTCACTCTGCCCCTCTTAACATATTGATGCCGTTGATAGCGTTAAATGGGGTCCTGCAAGGAAAAAAGAGCGCTATAGTGTGGTTTAGCACTTTGCGAATATCGGACACAAAAACAGCGCTATAGCGAAACAGCACTCTGCGGGGTAGATTTAAGCGGGGTATGCCTGTATATATATATATATATATATATATATATATATATATACACATATATATTTATATATAAACAACATGTATGCAAAGCAGAAACAAAAATGTATTCAGACCAAAACATAGAAATGTTTTTGTGCTGTAGTCATGTATGGCTTGAAATCTACTTTTCATGTTTTGCTAATGTATAATTCCACTATCATATCACTGTATAACACAGGCTTCCTCCCACCTCACTATCCTATATCTGCATAACACAGGCTCCTTCCCTCCTCACAATCATATCACTGCTTAACACATGCTTTCTACCACCTCACTATCATATCACTGCATACGACCTCCTTCCTCCCACCTCACTCTTATATCATTACTTAACACTGGCTTCCCCCTAATAACTCTAATATCACTGCATAACACAGACTTCTTCCCTCCTCACTACCATATCACTGCATCACGCAGGCTTGCAAAAATGCATGCCTGTTTATGTATACCGGCAATTACAATGTTGGGTATATTTTGTGCAAATACTGTTTCTGCTGCTTCTTGACTTCTCAGTGCTGGCTGTTCGTTACTAAAAAAGGAAGGGGGAGTCAAAAGCTTTCCTGAATCAAAGCTTTCCTGGGAGAGACATACTGACAACTAGTGGCAAACTCCAGTAATGCATGATTAATTGTAATTTTGCTATTTTGTGTGTTCCCAAGCCCCTGCCAGTGCATAATTGTAATATGAAAATTGGCGCTTGGAAATAAATGGAATACAATATTTATTTTGTTGGCTAAAATATATTATATCTCTCTGCAAGGAAGCCACCACATGTATGAATATGACTTTACATTTGTGTTCTTAGAATATATTGTTCTCATAACTTCAATTTGTTCAACCTTTTTCAAGAAGAAGCAAACAGCATTTGGTTATAGTTGAGGTGGAAATCCTGTAGCTCAAGCACTGAATGTGGCCTTTTGTCAGCTTCCATGTGGCTCTCGGCATTCTTTGACCAAACACATGCAAAACCTTCTAGCTAAGTCATTGTTGCTCCTCATATTTGCAGAAGCAGTCCTGCATTATACCAATGTATAAAGAGAGCAATGGTTTATATGATTATATAAGACAAATTACAAAATATTTAGGTATTCTAATATTCTAAGGTCCTCAATGCAAACTTTATTCAGTACCCATTATCTATAGGGTAGATAATGGTAATTTGTCTATCAATCTCTATAGTAAATCGTATTTAACTAAAGAATATGCAATAAAACATTATAAATGTGTGCTTTAATGAAAGCACTAATAATTAGACAATGCAAGGGTAAAACAAAGCTGAATAATTGAGCAGGTTCTATGTTTGCTACTTTTCCATTATCCACCTTACCTCATATTTTAGTCTGACCTATTATATCCAAGATACTAAGCCTAGAGGTAAATAATTAAAATGTAGAGTTGTTCCTATTATTTCCAGTTCAGCCTGCAGAGACCCAGTCCAAAGGTGAAGTTAAATGCATTAATATTTATAATACAGAAGCTTGCTTCATCCTTACCTTCTGATAGTTTAAAACAGGGGTGGGGAACCTTTTTTCTGCCAAGGGCCATTTGGATATTTATAACATCATTCACGGGCCATACAAAATTATCAACTTAAACATTAGCCTGCTATATTTGGTCAAACATTTAATTAACTAACCCCTTATATCCCTCTCTCTCCTGACTCTCTCTCTCTCTCTCTCTCTCTTTATCCTGTGTCTGTCTCTCTCTCTTTGTCCTGTCTCTTTCTCTTGTGTCTCTCTCTCCTGTCTTTCTCCTGTGTGTGTGTATGTGTGTCTCTCTCTCTCCTGTGTGTCTCTCTCTCCTGTCTCTCCCTCTCTCTCACCATCTCTTCCTGTCCTGTCTCTCTCTTTCTCATGTGTGTGTCTCTCTCTCCTGTCTCTCTCTTCCTTGTGTGTTTGTGTCTCCTGTGTCTCTCCTTTCTCTCTCTCTCTCTCTCTCCCCTGTGTGTGTCTCTCTCTTTTTCCACTCTCTTGTGTCTCTCTCTCCCTCTCTCTCTCTCCTGTCTCTCTCTCTTTCTCTCTCTCACTCCTGTCTCTCCCTTTCTCTCCCTCTTTCCCTGTCCTGTGTCTCTCTCTCTCTCTCTTTGTCCTGTCTCTCTTTTATGGGTGTCTCTCTCTCTCCTGTGTGTACCTCTCTCCCGTCTCTCTCTTTCTCTCCTGTGTGTGTGTGTCTCTCCCTCCCGTGTCTCTCTCTCTTTTTCTCCTGTGTGTTTCTTTCTCCTGTCTTTCTCTTTCTCTTGTCTCTCTCTCTCCCTCTCTGTGTCCTGTGTCTGTCTCTCTCTCTCTCTCTCTTTGTCCTGTCTCTTTCTCCTGTGTCTCTCTCTCTCCTGTCTTTCTCCTGTGTGTGTGTGTCTCTCTCTCTCCTGTGTGTCTCTCTCTCCTGTCTCTCCCTCTCTCTCTCCATCTCTTCCTGTCCTGTCTCTCTCATGTGTGTGTCTCTCTTTCCTGTCTCTCTCTCCCTTGTGTGTTTGTGTCTCCTGTGTCTCTCTCCTTTCTCTCGCTCTCTCCCCTGTGTGTGTGTGTCTCTCTTTTTCCACTCTCTTGTGTCTCTCTCTCCCTCTCACTCCTGTCTCTCCCTTTCTCTCCCTCTTTCTCTGTCCTGTGTCTCTCTCTCACTCTTTGTCCTGTCTCTCTCTTATGTGTGTCTCTCTCTCTCCTGTGTGTGCCTCTCTCCCGTCTCTCTCTTTCTCTCCTGTGTGTGTGTCTCTCTCCCTCCCGTGTCTCTCTCTTTTTCTCCTGTGTGTCTCTCTCTCCTGTCTTTCTCTTTCTCCTGTCTCTCTCTCTCCCAACGCTGTCTCTCTCTCTCGATGCCATGTCTCTTGTCATGTGCATGTTCTCCTCCTGGCCTGCGCAGTGGTGGAAGGACCAGACCAAATGATTTTGCTGGCCTTATACAGCTCGTGTGCCAGACATTCCCCACCCCTGGTTTAAAAGCTATTAGTCCTCCAAAATTTATAGTTTAGACTCAATGAACTTGTAGTCACTGAGTTTTTTGGGTGTGGTACAAATATATATATTCAAAAGTTAATCGCTGTGAAATCCAAGCAGCAAAACACTTGCAATATGTGTGCATAAAACATCTAGAAAAGCATGATATGTGCTCTACCAACCATAATTTTATAGTTTCAAGGTGTCAATATGTATTTACAACAATTTTGGAACATGAAGAAAAAACGTCTATCTTGAAAATGAAGGGCCCGTAGGCCTCCTCAGGCTTGCCTGGGGTTGGAGGGAGGGACCACCTGACCTGGCAGGTCCGGGTAGGGGCAGGAGGTGGCTAGCTGGGGGAGGTGGAGCCATTATAGGCGTTTGGAGCCAATTTCCACCAGTTTGCCCCCAGCTAGCCATGGGAGCAGATGCCCACCCACCCATCCCTAAAGTATTGTTATTAACGTGATGTATATGTTGTACTGTTAAAAAAAAAAAAAATAGATGAATAGTAAGTTGTGGATTATTTTGTTTATTGTCTGAAGTACTCGTTGTTGTTGATGTATCATTGAAGTACCGTATTTTTCGCCGTATAAGACGCACTTTTTCTTCCCCAAAACTGGGGGAGGAAAGTTGGTGCGTCTTATACGGCGAATATACCTTTTCAAACTGCCTCTCTGTCCTCTTGATCTCACCCCAGCGCTTCCTACCAGCATCGCGTCGGCCGGTGCGTCCTAGTGACGTCACACACGCAACGCTGCAGTACACGAGGAGTGCTGGTAGGAAGCGCTGGGGTGAGATCAAGATGGCAGAGATCAGAAGAAAGGTGAGGATCAGGAGGGTCAGGGAGGATCAGGAGGGTCAGGGAGGGTCAAGGGCTCCCAAATGCTGCAGTATATGTATGTATGTGTATGTGTGTATGTGTGCATGTATGTGTGTGTATGTATGTGTGCATGTATGTGTGTGTGTATGTGTGCATGTGTATGTGTGTGCATGTATGTGTGTGCATGTATGTGTGTGTATGTATGTATATGTATGTATGTATATGTATGTATATTTATGTATGTATGTATGTGTATATATATATATATATATATATATATATATATATGTATATTTATGTGTGTATGTATATGTATGTATGTGTGTATATGTATATATATATATATATATATATATATATATATATATATATATATATATATTTGTGTGTAATGTAGGTGTGTATCTGTGTGTAAAGTGTATTTGTGTTTGATTCAGATTTTTTTTTTCTCTTGTTTTCCTCCTCTAAAAACTAGGTGCGTTTTATCTGCCGGTGCGTCTTATAGGGCGAAAAATACGGTATATATTATATGGTATCAAAAGTTTGTTTATATTGTCACAGCGGGTGGTGAGGGGAGTCGCCGGGACATTGGGAAAATGGGGGAGATCCTACCCTACGGTGGTACGGATGTTCCAACACGGTAGGCCCTGGATGAGGCTTCAGGGCGTAGGGTGTACTATCTCTGTCCAGGCTCCTCCCCTCGGGGTTATGTTTATTTATTTATTGTTATGGTTATTACGTCATGTTGTGTTTACCAATAAACGCTGTGGCCAGTTATCTCCCAAGAAGTAGTCTGTGTCTAATTTTATATTCAATGGGTGATGGGGTATAAATTCTTATATGCACATACCAACTGGGCCTTGCTTAGGTCATGTAATGGCACATTATTAGCAACAGATCCTGTTATATTTATCGGGCCTTTCTATCTCTGTATCTGCATGAAGCATGGCTTTGTGACTGCAGAGCTGGCACAAAAAAATATTTAAGGATCATATGCACGATTTTCAGGTGAGAAGTGATATTTTGTAATGCTCTGCACATTTTTTCAATGAGTGAAACTGAATTTATGTAGCAAGGTAATGACTGGCTGTAACTGTCAATGTATTGCAGAACCCATAGTTGTTATATACCTCCATTATTCAACAATATTTTTAAAAATAATGGGTAACTGGATTTGAGCTTGGTTGTTCTACATCTCAGCTATGCTACAAATCACTGTGAGTATACAAAATGATAAAGCTAAAATGCTCTGCGCATGACAGTTACTGCCCTGAATATGCAACACAACATCAGGACCCTGCATCACTTATTCGCTCAGCAATGCACAGCAGATTCCAGTGGTTCTGCTGGTCTGCTTAAAAAGTTGTTTTTATTTTCCCCATCACTATGCAATATAATACATTATACTTTACACTATTATGCTAACAAATTATAATCTATAAAATATTAGTGTCATGCTTCATGCATCACTAAGGTCAAGCATAGGATGTTTAGATGAAATGGATAAAATTAACTTTTTTAATAAAATCATAGGCTTGATAAAAACGAAAACTTGCCATTTTAATACCTCCATTATTCATATTATACTTGCTCCCAATGCCAAGTGTCTTTAAAGCCTCAACTAGGTAAGAATGCCCTGGGTTACCCAAAATGAGAGCAACCTACATACAGCATGGTAAGAAACAAATAACTATGCTCTGCTTTTGTACACTGTTCCTTACTGCATCTTTGTAGCAGAGTTAATATAAATTCCTGTGGGAGGTCAGTAAGCATGGCCACCATGCTAGCTGGCACTTTAGCTGAACATTCCCTTGTAAGACACCTTCTGAAGAATTATATATACATTTACAAGTACATTTTGTATGTCATGACATGCTGGCATCCATTTGGGACATTGTAGGTTCCTGTTGCATTGAAGCTTTGGGAGCAGTTGTGTGCTGTATGTTCGTATGCAGATACTGAGTCTCTAGCTACACCAAAGAGTGAGTGTAGATGGTCACTGTCTAAATCTTTTTGGAATGTTTTAATTGGTTATTTGGCTTTGGTGATCTGTTTTAACATAATCAACCCAGATTTGCCTGGTATACATGATATATATCTGAGTGTTGGAACTGAATGTGAATACAGGTTAACTTAGAGCAGTAGTAGTCAACCTGGTCCCTACCGCCCATTAATGGGCGATTCAAACTTTCATGGTGGGCAGTGGGGTTATCAATCTCTAGGTGGTATTGCTGATGAGTGACGTCACATGCCGGTGACTTGCAGCACCGAGATTGGCTGGTTGGAGAGCTGGTGAGAGAACCTAGGAACAGCAGTCACGACCGGATCACTATCTAGTGAGTACAAAGCAATATATAGCTATGGTCATATGATTTATGGTAAATAGAGTTACTGCGGCACTGGTGGGAGGTAAGGAAATGTTACAATCAAAAGTTGGTGGTAGGTATTAAAAGGTTGACGACCGCTGACTTAGAGCATGCTAAATCTTGTGTATTAACGTTTATTTTAATGTGCCTCATATGACCAAGCACTCTGTTTGTGCTTAATAAATAAATAACAATAACAAGAATTAGATATTTCTTAAATATCTAATGCAGTGCTGTCTAACTGGCGACCCACTGGAAAATGTGGCCGACCAGCTGTGGCCCACTTGGAGAATTTACTCACAAGCCTAACATTATTTAAAAAAAATACCTTGGAAGGTTTAAAAACTTGGGATGTAGTATATAAATTCACAAATCTGTAGTTTTTATATAAATATATTACTTTACATAGATGCACTTTTTCTAAAATTATAATTGTAAGTCCAGCCTACGAGCATGCTAGCCCATGCAACTCTGGCACCCCAAACAGCAATGATTTAATGCTATTATTGACAGAAAGTAAACCCCATGTTGCTGCTCTGAAGGAAACTGGGAACATACCTTGTAAAATTTACCTCACAATCTTGACAAGTACACACATCCATGGGGAGCAGGGCTTTCTGGGTATTAACTCTTTGTAAACCAAGCTGAATTAATGAGAAGAAATGATGCAACAAAACTAAACAATTAATAAGCATTCTGCCTAGCAATAGTTACAAATATAGGGAGAATGTTTGGATCCACCGTTGGAACCACCTGCCTTCTTCTAGTGTTACTGTTATGGCACTATAGCATTTTTACTCTAGTCCATCAGTATCTTGGTGTAAAATAACACATCAAAAAAGTTTTACAGCTCTGCTTTGAGCTCGGAGGGCAATCAATTCTGATAAATATCTAAAAGTAACTTTCCTCTGTGACAATATATTTTTAACTTTTACCTTACATATTTATTGTATTTACTTTCTAAAGCACCAATTTGAAGTAACATGTATTGTTTGTACATGCATTTGTATTTATATTATAATGTAATGTAATTTTTATTAGTATATTACTGGAGCTTTAAAATAACAAAGTATTATAGTATACATGTCCTCACATTTCATGGATGTCTCTTACCTCTACGTTTGCAATTGCAGTGAATTTACATACTCTTAAGTATTGCTTTTCATGAGTATAACTACCTGCTCTGGTTGTCAGTTTATGTAATAAAATCAAATAATTTTCAAGATATGAATGAATTTAGTCATATGTCATCATATTTATGCAATAAAACATTACAGTTTTTAATTTTATGTTTTTTGGAAAGTCAAATTACCTGTTCTTCCTGTCTCACCTTTGTACATCACAGATAAGTATTACACTACTTAAATTAGGAAACATCAATCTTGCCTCTGGCCCATGACACCTTTTCAGCAGCAAACCAAAAACTTCACTTTATACTCTGTCTACGCTTCTGTTTTACAATCTGTCCTCCTCACTAGTCCTGTACTATGGGACACAGCCTTTATAAATATGTAAACTTCCTTGTGGGAAAGTATGAGCTTCGGACTTGAATATGACAGATTTTAGAAAACTATGCAGAAATACACCCATATTGAGTTTTATGTGATATACTTATGATATGCTTGTGATTTACTTATGATTCAGCCCACAGAAGAGGCTACAAAATTAAGAATACGCTGCTCTAAAAAACATTACTTAAACTAATGGAATGATGGCTTTATGGTGTATTATATAGGGGTTTTGTTTGCATCTCATTTGAGAATATGAATTGCTTAACTCTGACTGGTTACTTGGTAACTAGTATGAGAAGGCTATGTCCCCATTTCTGATTAAATGTTTAACCAATCAGAAGGCTGGAATTAAAATATGGGTATTTTGGTTGGCTATGCTTGTAAACAACCAGATGGATGTGCTTCACCTATTCTGATTAGTTGAAATATCAGCCAATCAAGTTCAAGAGCTTGGGGTTATTAAAGTCCCTGTATTAAAATGGAAAATATAGGATTTGACTATAAATAATACAACTATATAGTTTGATTTAAGGGTTTAGCTTTTATTCCACACTCAATCATTATATGAACTGGACCAACACCTTAGTGAAGTTGTTTTGTTTTGATTTGTCTTATATGGGTTGAATTATTATGAACTTACAATACTGATATTTTATGATGTTCGATTGAAGCTGTAACTACACAACCCTGTTTGTAATTTTTTGTTTATGTCTTTGAAACTGGAAAAAAAAAGAGAAAGAAAAAAAAAGAAAGAAATATCAGCCAATCTAAATAGTTTTTAATAATAATGTTATTCATATCTGTTGGCAATTGAAAGAATGAATCAGTGAACATAATCTAAGCTGTCGGGTCATCAAGAAGGGTAATCTATTAACACTTTTTCCCTTACAGATTTATTTTTTATTTTATGTAATTGATTAACTGTATAATTTGGATAATTGTGATTGACTTTTTTTATTTGAATTGTATTTTTTCTGTAATTCTTTTTTTAGGTAACTATGCTTTTATATTGTACTATTTATTTGTATTTATTTTAGTGTAGGTAGTTTAGGAGAGTTCCATAAGGCCCCCCATGGTGATTGTTGGGTGTCATGGGGGTCCATATGGACCCCCATGCTTATAGGTTAGAATACCATAGGAGTTCAAAGGGACCCCCACGGTATGGGGTTAGGGAACCATGGGGTCCATGGGTGTATACTACATATGGGAATGTGAGGGTTAATGAGCCTTCACTCCAAAGCACAAGGGGATGGGAGAAGTGGGGGGAGGTGGAGATACGCAGGATTCTATGAAGTAAGGGGGCATAAGTCGACAGGGAAATAAAACCCTGCGCACTCATTGTTAAATAGATTTAACTTCTCACCTGCTGTGTTTAACGTAATACATATATAACACTGTCATTAATGTTATTATTTAATGCTTTCTACGGGATACATTTTTCCTGTATTGACAAAGGAACTTTACTGCAAATGATTTAAACAAATACAATTTAAGTAGAGACAATTTAACAAAAGCAAATATTGAAATATCTTCACAAAAATGAATGATTATTACTGAGTCCCCAAGCTCTAATTTATATCACAGGTCAACTGAAACCTTACGTCCAGTCTAACTCCTGTATTTTTTCCACATTTGCCCACTCTTCTCGTTCACACATTTGCTTAAACCTATTTTTTAAATCCAAGTCATGCCAGTTACAACATTCTTGTTATATTTCCATTTACACATGGATGAGAATTTGTTGAGTCATGTTTTCCTATCACTCAGCTTCTTGGGTTTAAGAATACATAAATAAATAATGTGTCTCACTTTTATTGGTTTCATAGGCTATGGTGTCAATTTTCAGGACTTACAGAATGTGTATCACAAGTCACACAACAAGAATATCCTTCTAAGAGCTCAATAATATTAGCTTCTAAGGTAAGCTAGATAACAAAACGTTTCCTCTGACCTAGCTTCACTTTGCACTACATCCCCATTATTACCTGAGATCCCTAAGCTCCTGTAAATACTTTACCCTCCCCCCCTCTCCATTGGAAGTGATAGATGTTATTGAGGGCCAGTTTCACATTGCCCTTGCTTACTTTTATCTTAACAAAATCTCAAAACTTTGCAACTTAGGGTGCAATTACATGGCTCCAGTAGAAAATCCTGTAAAGCTGCTTGCCAACACTGGCGTTTTATGTGAGTTTTTACAGAGCTACTACTTTGTTACGTTCACGCAGCCAATGTTAATATTTACACATATTCACATACCCCTATTATATTACACTAACATTATAAAGGCCATCTCTGGACCCAATACCGCATACCACTCTACCCTCCAATCCCCTCGCCCCCCAATTTATCTGCCCACCCCCAACAAATACCCACCACACATAACACCTTGCTACATACCCCCTCCTATATACACAACACATACCCCATTACACCCCACATACTACATACCCACCACACTTACTCCCTGCTACATACCTCATCCCATTGCCCCATTACCTTTGCACCCTAATCTATTAGTATACAATTAAAAAACAAAGCACCTTCATCATTTAAAAAAAAAACATTCACACACTTGTTTTTTATTAATCACATTAATGGACATTGATATTTTGTATGAGTTTGTATCTATGAGGGTTTGTACATCTCAGATGAAGTGCAGTGGAGAGAATACTGGACACAGAGGGAGCTTATGGAAGAGGAGAAGAGAAGGAGAAGTGTAGAGTGGGAGAGGTGTAGAAAATTGGATGAGGAGGGAGAGTTGCGGTAACGGGGAAAGGAGGTGGAGAGACATATCAGGAGCAACAACCAGAGACACTGGAACCAGCATCTTGAGATGGCCTGTCTGTTGTGTGACAACTCTCAGGCCTGAACCAGAACTTTGCTAGAATGGGGAACCTCTTAGCAGAAATGCTTAAGAACTCTATGAGACAATAAACAAAAACCTTGCAATCAGCAGGAGGCAAGGATGTGGGGGTTCATTTGAGAAAGAAGGGAGGAGATAGGTTATTTTATATTCCTTTTAATTTATTTATATTTTTCTTTTTCTTTTAGGGAGATCTGAAACAGAAAATGACAGTGTGTTGATCTACAAGCAGTGCTTTCTGATACTGTAAATGAACCAGAAACAGTGCACACTAGCATAATATACAGTGACACTTGCTGTGTGTAGGTGATTGGGATTTCCTTCTCCTAGGTCATAGCGATTCTGTGTACTGACAAGATGAAGATAATTTGTAGATGCTATGAACTATTATTGTAAAGCAGGACAAAAGACCTGATATTTTGTCCCAGATAGTAAGAAGCTGAGGGTATAGTACCCCCTCTCTCTTTCATCTGTCCCTAGAAGAAATATCAAGCAAAAGAAAATTATAGTAAGTATCAAGTACAAAGCATCTACGGATACAGTTCTAACATTCTTTAGTCTCAGACAATAGACTGTGCCAAGAAATAAGTAACCTCTTAAAGACGTGTGACTATAGACAGCTATCACCCTATATAGGTCCTTATTACCCTACTTTCCAGGTGCCTTAGATCAACCTGTTTCAGGCTGAGCTACTTTATCTACTTATCCAACAACAGTTTATATTATTCATGTGTCTGATATACAAAATATCGTTTGCTTTAAATAAATAAAAAATTAATACTAAAATGTTCTGAACACAAGAACTTTCAGAGACGTTTGTAGAAATACATACATCAAAGGCATGTGTGACACACTCGTGATGTTTTTACACTCTGTCCTGTAGGAAAAAGCAGAACTGTTCTGAAGACAGTCAGTAACTTCTCATGACTTTAGGAATCATCTAATGACCAGTGCTGACTGTCACAACCAGACTGTAAAGGGATGAGATTTTGCTAACTGTATGGAGCTTTCAATAAATGATTGTAAGTCTGCGGGTTTCAATCCGGCAAGGTGCTTTAGGGAAACTTAACTTAACTTATGTATAGTGCTACGGAATATGTTGGCGCTGCAACTTCTGATGGATCATGGATGCCTTCAGGTCCAGCAGATGATTGAAAATGTTTTTTTTTTTTCTAATTAGAACAGGCTTACTGACTTACTCCCAGTGTTTCTTTCAGAACCTGAAATACATTAGGGTTTTTCCCATTTTCCTTCACCTCTTTAGTGGCCTGCCATTGATGCTTCTAAGATTTTGCAATAAACTTATTTTAACCCTATTTGTGGGTATGCTGCTTATTTCTATGCAGAGTGCTTTCGTATGTAGCTCAGTATTCTCTGAAATATATTTGTTCTCCTTTCTTGTCCACCCTCTCCTTTACCTATTTGCTCTATGGCTCTGCCCAATTTCCATTTTGCCTATTACATTGACCTACACCTCTCTCCTCTTACCCTATAACTAACCTATTGCCTCTCTATGATAGCTCCCTCCACTCACTACCATGGATGGTGTAAAAGCCGTAAAAGGCCAGAACATAAAGGAAATTGATGCTAATATCACTGAAATGTGTTAAATACTCTTGAGAACAATATTTAAGAACCAAAACCATTCAATATAATACTTATTAACTCTTTAAAAAACAAAATATCCTACGGAAAAGATTGGAACAGAACAGAACAAGCCGTAACAAACACTTTATAAAATAAATTCATAATAAAATGATGTGTTAAATATAATTGAGAACAATATTTAAGACCCAAAACCCATCTAATTGTATGCATCATTACGTTTAATAATTATCATCATAAAATGAGCCTAAACAGCGACTTTCCAGACATCCAGAAATACAAAATTCACCAGATACACATGACTAGATGGGATTTGTGTAATAAGCTTCACAAATTCCACAGAAACTAAGTGCAAACCCTTCCGGCCCAGAAAACAATATGTCGTAGGATGAGCCGAAACGACTTCTCAGATAGCCAAAAATGCAATCTTCACCAGACACATTTGACTAGGTGGGATTCATGTAAAAAATAACACAAAAGACTTCTAGGAAAGCTAGTTTCAAGTACTTGTTCCAGACCAGAATACAATATTTTGTAAAAAAAAAAAGTAGCCAGAAAAGCTACTATCCAGATATCCAAAAACCCAGACTTCACCAGACACACGTGACTAGGTGGGATTCGAGTAATAAGCCTCAAAGCTTGTAGGAAAACTACTTTCAAATATCCACTCTCAGCCAGAATTCAATATTTTATAAAATTAGCCTGAACTGCTACTTCCCAGATAGTCAGAAAGGTCACCAGCCACCCATGACTAGGTAGGATTCATGTAATAAGCCTCAAAACTTCTATGGAAACTAGTTTCAAGTACTCGTTCTAAGCCAAAATACAATATTTTGTAAAATGAGCAAGAATGGATACTTTCCGGAGAGCCATACACACATGACTAGCTGGGATTCATGAGTTAAGCTTCATGCATTCCACCTAAACTAGTTTCTGGTACCTTGTCTTACTTAAGTGACGGGCCACACTGATACATTAGATGAGATCTGGCTCATCCTGGATTTTTCTGGCTTCCATCTGACACCCATCACAGTCTCAATAGCAACCCGTGAGGTCAGTGTCATTCTTCCATTTCTCACATTTTGTTTTGTTGTTGAAAATGCGAAGTCATGCTAGTTACAACATTCTCCTTTAATTGCCATTTGCACCTGTGTGTAAGAACATGCTGAGTCATGTTATCATATCTCCCCCTTGTTTTGCTTCAGATTACACACATAATAAATCTGTCTGATAATAATCTATTTTATTGATGTAATAGACTATATTGTGCACCTTGATGAGATGTAGGATGTTACAAAATGTGCTTTTCTTATGTTGTTGTTTTTTTCCCTCTCAGGTAAACTAATGTTTCCGATTTCCTCTATAGGAGTAGAGAATATATACATATATACCACCAATAACTTTACAACACCTATATATATACCTCTACGCCTCCACCCTTCATTTTGAGAACAATCATATTAAATGTAATGTATCACTCTTTGGAGATCGGGAAACCAAATGCTGATAGATTGCTTTATTAGTTCAATAAATTAGATTAGAATAATTAAAGGACTGCTGCACTGTCATATTTATACTGAGCTATATATATTCTTATGAAGAATTTTACTTGATAATGGTTAAAAATGTTTTTAGAAAGTCTGAAATAAAAAATACAGCCTTTAAATTGCTAACTGCTTTATTAGATTTTTCTCTAAAATTGGCAGATATTTTTCTTTTGTTCTTATCATAGGAGGAAAGATCTCTGTTCAGCTGAGTTGCAAGAGATTGTGATTACAAATATATACTTGTCAATTGAACTATATAGCCGAGCAAATCCCATTGGAATAACCCATTGGTATCCACGGAAATTGATCCTGGGGTGGGGGCTGGTGAAAAGGTAAAACAAAAATATCCCCATCTTCATTATATCAATGTGGCATTTGTGCAAAAATACAAAAGAAAATCACAATGATAAAAAAAAAAGAATAAAAGTTAAAAAAATAGATTAATAGGAAAGGTAAATTAAATACCATAAAATAATTTAAAAAATATACAATACAAAAAACAACTACAAAAAATAAGTAAAATGTAATATAATAAAAACCAGTTAAAAACCAAAAATAAATAAATAAATAATGCACACACAAAAATCTATATACATATAAATTCACACATATGACCATATGTTGAAATCCAATCAGTAGAGGTTTGATTTGTAAAAATGCATGGTGAAAAAAGCGGCCAATATGGAGACAGTTAAGGTGAAGCTAGAGAGACAGTAGGAAATCATATGAGTGACAGACTTGAAATTACAATTATGGGTTAATACAAAGTATTTTAGAAAAAAGCTAGTAAGATCAGATGGCCCTACATATGAATGAGTTATTAAAACCAGAAAAAATAATATTTAATTAAATATCAGGGTTCTTAGTGAGACAAGATATATATTCCAGTGAATAGGTGGTGATACTGAATGAATATAACATAGGGTTCTATTATTATTATTATTATCTTTATTTATATCGCGCCAACATATTCCGTAGCGCTGTACAGGGGTTGAGTACATAGCAGAAAACAAATTAAACACCTTGTAAAGAATGGAGGGCGGTTCTATCATATACAGTGTTCTTATATACATAACCATAATTTACTCCCCATCTGTGCTCTTACTCCACTTCTCAACTCATCGCCCCTCAGTCTCTCATGAACCAGACAATTTTCCCTAACTTTGTGCAGCAAAACAAGCATAATTTTTTTTTCAGGGAAAAATGGATTCATGTTACTTCCAGCCTTGGGGAACCTTATATATTATTATTACCTTTAGCAGGTGTCAGGTTCCTTGCAGAGGCAGCACTCAGCAGCTGTCCAAAGCAAGGCGAGAAATGCTATGCATAAGACAAATTTCTCACAGATTTTGTGAAGTTTTGTTGAAACTAGGGATGAATAAGTTGCTATATAAAATCTCCAGGTCGGGGGTTAACAGCTCCTTGGGGTCCCCAATAATATGTTTATTAAGTCTGAAGTAACTGCACATATACAGTAAAACAGTACATAGTTAAGTATATGTTTGTACCTTTTTACTGGACAAATATAAATATTTTATTTTGTTTTACTGGACAAATATTAATACTTTATGTTTTTCCAACTATAAATGATAAAACAGATAAACACATAACATATAATGATCAGAGCCAGCTCTGCTTTCTTTTCCCTTCTTTAGAATTTAATTTAAGACATGCAACATTTACTAAGAATTACATAGGTCCCATGTGTGCATATAAAAATAGATGACATGTTTACCCAGAAGGCTGCATTATGCATCATACAGCTGTGTCCTTGTATACAGTATTCAGAACAGATATGTATTTATAATTGATATTAAGCCAAATGTATATTCTTTAAAAACAAGAGTGTGTAATTTGTTCAAGAAGGTGTACATGTGTGCACAGAAGTATTAAAGAATTAGCTCACATGCAACTTAATCTTGGGGATGGGTTGCTAAACAATAAAACAATAGCATCCTCCCTCCTTTCTATATCCTGTGATTGGTTGCTGCCTGCACTGACCTAATTGGATGCACACACACTGTAAGTGGAGGGAGGAGCTGTCAGTCACAGGTTCCTGGGTTTGCTTCCTATAAATACCAAGCTCTTTTTCGCAATATTCACACCACCTCTGGCTCTGAGTAGAGTTCTTGCTTCAACAGTGTTTGAACGGAACCCTCTCTGAGTCCTCAGCTCTTTTAAAAACCTCTCTCTATTATTAATATATTTTCTTTGAATCTTTTGCGCCACAACAACCACCGAAAAGCCGTAATGGAGTCCCAGATTCGCCAGAATTTCCACCGTGACTGCGAAGCTGCCATCAATCGTATGGTGAACATGGAGATGTATGCGTCCTACGTCTACCTATCCATGGTGAGTACATGTGTAGGATATATGTAACCTGTGTGTAGTATGTGTGTTGTGTGTTTGTAATATTTGCTTTACGCAATACTTTTTATATTGTTCTTATTATTATTAGTAGTAGCAGTAGGAGTCGTAACAATCTTTAGTTATAAAGTGGCAACATTTTACATAAATGTATATATAAAGGAGAAACATAGTGAATAGAGAGAATATTTTACACATAACAGTACACGTGTTGATACAAAAGCAGTAGAGGTCCATGCTCCAGAGAGCTTATGTTCTAAAATATTAAGAGCTATTTGCATGACCACTGTATCATAATACTAAACCGATTTTAAAAGCTTGCGTCCATCCCTTCTCTTTAAACAGAATCAAACTTCCTTAAACGTTTGTCAGATAACTTGTATAACATCCTTAAATGCTATGAAAAATTATTTTAAAAATTAACTAAATTAGTGCTTTAATTTGAACATTTTCACCACTGGAGGCCAATAACGCACTGCAGATAATCGCATCAACAAAATTGGGCACACCCCTACTTGAAGATATTATTATTATTATTATTATTATTATTAATATGATTATATCTGTGCATATTTCCGTTCTATTAAACTAAAGCAAATCTTCTCAGACTAAGCCTGTTGTTCTTTCCACTTTTTGTCAGTCCTACTTCTTTGATCGTGATGATGTTGCCCTTCATCACGTGGCCAAATGGTTCAAGGACCAAAGTCACGAAGAGAGGGAGCACGCAGAGAAGTTCCTTAAATACCAGAACAAGCGCGGGGGACGTGTCGTCCTGCAGGATGTCAAGGTGAGGTATCCACACCCTAACCTAATATGTGTCAATATAAGGTTGAAGCCCAGATCTTATAAATCTTCTTGGCAGGCCTAAAAAAAATACAAAAATAATTATTATTTCACCTTCAGTTAAATCATGATATTAATATGCTGCCCAGTCAATGAATAAAAGGTATATGTCCCTATTAATTTTAAAAATAAAACGTGTTAAAACTCAAATTATACCTATTTCAAGCATAAAAAAAAGTACCCAGTTTTGAGTACTGAATCTCTTTACCTTTTCCCCGGGGGAGTATTGTCTTAATGAAAATATCACAAGGATCAGATGTTTTTGCTGTATTCTAAGAATGTCCTTTTTTCTTTTAGAAACCAGAGCGTGATGAGTGGGCTAACACCCTGGAAGCCATGCAAGCCGCTCTCCAGCTGGAGAAGACCGTGAACCAGGCTCTTCTGGACCTGCACAAGCTGGCGTCTGACAAGATCGATCCTCATGTGAGTACTTTTGTTTGTATAGAGAGTATTACTAAAGCACATGATTTTTTTTAAACTCTGTTACCATATTTAAACTTTTTTACATTTCTTTATCAGACTACTGCAACAGAAGAATTTAAAAACGCACACATTTTACAAAATGGAAAAAAAATAAGTGTTTTGTTTGTGCTATTTTGAGCTTTCACTTCCTATAAAGTTAGCTTCCTCAGCATTTTTAAAGAACCAGGAAATCACATGAACAACAATTGTGAAACTGATGTATTTTCACAGAGTGCAATTTTTTGTTGTGTTGAATTTCCTGTGATTTAAAAAACAAAAAAAGAATCAACAGTTATGAAAACAAAATAAACTGCTTCCATTGAGGTATTGATTGAATCTGTATTTTTCTTCTCTGCAGCTCTGTGACTTCCTGGAGACTGAGTACCTGGAAGAACAAGTCAAGGCTATCAAGCAGCTTGGAGACTACATCACCAACCTGAAGCGTCTTGGGGTGCCCCAGAACGGCATGGGCGAGTACCTGTTCGACAAGCACACCATGGGGGAGAGCAGCTAAACTACAACTCCCCAGGGAGGATACAACCAGCCAGCTCTGCATCTCATCTTTACTCTTCTATATCTATGTATATCTGTAGCTCCCACCAGACCCTTATGATTGTTAATTTGGGATGATGGGAAGCCACATTCTTGTGTGACCTAAATCATTGAGGAGCTGCTGTGTTTGTCAACATGTTTCAAATAAATAATGTTTCCAATAAAGAGGTTTTCAGCATTCAAATCTGTGTCATTTTATTTCCTTCTGGGGCAGGTAATTGGTTGATATCATAGTTGTAAATATAAAGTAGAACCTTTATATGTGGGTGTCCAGTTGCTAATCCTGGGGCTTAATATGGCCTACTCTCTCAATAAAGGTGGCCCACATCCAGGGCCAGATTTACATTTAGGGTGCTTCTAAGCAAAGACTACTCAGGCCTACAGCCTACAGTTTGTAGTGAAGATAAGTGTTTTGATAAGTGGCTTTATCCCTAAGTCATAATACTTCCTGCAAGGAACTCCTTGTGAACCCAGCTTCTTTACTAAGCCTGTTTTAATCCAAATACTTGGCCCGAACTAGTACACCTAATGGTAAATCCAGGCTTACCCACACCTCTTTTTCAGTTTTAATGGAGTGAGGCCTACAGCCTCCTAAATGTGTCCCATATTATTATTATTACGCTTTATTTATCGTGCCAACTTCTTCTAAAACTCTATTTACAAAATAGAATAGTAAATAAATAGTACATTTGTGTTTACATTTAAACATCTAAAACAAGTTAAAAAAACTGATTCCTGCTCGGAATTCCGAGAAATACAGTTATGGCACTGCATTCTGGGATCCTGTGCAAGGGCATGCAAATGTGTCCACAAAGGCTTCGCTCGTTAATCAAAATTTCAAACATGGCTCCCTTTAAGCATATGCCTGCTGTATTGCACAGGTTTAAGCAAAGCACAGGATGGATTATGAACAAGCCAGGAAACCTACCCACAGACATAGAAGTACAGTGCAATACAAATAGGTATCTTGATGCAACAGAAGTGAGGTCCCTACAATCTAGAAAGTAAACGTGGTGTAATAATGGAAGGAAATACATTCAAGATGACAGTGATTAAGGCAGTAGGCTGATACAAGTGGAGATGGCTGTCTATTACACTGTAGATTGTGTGTGTGAGAAATTGTACGCCGTAGAGTAGGCACTTGTGCTTATTAAGACTGTAAGTCATAAGCTTCTTTGAATATATATGTTTTAGTGGGTTGTTGAAAGTTTTAAGGCAGGAAGATAGTCTGTCAGCGCAAGGTAGCTTAATAAAAATTATGAAAGCGGGAGTCAGAGGAGATGAAAACAGATGAGAAAAGAAGGAAATAGCAAAGCGAACAGGGAGATTTAAGGAGTATTTTGAGACAAGGGCAGAGATATAAGGGGTGTATTGTTGTTAAGGTTTTAATATTTTAAGGTCACTTTAAATTTTACTCTGGAGGCTATTGGAAGCCAATGAAGTGATTGATAGAGAGGAGCTGCAGACATGGTAGATATGTATAGCAGAGCCATTCATTATGGATTGAAGTGGAGACAGATGGGTAATGAGGAGGCCAGCAAAGAGAGAGTTGCAGTATTTGAGGCAAGATATGATGAAAGAATTAATTGTCATTTTAGTTGTGTCTTGTGTAAGACAGTAACGCCTCTTGGAGATGTTTCTTTAGGTGAAAATGACATGATTTGGCTATTAATTGTATGTGAGGAATGAAAGAGAAGGCTGAGTCCAAAAGAACCCCAAGGAAATAGTCCTTAGAGGTGGGAGTCATGATTGCATTGTTAACCATGAGGGATATTCGAGAAGTGTAAGCAGTAGTAGAGGATGAGAAGATTAATTTTTTGAAATGCTGAGCTTGAGTTGACAGGTGAATATCCAGGAGGATATGCTTGGAAGGGAGAATGTATATATGGAGAAGAAGAGGGAGCATAGCAGGGAACCTTGGGGTACGCCAACAGTCAGAGGGAGCGGGAAAGACGACATGCCAGAGAAGGAGACACTAAATGTTTGATTTTCTAGATAATATTTTAACCACAGAAGCCAAGGGAGTGGAAAATGTGGATAAGAAGAGGGAGGGTGGTCAACTGTATCAAAGGCAGCAAAGAGATCCAGGAGAATTAGAATAGAGAAGTGGTCCTTTCACTTGATGGTAAGCAGGTCATTAGTGATATTTGTGAGAGCTGTCTCTGTGGAGTGTTGTGGCCGGAAGCCAGGTTGCAGAGGGTCAAAAAAGGAGTTGGAGGAAAGGAATTGGGTTAGGCAGTTATAGATGAATCTCTCAAGCAGTTTTAGAGCCAAAGGAAGTAGAAAGATGGGGCGGTGCAGAAGCTGGGTCAGATGATGGTTTTGTAAGAATGAGGATCATTATGGCATATACTAAAGATGATAGATACTTGCTGTTGTTTAGGGAGAGGTTGAATAGATATGTGAGAGCTGGCAGTGTAGGGCGTGAATAGCTGTAAGGTGAGAAGTTTAGAGGAGACCAGAAACGTCACGCTCAGTTACAAGGTCAATATAGACCAAAGCAGATATAGGATAGGGAAAGGGCAAAGGCTGGGTTTTATCGGTTTGTTGAGAGGAGAGTGTGCTGGAGTCGTGTTAAGAGGAGTGTTTGTTTCTGATTTTATCAATTTTAGATTAGTCAGTCTGGCTTTCTTAGTATAAAGTATATTCAATCTTTGAGTTGAAGAAAGGAAGGAACAAGGGGAAGTCATCTGTCAATATTAGTTCCCCTTGCTGAGAAAAAAATAACCAAGAACCTACATGTGAAAAACTCACCTCAGTGTGCTGGTGACCTAATTTGAAAACTCAACTATAACTTTGAGTTGGAAACTGTAGCGGAACCCATCACTGTTTTACCCTGTTTTATGATTATTCTTGGTTAAAATATGATCCTACAATATGTATGCTGGTTGATGCTCTGCAGAATATTAGCCAGACTTTTGCAGACCTAGGCTAATAGATAATCCTATTACAGAGATTCAAGAGATAAGAAAGTTGTAAAGGATCCTTGCATTTCCCAAAGTGTTTTAATTCTCTGATAAGAACAAAGAGGTGTAATTGAATCAATGTCTGATTGTATCAAAGTTGCCAGGGAGGTGTGACCCACCTATTGTTCTCTTTATGGGTATTGTGCAGCCAAATATGGGGGATGTGGATTGCCTGTGGGAAGAGATGTATAAATATTTCTGCAATAACAAAATAAAGTCAGTATTCATTTGACTCCCAAATTGTGTGTCGTCCAATATGGGAGGTCGGGAATGGTGAAACTGTAGTGCCTCGTGGGTATTTTATCGTATACCAGCGGAGATTTTGGACTGCGTGTTCCTGCTCCGTTACATTTGTTGGCAAGTGGTGGGATTGTTCCCACGGTCAGAAGGACAGCTACAGGAGACACCATTCCGTGGAGTACAGATTGAGGGCAACGCTAGTATCCGTACAGCGCCCCTGGCTACAGCAGGATGGAACCGGCTAGTTTTCGGACAGCGTTCCATGATGAGGATGAGAAGGAGGCCGCAGACTACAGGGAAACAGACAGAATGGAACTCTGGTATGATGCCCTGCAAGATGCCCAATGGCGGCGAGGTGAGAGTCTCCCCAGTGATGAGCAGCGGCTACAGAAGCGTGTGGCGATGCGGATGTATCTATTGGGAGAGCAGCCCCTGGATGAGTGGGTGACAAGACTAGAGACCCTGGTATGGCGAGAGATCTGGCTAGACAACGCATACCAGGCCCTCTGGTGGTATACCGTTCGACTTACCCCCTGGACGGCTGAACACGACTTACCGGAGGGGGATGATTATGATGGCCCGGGTTTATTATGGGATGCCTTGGAGGACGATATTGATCTTGGCAGCACGGAGGGGTCTAGGTTTTGGGACATCTACGACTACCGGATGGGCATGTATGTCTGGGATGATGAAGGCGAGGTGAGCAAAGACATGACCCACCTGGTAACGAGAGAGTGGGAGCTGGAGCAGGACTACCAACACCTGCTCAGCCTTGTGCAGCCCCAACCTACTCGACAAGCAGAACCAGACTTCATTGACTGGTCCTGGGATGACCTCCAGTTGGCAGGTAGAGATGGGACCGAGGTCTCTCTACCGGCCCTCCAGGGGGCAGAAGGTGTCGTCCTTCCCCCTCAGCGGCAGTGTGAACCCCAGGGGGCAGGAGGTGTCGTCCTTCCCCCCCAGCGGCAGTGTGTACCTCAGGGAGCAGAAGGTGTCGACCTTCCTCCACAGCGGCAGTGGGTACCCCAGGGAGCCGAAGGTGTCGTCCTTCCTCCCCAGCGGCAGTGTGTACCCCAGGGGGCAGAAGGTGTCATCCTTTCCCCCCAGCAGCAGTGTGTACCCCAGGGAGCAGAAGGTGTCGTCCTTCCCCCTCAGCGGCAGTGTGAACCCAGGGGGCAGAAGGTGTCGTCCTTTCCCCCCAGCGGCAGTGTGAACCCCAGGGGGCAGAAGGTGTCGTCCTTCCCCCTCAGCGGCAGTGTGTACCCCAGGGAGCTGATGGTGTTGTCCTTCCTTCCCAGCGGCAGTGTGTACCCCAGGGAGCTGAAGGTGTCGGCCTTCCCCCCCAGCGTCAGTGTGTACCCCAGGGGGCCGAAGGTGTCGTCCTTCCCCCCCAGCGGCAGTGTGTACCCCAGGTAGCAGAAGGGGCCGTCCTTCCTCCCCAGCGGCAGTGTGAACCCCAGGGGGCAGAAGGTGTCGTCCTTCCCCCTCAGCGGCAGTGTGTACCCCAGGGAGCTGAAGGTGTCGTCCTTCCTTCCCAGCGGCAGTGTGTACCCCAGGGAGCTGAAGGTGTCGGCCTTCCCCCCCAGCGTCAGTGTGTACCCCAGGGAGCAGAAGGGGCCGTCCTTCCTCCCCAGCGGCAGTGTGAACCCCAGGGGGCAGAAGGTGTCGTCCTTTCCCCCCAGCGGCAGTGTGAACCCCAGGGGGCAGAAGGTGTCGTCCTTCCCCCCCAGCGGCAGTGTGTACCCCAGGGAGCAGAAGGTGTCGACCTTCCTCCACAGCGGCAGTGGGTACCCCAGGGGGCCAAAGGTGTCGTCCTTCCCCCCCAGCGGGAGTGTGAAACACAGGGGGCAGAAGGTGTCATCCTTCCCCCCCAGCAACAGTTTACCCTAACCAGGGGAGACACCAATCTCCCAGACGGCGCAGATGGGACCGTGGTCTCTGCGCCCACAGCTTGTCCAGATCCCCAACTACCGTCACTGGGACAACCGGAGGAGGGGGTAAGTACAAATTCCCCTCCCCAGCTAACTTCTAATGTGGCCCCAGGGTTAACAGAGGAAATGTTAACCCCCACTGACCCCCACGTTTCCCTGGCTACTGAGCCGAAATATGTCCCAAGTACCCCAGCAGAAGAGCTGACAGCGGGGCAGAGTGCAGTCGGCCTCTGCCCTCCCTTTGTCCCTTGTACAGAGCAGGATGTCCTGCAGGTGATACCAGCAGAAGAGCTGGCATCAGGGCAGAGTGCCGCTGGCCTCTGCCCCTCAAGTCCCCTCAGCGTGTTGCCCCATCACCACAGCAAAATATCCAGGTACCTGGTTAGACTTCCTCCCAAAGGAGAGATGTGTGACGAAGTGCCCTTCGCCACTTTGGCTTGGAGAGGACTGTTTGCCAGCCTCCTGCCCTGCGACTATGGCCCTGGTACATATTGCCCTTTGGAACCAGTGTTCGGCCATACCAGAGTGTATGTCACTCATTCTGGCCCTTTACATACAGGGGGGTCATTCTGTACTTGCCCTGTGTGAACCATGATACCACAGATAACTGTGCCATGAAGCCCATTCATATAATGAAAGACTATGAGAAAGACTTTAGCTACATGGCAATTGAATTGTGTGAAGAGGATCTGAGCGTTATTCGGTGGTTTTGTGCGCTCAGATCCCAGCTATCTGGGGATATGGGAAATGTGAGTAAATGTGAATTGCAGTAATGCTGATGGGTTGTCAAACTAGAGAATTGACCAACAAATACTTTTGTCCGGACATCCCCAGGCCGATCCGTTGGGATCAGACCGTGTATGCCGGCTTATGGTCACGGGGGAGGTGTGTAGCGGAACCCATCACTGTTTTACCCTGTTTTATGATTATTCTTGGTTAAAATATGATCCTACAATATGTATGCTGGTTGATGCTCTGCAGAATATTAGCCAGACTTTTGCAGACCTAGGCTAATAGATAATCCTATTACAGAGATTCAAGAGATAAGAAAGTTGTAAAGGATCCTTGCATTTCCCAAAGTGTTTTAATTCTCTGATAAGAACAAAGAGGTGTAATTGAATCAATGTCTGATTGTATCAAAGTTGCCAGGGAGGTGTGACCCACCTATTGTTCTCTTTATGGGTATTGTGCAGCCAAATATGGGGGATGTGGATTGCCTGTGGGAAGAGATGTATAAATATTTCTGCAATAACAAAATAAAGTCAGTATTCATTTGACTCCCAAATTGTGTGTCGTCCAATATGGGAGGTCGGGAATGGTGAAACTGTAGTGCCTCGTGGGTATTTTATCGTATACCAGCGGAGATTTTGGACTGCGTGTTCCTGCTCCGTTACAGAAACCATATGGTGCATTTACTTCCAATGACATTGATGGGAGTATATGTTCGCCTGGGCTTGAGGTAGTCTTTTCCAGCTGATATTTTTTGCTGTTCTGTCGAGATGACATTTTACTTAGCCTTTTGCGTTCAATATGTTTTGTGACACAAGATGCTGGGGAACCTAGCCCCATGTGTGCATGAAATCACTGAGCTCAAATGCATGATCTGTGTGTTGCGCATCAATCTATAACCATATTGGTAGATATTCATTATTATGTGTACAGGCTGAGTAACTAGACTGAGAGATCAATCCGGCCCTGTGCATAATCTTACTTGGATGTTGGCTGCGCAGAGGATCTGAGATTGCACCATTTTGATCTCTTTAGAAAGGGGTTTAGTAAGATTCTCATTCTCATCTTCAATGTAATTTCTATGTTTGTTTTCACTTCTTGCCATCAATTGCTTCTCCACTATGTGTCCGGGAGGTATGTCCTGGCATGTGGTAAGCACGTAGCCTGTGTTAATGCTGATACTATGTTAACTTGCTGTATAATTTCCTGGATAAGGACATGTGTATTTTGATAATAGATGTTGATTAATTTGCTCACTTCCTCAGTGAGGATATTCGTGCAGTTCTGAACATTAACAGTGGTGGAATTCATGGTAATGATTTCCTTAGGTTCATAGAGGGGCAAGGAGAGATTATGTAGGCCATAATTGCTTTATCTGACTTCTCAGAGGGATTCCAGTGCTCCCCTGAAGGAATAAGGGGTATCAGGAGGTTGTATAATATGTACCCTGAGTGAAGGTACATTTGGGCACTGATGACTCTTCAAAGGACTGGGATAGCAGTGTTACCTATCCAATACCCTCCTGGAGCCCTTTTCGATCCAGCCATCATTGCTCCAGCTCATCAGGAAGCCACAGAATTTCAATCTTAAAAAGACTCGACCACCCCACAAATATATATATATATATTTAATTAATAAAGAGCCTGAAAAACTGGCTATATATTGGAATAACCTTTTCTTCTTAAGTTAAACATTGCTGTGATATTCAACATGGATTGTGCAGCATTATTATGCAAATGACCACCCCCAGGTTATGAATTAACTGCTATGATCTAGCACAGTCTGCTTGTCTGTATGTGTTGTCCAAACATAATGGCCTCCAACTTAATAAATAAAAGAATAATAAGTCAGGTAGAAGACTTAGAGATAGTTTACAAAAGTACTGCTTTACAGAAAGGGTGATAGATAGGTGGCGCAGTCTTCCAGTGGATGTACTGAAACAGGAACACAACAAAGAAAAATGAGCATGTCTGGAATAGAGTATACAAAGTAGATGGAAAAAGCAGACCAGAGGAGACTATTGGTTCTTATCTGTTGTCAAGTCTATTTTGTGACAATTATCACACCCTAGTCTTTAGTGAACAGTGATTTGGTTGATATTTGATATTTTTAGATTGAGATTCTCTTTAATGATATTAAAAGTGTTTGCAACGGAGAGTAACAAATGCTTTAGGGGATGCCAGGATGTGGGGGATCATATACATGTATGGTGGGCCTGTCCACGCGCCCAGAATCTCTGGGAACGATTGACCCGTTTAGCCTCCACACTTTTTCAAAAAGAAGTAGCTTCTTCAATTGAATCCTGTTTACTGGGGGTTCATATTAAAAACTTGTCGCAATCCCAGAACAAGTTGTTTCAAATAATGGCATTAGCTTCAAAGATTCACATAGCCAGTAGATGGAAGGACATGAATCTAAACTTTCAAGAGGTAATCAGGAAGATTAACTATTTACTCATTAATGAGAGGCTAACCCATATTGTTTTAGATAGGATGCCCCAATTCCAGATAGTTTGGGACCCTTGGATAACATCCTCCTTTAGCGTTCCCCTAGTATAATGTCTGTAATTGCTTGAAGCGATTCTGAGGAGTGGACTGGAGTGGGGGAGCTTTGGAGATCTCTCAGTGGTGCCAGATGGCAAGGAGGATTTGAGGTAAGAGGGAGAAACCAGTCGGGATTGCTTCATGGTCGACATGAGGGGCCAATGATTATTTTTTTTAATTTTTTTTTACTCCTTTTTTTTTATTTATTATTTTTTTTTTCTTTCTCTTTTTATTCTTTTGGGGGGATATGGTTTATGATAGTTTAGTTAACATAGATAGGTAATACATTTTATATTGTATTCTCCTATCAACGGTGTACTTTAGAACTAAATTAGCTCATTTTGCCTTGTATTTTTTATATGGTTGAAAAAACCAGCTTAGATACTAGAAAATTTTCTCACTAAAAATTAAAAAAACAAGAAGGTTTAGTCAGTTACATGCTGCAAAATGATAATTTTATGACTTGATAAAACTGATATTTATGACTGTTAAGAATGTTTTATTTATGTTTGGATTTTGCATACCTTCTAATAAAAGAATATTTATTCAAAAAAGTGTTTGCAACCAAGGACCTAATTAAATAGTAGGACATTATTATTATTATTATTATTATTATTATCTTTTATTTGTATTGCGCCAACATATTCCGTAGCGCTGTACAGGGGATAAGAACAGGGGAAATACACGTTTATCAAATTCAAAGTTGAAGGGCCCTGTTTTGAGCTTAGAATCTTAGCAGAAAGTGCTTTATCCCAAAGCACCCTACAAGACTGGAAACTCGCTACTTACAATCTAAAGGGAATTAAAGGGCAGAGAACTGGGGAAGAGTAACAAATAGGAATAGCAAGGGTCAGGAAGCAGGTGAAAGATAGAATGAGTTTTATTTTAGAGGAAGAGGGGAGGGATATGAGGTGAAAGACTAGTATGTTGGCTGACCCCTAGTGTTGAGATGATATATCTGCAAGTAGGAAGTCAGGTGATTTCCATGGCTCTATAAATTTAATCTGAGTTGGGGTGGGTGGGTGGGCAATATTCTGAGATTCTCACAGATGTAGTAGGCCTTAAAACCAGAGAGAATTTGCACTGAAAGAAAGAGAGAGAATGGATTGTGGTCCGACAGTACAGAATAGTATTGTGTGTGCCCATGTTTATTATTTATATGGGATTGGATAGAGTACCAATGGGACATAAGAAAAATCCATAAAAATTATCATGGAGGCAAAAACATGAAAAAAAGAAAACAAAGGTAAAAATTGTCTCAAAAGTGGATGCAACCCTTGGAAGTGGGAAGTAGTTCCAGTCCCAATTTTTGTGATTTTGGTGACAACAAAGGTGCTATAGATAGTGAGACATTATTTGTATTTTACTCTACTGCCCCTTTACATACCTTCTGCTCGTTGCCATTGTATTGTTAGCTGATTTTTTTTATCAAGAAGTAAAGCACATTGCATGAAGAAACAAAGGACAAAAACACATTGAAAATGGAGGCATTATGTTTGACATTTTATTCGATAATGCAAAATACTTATTTCTTTCTCTCTGTAAGGTCGCAATTAGCTAAGTTAGATTGGGCTGTAGGCAGGTTTAGCTGAATGTAGGGTTTTAATGTTTGTTTTAAACCATATGTTACAACCTTTCATCTAATATTCTCTTGTTGGTGTCTAATAATATAGTTGTTTTTAAGGATATTGAAACGTGAATGCTAAACGGAAACAGCCCAGGGCAGAAACAAACTGCTAAATTCCAGTTTATATGAACAAAGTTCATATATTTTACAACTGCACGTATACCTGAAGAGCAGAGATATCTGGGTACTTTGCATACCAAGCTAACAAATGATAAAACCAATAAAAATAAATTGTAAGACTGCAAGTTTTCAATCTTGCAAGTTGCTTTGGACACAAGCACTACGTATGTTTGATTTTAAGCTCAAAGACAGGTCCCTCCATTCTTGCATTGGGTTAACATTGTTTTGCCTTGTACTTAACCCCTGTATAATGCTATGGATTATCTTGGCGCCTTACAAATAAAGCATAATGTGACAATCTGGGGGTAGGGGCTATTACAGCCCAGGGCAACCTGCTATAGACTACAGGTTAACTATCCAGCACCCTGATATCTGGCTTTTGTATCAGTCAGAGTCTATCCATCAGTAATCAGCACTTCCAGGAGTCCCAGTAACCTTCCTGCGGTAGTGACCAGGACAGGTTACTTGCAGGGTGGAGATAGGTTCAGCATCACAGCCACTAGGAGCAATATAAGAGACACATGATTTCTATATGTCTCCAGAGGTGAACTGGTTATTTTGAAAATTTAACAATAATTATAGCGGTTAGATAAAGGGGGGAGGGTGCAAAATGTAACAATTAGAGGGTGTGGCAGACAATTACAGGAGATTACCCCACATGGGGTCTAGCAGTACCTTGATAGCTGGCACCTGAGAACAATAGGCTGCCTTCTAATACACATCCTGCTGTCTCTGTGTCTAAGTGGTCCAGACCTTAAATAGAGTAAATGGCAGATGTGATTAACTTAATTTGCTAACAATGGGCCCGAATCGATAACAGTACAATCGAGGTTTCTTCTCACTGCAGACTCAGCACACCCTGTTTTAACCCCATCATGATCACTCAGTCACAGTGTAATGATATGGAATCACAAGGTTGTGGAGACCAGCAGCCAAGGTCAGCAATAATCCAGTTCAGCAGTTTGTAGGTGAAACAGGAACAAGCTTTATTGAAGTGATCAGGAACCACACAATAATCTGGCAAGGCACATTTGACAGGAAGTGCCTTATATAGGCCAAGGACCAGACACCTGACCTGACACAGCTGAAGAGACTTAGGTACTGATACTATTGCTAGCAGAGTCAACCTTATCAGATCTCAATGAAATTCACAAAAGGCAGGCTGGCGCAGTGGTAGGGAAGAGGTATAGCAGCCTGGGGACCAGGGTTCAAAACCCAGCAGAGTCAATTCCTCACACACAGTTTAAACAGTAATATTACATGAGGAATTACATAAAGTATATAGGATAAGGCAGAGACATATGCCATAATATGAAGCATGGTGGTACACTATTGTTCTATGTTTTGGGACTAATTACCCACCACCCACCTGTCCACAATTCCTATGTGGCAATATAATTCCCCTACCCCTATTTTCCAATGGTGTGGTATGTCCTCTATGGTGGCACAATACACCAGGATTCAGGCCCTGGAAAAGGGTCCGTGACACATCACATATAATAGTTGTCAAACTGCGAGATGTCGTCACGCTTTGCGCGGTGCGTACAAGTTAGGCGATGAGCGCCACAGGTATACAGAAAATAAATGTGAGGGACAAAAAAGACATGTAACAGCAGATACTCAATTCCAATACTTGTAAATACCTTTTTGTAACTGTATAACATGTCTCTGATTAAGAACATTATAAAATATTAGTAAGTAAAAAAGAAATTCAGATTTAATTACATCTATTCAGAATAGTATTAAGTGCTTTAGTGACTACTGTGTGGAGAACCCAAGTGCCCATTATGATACTGGAGAAGTGTAGAGCAATACTTTCAGCATTGATACATATTACTGCATTATGATAAATAATAGTTTATGCTTCAGATAACTTGAATCTGTTTTAAAGGCAGTCAAGGACATGTGGGTGTCCCATCTTCGTAAATGTATTTACATAAATGAAAATTGTTGCTATAAAACATAGAGATTCCATCATGTAATTACCGGGGGATCTGGTTATCAAGACATACAGTATAAGTTCATGATCGTCAAACTGATAACCATTTCAGAAATTAGACAAAGTTCACAGCTGAGGAATACAACGTTTTTCAGTATCTTACTAACAAGATTGCATATATACCTACAGGTATAAATGTCAGGCGACTATCTCACTATCCAAACAAAGCAATGGTCACACACACACAATTGCACAGGTAATAAATTAGAATCTGTATTTTATCTGCTACAGTTTGTTACAATTGGAATGTTTAATGCCTAATGTATTAGTAGCGCCATCAAATAGATCAAAGATTACCAATTATTATAATGTAAAACAAACACAAAATACATCTATTTTAATACATTACTTATATCAAATGTCCAATTTCCAATCTTCCCTCAAATCCACTGGGTTTCGTCTATAGCTTTGTGATTTTTTTATCATTTTCCTAATTTTGAATATTGTGTCTCAAATTCCCATGATGAAGTCCCAATATAAAGAATGGGATGAACAGTGGGATGAATTATCAGGATATCTGTGGTCTAACTACGTTTTCAGGTCGGTACTCCATTGTGCGGAAAGACAACAGAACGTATAGAATGGATCAATGTGGCCTCTATAATAGGACATCGGCCTGGACTGGGATCACAATCTCTATCTTGATCATAATTTGAATGTTTGTAAATGAAATTGTGAAAACATTTTTAATTATTTATCGCAAATCTATTGATTTTATATCTCTTTGGTTGGTGACTCAAACAGTTCATGTGTTATATTACTATCACATTGCATTTCAGCTCCTTCTCCAGTGGGCCACAGCATTTAACTCCTGTTATTCCCATCCAAGTACTGACCAGGACCAGCCCTGCATGGCTTCAGGGTGCTGTGACCTCTTGGCTCCCTGATTGTAATCAAACCCAGGTTGACAGTGGTGAAATCACTGGACCACCAGGGAACCCATGTAGTGTATTCATGGGCACAAACTCACCAGAGCTGCTGTGTACATCAGGCAGAAGAGTAAAATCATGTGGGAAAGCTAACATTTCAAGAATCGACTCTATAATGTTTATTTTTGTTATTGATAGTTTAACTCTTGAAGCCCTTCGTTAAGCATTCACATAGATAAAGATAATCAAGTCTTAGGCACACAGTTAATGAACTGTATCATGGGATCACTCAGTCAAGTGAATTCAGCTGTGTTATTAGCAACCAAAACTTGGTCAACTTTGTCTTTTGTGTTGTTTATCATTTACAACTAGCGAAAATTAGTCTTTGGCATAATTTATCCTGTGCCAGCAAGACAATGGTGATGTGATGTTCTGCAATACTTTTCAAATATGGAAAAGTGATAATCACAAGGTGTGTTGGAGTGGTTGGCAATGACATGGAGAGGTGTTATACCTGTTTATTTTATTCAATGAATTCAAATACATTTTCAAGGAAAACATTGTTTTTCCACATTGTTCTTAAACATTCTATCTGACATTAATTTCACAACTGATGACTTCAGTGGCCATTATTTTTGGTAAGTATACAGTTTTATATCCAGCAGAGTGCAGACTCTTTGGCTTATAATTAAGTAATGGGGTGTCGAACGTTTACAGATATAATTGGGAGACTGTATAGTTTCCATTTCCATTAACATTATTTTACGGAATTTGCACCAATTCCATCTTTAATTATTATACATTTGTGATGCGTCATAAAACATTCAATATTTCATAAACTATTCAAAAATAGTATAGTTGCAGTAGTAAATAATACTTTTAAAGTCTTATTCCACCTAGATAATTAGAAAATGCTAGATTTATTTTTTTATATGTTGCTACATAGATCCACTTCGGTCTAACCTGAATACAGAGGTGTAACTAGTTTTGGGTGACAGCTGCCTTAAGTGAGAACACTGAGCAGGTCACAGCTGAGCAGTCGCGTGATCACATGACATACACACATTATGGAAGAAATTAATACATACATTATTTGTCTGTGTGTATGTATTTGAGTGTTTACATTTATAACTGTGGTAAGGAGCATCCAATATAGGACCAGTCTTTGGTTTAGACATGGAGTGTCACATTTGGGGGAGGGGGCAGCCTGGCTTTGACCTTCAACATTGTGAGCACTGTTGATGTGCAAAAAATCTGCAGGCTGCTCTCTAATTGACCAAAAGTGGTGGTAAGAATGTAAGGAAAGGAGTAAAGTTCAATGGCCGGCTGTTAAAGAACACTGGCTTCGTGTCTTGTACTACCGTGTAGTCGAGTTCCATATGAGCAGAATGTAAGAAATGAATAGTCCTTAAGTCCAACAGAAATATAAAAAAAAAACTGTTTTACCATTGCTTGGACACATTTTGTAACAAAAAACTGAGTCCATTTTGATTACAGGTGATTTTACTTCAAGAATGAAGAATGGGTCTGCTCCAATCGAGCATAAGGTATCTTTATTAGTTCATACATATGGGAGACTCTGGTTACAAACTAAGGGCCCCATTCCAATCTTTCACATAAATGTCCCTGATAACTGAGTTAGGGAACACGTGCGCCACTATTTTACTATGTAAAGCTTATTATCTGCCACTACCCTAAACCCTAACCATAAAACCTAGGTCTAAACCATAAACCGACCTTCCCCTTCTCCTGAGCACCATGGCGTGTGACAGCAGACTTTGCCCTCTGTGTGCACAGCACCTCGCTATCTGCCCCAGCAGACACACATATGTATTAGTACATAATCACCCCACTCAAAACTGTGCTACACTAGCAAATAAACAAGAGGAATAGTAGCTTCTCTTTTGGCGCCATGCAGAGTCAAGACCAATAAGCAACCATGTCGTCACATAATGATCTCTGACTCGAGGAAGCATGGTGTTGCCCAGCCACAGGGGAAAGAAGAAACAGGATCCCCCACTGATCCCACTAAGCAGGCAACAAGAGAGGGGGCCTGGTGAGTCTGAGGGTACAAGGAGGTGTCCAGTTAAGTCTGATGGGACTAAGAGGGGGCCCTAACAACACCCTGAAAAAAGTGCAGTGTGTGGCAGTGCTGCCCCCCCCCCCCCCCCCCCCCCGCTCTCCATAGCTAAGCCACTGTCTGTGTTGCACTAATACTACAAAGCCCTACACATATCCACTTCCCCAATCTATCTATCCATAGCAGGGAAAGGATTAAACCATTAATTAAATAAATAGGTTGGGGGTTTATGGCACCTACTAGTAACCCCTATGCCACCCAGGTCCATTGTTAGATGCCACGAGGGTCCTTCCATGGCAATGGGGTTCATTTTGAGTGCCACTTGTATATGTTAGATGCCACATATAGACCCCCATGCTTTTAGCTTTATGTGGGGATCCGGGTTTAGCAGGGGAAATAATCTCAGGGTTTCCCTTCAGGGTGTGGGAGGAGAGAATCCTCTGTTTAATGTACTTTAAATGGGGGGATCTATGAGATCCTCAAGTTTATATGAGGGAGTGTGTGTTACAGGGTGCATCAGCTTGACATGTAAAGCAGCTCAAAAAAAGATTGGTATGGGGCCCTAATATATTACAACACTTGCTATTGGATACCAGAATGGAGAAACATCATTAGTCATACATGATAGGTTTATAGATATGTGACATTAGCCCATGATTAGTTTAGATGTTGCTATGCAGAACTAGCTTTTTCTGGTATATGTACATTGCAAACTAAAAAGAGGAACAAATATATATAAATAGCTAATATCAAACATGGGAGTTGTCTGTGGTAGCATTTCTGAGCAACAAAATGGAACTGCTGTTTGTGGCAGCATTTCTGAGCAACAAGATGAGAGAAACCTGTGAGCTGCATAAGACATACAACAGAATAAGAACGAGATGGAGGAAGTAACAGCAGCCATCTTAGAAGGCCTGGAGGCTGTGTACAGCCTGTTTGCAGCCCCCTCCAGCAGCAAGCTATCACAGTTTCCTAACAGAGAAAAATGATAGCAGATTTTATCTAATATTTGAAAGAAGTTAAATGAGTCTGACAGAAAGGAAGTTTTTTCTTCTGATATTGGATTTCAGGTTGACAGGGACTGTTGTGAATTGCTCTACATCTAAGCCAAATACAATTATCAACCTATGTCATGACAAAGATTAGTTTTTCTGGTGCCGGTTTACTCTGGTGCCGGCTCTGTGTTAATTTTTGCCTCACAACCTGGAATTAACATGGATTGTTTGAGGATTTGCATAATTTAATTTACAGAACATGCCCACAACTTTGAAGATGTTTTTTTTTATTGTGAAGCAAACAACAAATAGGACAAAATAAATGAAAAAGTCAATGTGCATAACTATTCACCCCCCCTAAAATCAATACTTTGTAGAGCCACCTTTTGCGGCAATCACAGCTCCAAGTCGGTTTGGATAAGTCTCTATGAGCTTTCCACATCTTACCACTGGGATTTTTGCCCATTCCTCCTTGCCAAACTGCTCCAGCCCCTTCAAGTTGGATGGTTTGCGCTTGTGAACAGCAATCTTTAAGTCTGACCACAGATTTTCTATTGGATTGAGGTCTGGGCTTTGACTAGACCATTCCAACACATTTACATGTTTCCCCTTAAACCATTCAAGTGTTGCTTTAGCATTGTGTTTGGGGTCATTGTCCTGCTGGAAGGTGAACCTCCATCCTAACCTCAAATCACGTACACAGTGGTACAGGTTTTGCTCAAGAATATCCCTGTATTTAGCACCATCCATCTTTCCCTCTACTACCATGTTTCACTGTGGGGATGGTGTTCTTTGGGTGATGTGATGTGTTGGGTTTGTGCCAAAAAAAGGGTTTTCTTTGATGGGCGAAAAGTTCAATTTTAGTCTCATCATACCAGAGCACCTTCCTCCATATATTTTGGGAGCCTCCCACATGCCTTTTGGCAAACTCAAAACGTGCCATTTTAATTTTTTTGCTGAAAGTAATGGCTTTCTTCTGGCCACTCTGCCATAAAGCCCAACTCTATGGAGCGTACGGCTTATTGTCGTCCTATGTACAGATACTCCAGTCTCTGCTGTGGAACTCTGCAGCTCCTCCAGGGTTACCTTGGGTCTCTGTGCTGCCTCTCTGATTAATGCCCTCCTTGCCCGGTCCATGAGTTTTGGTGGGCGGCCGTCTCTTGGCAGGTTTGCTGTTGAGCCATGTTCTTTCCATTTGGTTATGATAGATTTGATGGTGCTCCTGGGGATCATCAAAGATTTGGATATTTTTGTATAACCTAACCCTGATTTGTACTTCTCAACAACATTGTCCCTTCCTTGTTTGGAGAGTTCCTTGGTCTTCATGGCAGTGTTTGGTTAGTGGTGCTTCTTGCTTAGGTGTTGCAGCCCCTGGGGCCTTTCAAAAAAAGGTGTGTATATGTAATGACAGATCATGTGACACTTAGATTGCACGCAGGTGGACATCATTTCACTAATTATGTGACTGCTGAAGATAATTGGCTACACCAGAGCTTTTTATGGGCTTCATAACAAAGGGGGTGAATATATACCCACATGCCAATTTTCTATTTTCTACTTCTAAAAAAATAGTTTTCTGTATATATTTTTCTCATTTCACTTCACCAACTTACGCTATTGTGTTCTGATTCATCACATAAAATTCAGATTAACAAAACATTGAACTTAAGGCTGTAATGTAACAGAATAGGTAAAAAGTCAAGGAGGGTGAATACTTTTGCAAGACACTGTATGACCATTCTGCAGTATACAATGAGGTTAAAAAGTATCAGAAAGTCTGAAAATAAGGAAACCAACACTGTTGTCAATGCAAACAAGTACCCTACTAAGAATTTAAGCAAATATGCACTGTAATGAGAAATTATATGTTGACCTCGAACTTTAGTTACTCACTTACGGCTCTCTATAATGTCCAGAATAAGGTTTAAAATTCTGATTTCAATGTATAAGGTCCTTAATTATATTGCAAACTTAATAAATATATAAATATATATATATATATATATATATATATATATATATATATATATATATATATATATCACTTTATCTTCCTTCACCTCAAAATTACCTGCTCATACAGTGCTTAATCCAAAATTCATACTATCACTTTAGTGTATGATGCATACTGTTAAGGATTTACATCAAGGACACAGCAAGAACAAAACATGTGCATGTTTTTAAGCAAAAATTTTATTTTTAAGGCAAAAAAAAAAGATCAGGCTCATATAGTGACGTATCAGGGAGACCTATATTATCATTTACTGAATGAAGAGCTGGTCATAGCCATGGCTGGTCGAAAGAGTCAAAGTGCTGTGCACCTTGAGCTCATGCCTAGAATTGGAACTAATAAGGTATATCAAACTTGACCCAAGCACGGCCCAATTGGTATGTTAAACCATAATAATTAAACCCTAGATCACGTATTGGAGATAATGATTAGACTCTGACCACATATTGGCGGAACACATCACACCGCGTTTATTGGTAAACGTAAATGATGTAATAACCATGATCAATAAACAGTAAACAAATGAAACCAATAAACACGTGAGGGAAGAGCCTGGCCAGAGACAATACCCCTTACGCCCTGAACCCTCGTCCAGAGCCTACTGTGATGGAACAGCCGTACCAACGTAGGGTAGGATCTCACTGTAACGGATCTACTGGCACCCCGACCGGGTACCTCCGTTGATGGACGCGTTCTAGCTTGCGCCGAGGCCTACAAGCACCGCACCGGACACCACATCCACCACAGACTCCACAACCAAAGTAGTTTAACTGGAGCCTCACGAATAGCCGCTAGCAGCTGAACAGGAAAAGCACCCCAAGATGCTTACACTCCTGGCAGTCATTCTGCAACAGCATACCATGAATCCCCCCAAGAACGAGACATAAGCTCTGTGTTGAGGGTCAAGCAGTGAACTCTCTCTTTTATTAATTACAAAACACATTTTTAAACACTTCACATACACAGTAGGGGCAGTGACTACCTTTGGTCAATCCCTAATTACCTCTGGCCAATCAGACAGGGTTAAGGTGTAAGAGAGCCAGGAGTCCCCTCCCCCAGGAGTCACCCACTAGGCGTGGCTAACTGCTCATTCTACCTCTGGCGGTGGAGAGAGTAACATCTCTAAGCTCACTTATTCCCCTGCTGGGAGTATGGGGAAACCCCAGGTCATCTCATTATTCAAGAGTCCCTACCCCCATTGTTCATGGTGCCATCTTGTCTGCTAAAACACTTTTGTTCTGCTATCTCTTGTGTGGTTTAGCAGATACTATTAAGTGGCAGATGGGCAACTCCTGACCAAGTGTATGAGACCAAAGATATTTGACTGCATACCACATAATACAATATTTTTACAGATATAATAACAACATTTTATAACCTAGAACATATCTGCAGATAGCTTAGGTCTGAGCACACATTATTACTGAATGGCGCTCAGACCACATACATACAGTTCAATGGCCATGGAACCAAAGTCTTTCTGCATAGGAAAATAAAGTATTTAAATGCCGGTCCATAGTCAAAAGGCAGGAGGCTGGCAAACAGTCCTCTCCAAGACAAAGTGGTGAAGGGCACTTTGTCACACTCACTCATTTCACCACTGGCCCTGCGACACCCCTCACCATCCGCCGCTGTGCCAAAAAGATAATACATATATAGATAACATATAAATAACATAAATAATAATACATAGACTAAACAACCACCTAATACCATTTTACTTAAAAGCAAACCTCCAAATTTACTTTTTGGGGACGGGTGGGTATCTTTACTCTTGGCTAGCTGGGTGCATAATGGAGCTGATGGCACCAAAAGAGCCTATAAATGGCTCCGCCCTCCAGCTAGCCTCCTCCCATTAACCTACCCCCAGTCCTGCCGGGTCAAGGGCCACCTCCCCCCAACCCAGGAGGTAGAGGTCCATATACAGTACAGTTCAGGTTGCAAGTGGGGCTACAAAAACTGTGTAAGTCAGCAGATTTTAAACCTAAAGGTAAAGGAGCAGAAGAAATGAAATTGTAAAAGCCTATATAGCAAGAACTGTATAATTCATTCATCAACAGGTTCCAGTGCCTCAGATGGTGCAGCCTTATCATATACATAGCAGTTAAGTAGGAATTCAAACCATCACTGTAACACCAATTTCAAAAAAGGAAAACATTTATTCCTTTAAACCTTATATATTGCTTTAAACCTTAAATCTTATGTTGCAGAACATGAACATCAGAAGCCCTTTATCTCTGATAAGTATATATTTTTTGAGACTCAGCATAGTACAAATAATTAGGCTTACGGTTAAGTAGTTGGGTGGAACATTTATAGCTCCAATTAGGAAATCAAAAGTTTCCACTTAAAATTATCACATACTTATCTCAATTTTAATGATTATAAATGATAAATGAATGCATCATAAGACTTTCCATTACTTATTCAAAAAAAGTGCAACACTATTAACAAATAGTACTTTAAAAAGTCTTGTTCCACAAAGAAAATGGGAAAATGCCAAAATTTTCCCAAAAGAGAATTAATATGTCAGTCTTCCACAAAACTTACCACAATCCCTATAAAGTTGTGGAGTATCTGTTTCAGCTACAGAAATGTGTTTTCTGATTGCAGAAGTATAGCTAGGGTTGGGTGACCGGGCCAGATGTCCTGCCTACAACAATGAGAAAGTAACGGCCTATCACATTAGGATATGTATGTATACATTATATAATGTGTGTGTATGTGAGTGTAAGTATGTGGAAAGGGGTAACCCATCTACTTTTCTCTGTTTATATATTCCTAGTGCCTCTTCTATTGAATGGGCCTCATTCAATTGCGATTTGAATAGGGCTCTATATAAGCACAGAGCATATTTTTTTACAGAAGTTTTTAGTTAGCGAACTTCTATCCAAAAGCAAGGTCTTCACTAATTAAAAACTTGTGAAAAATATGCTGTGTGCTTATATAGAGACCTATTAAATGGGCCAAATCACAATTGAATGAGGCCCAATGAATTGTGCATGCTATTTAAAAAAATACTATAAACATACATTTGAATTCTTGCTCAATTTTTATCACATAGGCACTTTACACACGTAAAACCCAAACTAAGATGCCGACTTCATCAATACAGTAGTAATTAAAAACCTAAAAAATATTAACATACCCCTAAACCCTTTAATGGTGACTTAAGTGGTCCGTTAAGAAAAAAAGCTTCCAATATACTACTAGGGATTTATTTTAAAGCAACTCTCTCTAAAACTGATTTTTTTCAGACACTATGAAACAACACAACCCTTTGTGGTATAGAAACATAAAAAAATTGCTTGTTTAAACCTATTTTTAAAAGTCCCACTGTCACAGTTATATCTGATTAATAAATGCTATCTTATACTGGATACACCTATTACAGAATCATAAGGACTGGACATTGTATGTATTTTTTATAAACCGGTACTGTCTGCATTCTTGCTATTCATCTGTCTCCTCCCAGTTTCCATGGCAACTCTGTGACGTCAATGTCTCTCCTCTCTTTCACTCATTTCCGTGTCTCACGATTATGCCAAGTCATGCTAGCTAATCATTCCTTTATTTCCATTCACATGTTCGTGGCATTTTGTCGAGTCATGTTATGTCCCAGAGCAAACAGATAAATATTGTCTGGTCTGATAACAACCTCATGTTATGGCTTAATAAACTGTACTTTATCCCCCAGTGCCAGAGAAGATGTGTACTAGAGGTCACAATATATACCCACCTTACACTGCAGACCTTATCACTTCCAGGGGAGAGGCCTCTGACACCCCCTGAATGAGATTTGCTCAGCCCGATAGTATCAAACAGTTTTAACATAAGTTAGGCAGGACCTATCCTGTTATAGTCGCGCGTGCGTGACCGTGCCATGCGCCACAGTGTTGAAGTGGTGAAAAACTTGTAGAGCAGGCAAGGAACTATTCCACCATTCGACTTGTCGCATCTTGACATCACTGAGTCAACAGCGAGGGCATCGCTATGTTCGGCGCAGGCACTCAGCCCCCCAGGGCCTCGGGCGCTCCTCTCATAGCTCAAGGCTTCCTCTGTTGGCACACCTTATGCGGCACGTCGGAGGGGGACATCATTTTTTGGCCTGCACTACCTCAGTTTCACCACTGTGGCGCAGCGCACAGTCACGGGCGCGCGACTATAAAAGAAAAGGACCGTTATATTTCTGTCTTTGAGGCCTAAAACATTTTTGGTTATGGCCCAAGCTATTTTATGGTGTGTGGTAGTAAAATGTGGCAGACCAGAGAGGAGGACCCCTTTTATTCACTATTATTATTACTCCTAACTTGCCCGGTGTCATTTATGTTATGTTTAATTGTCTGTGCTGTCTCTCTCTGTGCTGTCTCTGTGCGCTCAATTGCTCTCTCTGTGTCGCCCTCTCTCTCTCTCTCTCTCTGCCCTCTGTGTCTCTCTCTCTGTGCCATCTGCCTCTCTCTTTCTCCCCCTCCCTTACTTTCTCTCTACTCCCTCTCTCCCCCTCTCTCTCTCCCCCTCTCTCCCTTTCTCTCTCCCTTCCCTCTCTCTGTCCCCCACCATCTCTCTTCCCCTCCCTCTCTCCATCCCATCCCTCCCTCTCTCCCTTCCCACCCCCTCCCTCTCTTCCCCCTCTCTTCTCCCCCGCCTCTCTTCTTCCCCTCTCTCTCCCTCCTCCCTCTTTCCTACCCTTCCTCTCTTCTTCCCACTCTATTCTTCCCCTCTCTCTTCCCCCTCCTTCTCTTCTCCCTCTCTCCCTTTCTCCCCTCCCTCTCTCTTCCCTTTCCCTCTCTCCCTCACTACGCCATCCCTCTCTTCTTCCCCTCTTCCTCCCTTCCCTACTTCCCCCTCTCTTCTCTCCGTCCCTCTCTTCTCCCCTCCTCTTCTCCCTATCTCTCATTCCCTCTCTTCCCCCTCCCTCTATCTTCTCCCACTCCCTCCATCTCCTCCTCCCCTCCCTTTTTCCCCCCTACCTCTCTCCCTTCCCCCTCTTTCCCCCCTCCCTCTCTCCCTTCCCCCACCCTCTCTTTTCCCCTTCTTACGCCCCTCCCTCCCTCTCTTCCTTCCCTCCCTCCCTCTCTAACTCCCTTCCCTCTCTTCAGGCGCTGTAGCGTGATTTGCAATAGCGCGTCTCTGCCGATTTAGCAGCAGACAGTAACTGTAAGTAGCCCTATGCAGTGGGCACTGCACATTTTTTCTTACCCCTCCAGTGCCATATATATATATATATATATATATATATACACGCACATATATAAATAAATAAATAAATAAATAAATATATATATATATATATATATATATATATATATATATATATATATATATATATATATATATATAGTACATTCACTCCCCAACCCCTCATAGCCATATTCATCCCCCAGGGCCCCCTTAGCAGCAATATTCACTACCCAACCACCCAGAGTCCCTCAGGAGCACCATTTACTTCCCCAAAACCCCCTCAGCAGAAACATTTGCCCCCCCCTTGTTGCACCCCCCTCAGCAGCATCATTCACCCCCCCAAGCCCCTCAGCAGCCATATTCACCCCCAACACCCCCAGCAGCACCATTCACTCCCCCCAAAAAAACAGGGCCCCCTTGTCACACCATTCATCCACCCCAAGCCATATATACCCACAGGGCCCCCTCAACATCACCATTTACTCACAAGGGCCCTGGGGGTTTTGAGGTGGTGAATGATGCTGCTGAGGGGCCCTCACAGAGCAAGGGTCCTGGTGCAACGCACCGACTGCACCGGCGGTAGATCCGTCCCTGATTCAATTCGATCCGACCCTTCATGATAAGTATTTTACTTCATTCATGGCCCTTTAAATGTCATTCTACAGTTTTTTTTTATATTTATTTAAAAATATAGTATATTTATAATTGTATTTTATAGCATCTGTATAGTCACAAGTTGTAATTTGTACAGAGGTGAATTCCAACTGCAAGCTCATGTACTGCACTATCATGAGGAAGAACTGTTAAGCAATACCCCCCCCCCCTACCTTTACCAAGCTGTGATGGGTTGCTGCCTGCTCTGAGCTGATTGGCTGCTCACCCACACTGTAAGTGGAGGGAGGAGCTGTCAATCACAGATTCTTGGGTTTGCTGCCTATAAATACCAAGCTCCTTTGTGCAGTGTTCAAATCACCTCTAGCTCTGAGTAGAGTTCTTGCTTCAACAGTGTTTGAACGGAACCCTCTCTGAGTCCTTAGCTCTTTCAAAAACCTCTCTCTCATTACTATTTTTTTGTGAATCTTTTGCGCCACCGCAACCACCGAAACACCGTAATGGAGTCCCAAATTCGCCAGAACTTCAGCAGCGAATGCGAAGCTGCCATCAACCGTATGGCAAACTTGGAGATGTATGCGTCCTACGTCTACCTATCCATGGTGAGTATATGATTATGTCTGTGTGTTTTTAGTCGTTCAGTCGTGTCCTACTCTCCATGACCCTATGGACTGCAGCATGCCAAGCACATTTTGTATCTGGTTATGCTCATCCATAAGGTTTTCTAGGCATAGATACTGGAGTGAGTTGCTAGTACCTTCTCCAGTGAACCGTGTTTTGTCTGACCTCTCTGCTATGACCTGCCTATCTTGGGTGACACTCCATGGTATAGCCCACTGCTTCATAGAGGTACACAAGCCTCTTCACCATGACAAAGTAGCAATCCAGAAGGGGAGTGTGTCTTAACTAGTGTGAATATTTGGTATCTACAATGGCTTGCTTTACTAAGTCACTTGTGTTTTGTAATGTCAAGATCATTCTTTGTGTCCCAATAGTTATAGAAATATATAGTAGTGGGAGAATGTATATCATTATATCTAGTCAATAACTTACCGGAAGTGATTTGCACTAGGCATTCTTTTGTTGTAAAGCACCATGTAATTTTCTGTAGGCCAAAGGGCTTAAGATGCTTTAGCATCCTCTAAAATTAAATAATATGACAATGTGTTGGCATTTAGGATTTGCATATTAAAAGTTTCAGATGGTAGTTATGAGTTTTTAATATATATATATATATATATATATATATATATATATATATATATATATATATATATTATTGCAATAAAATTATCCCATATTGCCATAGAGGGGACACTTATACATTATGTATTTTATTATATTACATGATTTATTTATTAGTTTTGTGTATTCTCTCTCTCTCTCTCTCTCTCTCTCTCTCTCTATATATATATATATATATATATATATATATATAATTACATAATTAGCGCCCTCCAATGCATGTTTAGAAATGGTTTTAAAACCCATTGAGTATTTCTTGTAATTCCCAGAGATGAGTTCATGGCTGTTAAATGCAGATTTTTAAACCACTGCAAACCATGTAAAAAAAGCTCTAACCATTTTTCCAATCATTTTTAAAAGTAAAAAGGGTGGTTGAAACACAATGCCCACCAACTTTCCTGCAGCTTGTTCTTGTTCAGGTTCACAAAAGCCAAGTGTGTTGTTTTTGTAACCAAAGAGATTACTTTTATCAATACACAGGATCAGTACCTTTCATGAGAGATAAACACATTGCAGATAAACTCACATACAGAGTAGTGTCATGCACCCTATTACTGGACAACACCCTATCAATTGAACGGAATCACATCCATTTAACTAGTAGTCAATTTCTATAACTTCCTTTTTTCCTTTTTTTCAGTCTTACTACTTTGATCGCGATGATGTTGCCCTTCAACACGTGGCCAAGTTCTTCAAGGAACAAAGTCATGAGGAAAGGGAGCATGCTGAGAAGTTCTTTAAATACCAGAACAAGCGCGGAGGACGTGTCGTCCTGCAGGATGTCAAGGTGAGAGCAGAATACACCCCCTACATTATAAAGCTCATGCATACAATGTTTCTGTTGGTACTAGATGTACTAGCCACTTACAGATTTAAAAAAATACTGTTGATAAACAGTCTGTAAGTGGCTAGTACATCTCTTATCAATAGAAACCTTGCATGCGTGAGCTGTGGAGGTAGACCTTTGCAGGCACTGCTTGGAATGTTTGAGTAAGGTGACAAAAAGCACTTGTTAATAAAATTATGTTTAGTTATGCAAACTTGCATAGTTTATTTTAATATGAAAAACAGGAAAACTTCTATATATATCTTTAAACTATTATAATAAATATTGTTATGCCAGAATTATTTTGGAGACCACTTTAGCCTGATATACTTGGACAAAATTGTGCTCTAGGATTTGGAAATGTAGTTCGAGCAGTATGAACAGGAGTGATGCCTGATGAAGAATTACTGTACCTACAAATTGTGGTAAAATTATTTAAATTATGCTTAGCAAACAATTTTTAGGCCTTGAGATAGCACTGAACTTTAACATTGCACCACCACATTTTTTATATTTATGAAGACTGTACCCTAGATTGTTTACACACTGCTATACACTAACCTTCCTTATTTTCTCTTAGAAACCAGAGAGAGATGAATGGACTAACACCTTGGAAGCCATGCAAGCCGCTCTCCAGCTGGAGAAGACTGTGAACCAGGCCCTTCTGGACTTGCACAAATTGGCAACTGACAAGATCGATCCTCATGTGAGTATTTAAATTATGGAGTGAACCGATAAGACAGGCTAAGGGCTTATTGGTATTTACTTAGTGCATTTTCACTTCAATTTATATATGAATACAAGTGATAATCTCAGTTTTGCTCATTTGAGCTGATATTGCAAGCTTTCACTTCCTGAAAAACAGGTTTCATCATAAAAAAAAAACAAAAAAACAACCAGGCCAGTTTTTGCCTCTTGCACATATTTCGCTGCCAAATGATCACATCTGCACAGTGTGCAGTTTTTGTTGGTAGATTTCTTAAAGTGCACAACATGAATACAAAAACAAATCATAAACAACTTGATATAACTGAATCTGTATTTTTCTTCTCTGCAGCTCTGTGACTTCCTGGAGACTGAGTACCTGGAAGAACAGGTCAAGGCGATCAAGCAGCTTGGAGACTACATCACCAACCTGAAGCGTCTTGGGGTGCCCCAGAACGGCATGGGCGAGTACCTGTTCGACAAGCACACCATGGGAGAAAGCAGCTAAACTACATCTCCCCAGGGAGGATACAACCAGCCAGCTCTGCATCTAATCATCTATCTCCTAAATCTATAGATATCTGTACCTCCCACCAGACCCTCATTGGGGATGATGGGTAGTTGAATTATTTTGTGATCTAAATCATGCAACAGCGGCTGTGCTTGTCAACATGTTTCTATTAACTATTATTTTCAATAAAGAGGTCTTCAGCATTCAAATTTGTGGTCTTGTCCTTTCCACCTTGTTCAAGTAATTGATTGATGTATGATGTGGTATCTTTATATAATATCAATACAGATTGGGCATATGCACATGACTACAGCCCTGGCTCTCATTAAACTTATAATGTACACACTCAAAGTATCAGGAAGCACCCATATAAAATCTGTTGGTAATGTGGGCTAACAATTCTACAGTAAAGTTATATTATTCCAGTGCAGCGGGACAGGAAGAGCTTGCAGAACTGAGAGGAGAATCAACAAATCAAACAATTTTATATATTGTTTTACAATGTCAGTATGTCTTAAATGTTTGTTTTTAAAAATAAAGGAAAGCTGACGTTGCATATTTATGTTATTTTAAAATAACTTGTCAGGTCTAAATTGAATGGATATCATATCTGTATCAAAAGTCCTCTTCTGTGAGAAAATTACAAAGTAATGTCTGACCACAGTTAATAAACTTAGGCATTTTATCAAGTGAAGTTCTTCAAAATATGCTAGAACAAGAGAACTCAGTTTCTCAGACTAAAACAATCTCTACATAATCCACAATGTCTCAGGTCAGGTCTCATTTTTAGTAGTGCCATAGCAATAAGTTGTGTATACAGTTCTGTTTTTAACTCATCAAATAAACTGTCTGGAGGTTCAGAACTGTAATTAGAGAGGCATTTACCATATTTAATATTTTCTGAAAATAAGTATATTTTTCCGCTGGCAAATTTATGTTTAAGAAAATGTTTTTGCATTTTCACACTGTTATATTTCTTGTAACAGAAAAGAGAAAACATACAGAAGCCTTAATGTGACAGAAAGTTTAGGGTTCGTCTACTCCAACATTTCTCTATCATTTTTATGTATACAGAGTGCAGGTGGGAGGTCACGGAGATGCAGGGGAAAATATGGTGTCACAATCTGCTACTTCAATTGGGCTTGGTAAAAAAAATGGTTCAAACCTACCCAGCAGAATCGTGCATTGCTTTTACACCTTTGATAACAAAAGATGGACCAGAACCAAGTAACACACCCCAGGAGCTTGTTTCAGCAGACCAAGATATCAGAAACACAATAGCCACCGACTGTGACTATTCTCCACCACTGGATACACCGTACATTCCCTTACAATATTAGGATTCATTCACAGAATGACACCTACACTTTAATTATGTAAGTCAAAAAGCTGCCGCACATTTATTGGGAACTAGTAATATATATACCGTTTTCTGGCCATAGGCTGGCCAATCACAGTAACCCCAATTCTTCAGTACAAAAAATATCTACCAATGGTGACTGCCCATGTGAGGGGGAACATGTATATCAAATGATGTCATGTTCTCTCTGCAGTGGGTCATGTAGATAACTGCTCAAAGGCTGTTAATGAACTTAGGATAATTTATCCTTTGTGTAGGGTCCATCTGTCTCCACCAAACAATAGCAGTTGATGACACTTAAGTCCCCTTTATCTTTGTGCAGTGCTTATGTGCTGCCACACTGTATTTGCTTAGGTGGGTCCAGGTGAGCCATCAGAAGCTAACAGTGCTTTATTCATGATCCTCAGGGATAGAACCACACTTGCTACTCAAATAGTACCATGATACCCTTACCCACAGCTAAACATGATTATCTGCTGGTATGTCATTCCCCATATCAACACTATAACATAATCATAACATAGTTACATAGTTACATAGTAATTACATAGTAATTTAGGTTGAAAAAAGACTTTAGTCCATCAAATTCAACCTTTTTAGATCTCCTCTGATATGCAAAAGGCATATTTAGTATTAATTGATCCAGAGGAAGGCAAACAGAAAAAAAACAAAAAAAAAAAACAGTGAAACTTTGCCAATTGTCTCAACAGGGAAAAAAATATAAAATTCCTTCCTGACCCCATATACTGGTGATCGGATTCATCCCTGGATCAATACTCCATCTCTATTTATCCAGGATAGCCCTTAATGCCCTTTTTATTCATAAATATATCCAATCCCTTTTTAAAGTTATCTATCGATTCCGCTGTCACCACCTCCTTTGGTAGAGAATTCCACAGATTAACCACCCTTACTGTGAAGAACCCTTTTTTTTCTTTAAGGGGAAATATTTTTACTTCTACTCTCAAAGGATGTCCTCTTGTCAGTTGAAAACCTCTTGGCACAAAAAGTTCCCTTGACAAAGCCTTGTTTTGACCCTGGATATATTTATATAAGGTAATCTTATTCCCTTTTAGACGCCTTTTTTCTAGAGTAAATAAGTTTAATTTGGATAGTCTTTATTCATAACTTAGCCACTCCATTGCCTTTATTAGCTTTGTTGCCCTTCTCTGTACTTTTTCCAGCCCTAAAATGACCTTTTTATGTATTGGTGCCCAAAATTGTACTCCATATTCCAAATGAGGGTGTACTAGGGATTTGTATAGTGGGAGAATTATATGTTTCCCTTGCTTCTATACCCTTCTTAATACATGCTAATATTTTACTTGCCTTTGCAGATGCTGCCTGGCATTGAGCACTGTTACCTAGGCGGTTGTACACAAGTAGTCCCAAATCCCTTTCAATATCTGATACCCCTAGATTTGCTCCATTAAGATTCTAAATTGCATGGCTATTTTTCCTTCCCAGATGCATAACCTTACATGTATTTGTATTAAATCTCATCTGCCACTTAGATGCCCATTCCTCGTATTTATGCAAATCCCTTTGGAGGGAAAGTACATCATTTTCTGATTTAATTACCTTGCACAACTTTGTGTCATCATCAAAAATGGAGACACCACACTCCAATCCCACTTCCAAGTCATTAATAAATGTGTTAAATTGGAGAGGACCTAATACTGAACCCTGAGGAACCCCACTTACCACATTAGTCCAATCCGAGTATGTTCCATTTACAACAACCCTTTGCTTCCTGTCTTTTAGCCAGCTCTCAATACATAAGCAAATATTTATGGCACGATATAAATAAAGATAATAATAATAATATGTTTACCTGTCAGTTGTCTGTCCCAGTCTATATGTTGTATTGCTGACCGTTAAAATGTGCCCTTTTAAAATTAAAAGTTTTCGTTAGCCCCTTACAGTTATGTTTTTTTTTTATTCAATCCTAAATGAGACTGTGTTGTGATCACTGATTCCCAAAGGTTGCCCTATTTCAATATTTGATACCATATAATATTATTTGTGATAACTAAATCCAAGATACCCTAGTTTCTAGTAGGCTCTTGTATGACCTGGGCCAGATAATGACCCCTGAGTGAACTCAAGAAGTTGCTCCCCTTAGCTGAAATGCTGGTCTCATTTATCCAGTTTATTTCAGAGTACCGTATATACCCGAGTATAAGCCGAGGCACCTATTTTACCACAAAATACTGGGAAAACGTAGTGACTCGAGTATAAGCCGAGGGTGGGAAATGTGGTGCCTCCTGTGTCCCTCTTGTGCCCTGTGTGTTCCCCTCTTGTGTGCCCTCTGTGCCCTTTTCTTCTGTCCCCCCTCTCTCTCCCCTGTGTCTCTTACCCCATCTCCCTCCCCTGTGTCTCTTTGCCCCTCTCCCTCGTGTCTCTTTCCCTCAACCCCCCTCCTCAACAGCCCTCCTCATCCTCCCTTCTCATCCTCAACCCACTCCTCACCCTCCATCCTCATCCTCTCTCCTCAACCCCCCTCCTCATCCTCCCTCCTCAACCCACCTCCTCAACCCCGCTCATCATCCTCAACCCTCATCCTCAACCTCCCAGCTCAACCCTCATCCTCAACCCCCATCCTCAACCCCCCTCCACATCCTTCCTCCTCAACCACTCTCCTCATCCTCAACCCCCCTCCTCAACCTACCTCCTCATCCTCAACCCCCCTCCTCAACCCCCTCCTCTTCCTCCCTCAACCCCCCTCCTCAACCACCCTCCTCAACCGCCCTCCTCAACCGCCCTCCTCAACCTCCCTCCTTAACCTCCCTCCTCAACCTCCCTCCTCAACCTCCCTCCTCAACCCTCCTCCTCCCTCCTCAACCTTCCTCCTCATCCTCCCTCCTCAACCCCCCCCTCATCCTCAACCCCCCTACTCAACCTCCCTCCTAAACCCCCCTCCTCATCCTCCCTCCTCCACCCCCCTCCTCATCTTCCCTCCTCAACCCTTCTCCTCATCCTCAACCCCCCTCTTTAACCTCAACCCCCCTCCTAAACCTCAACCCCCTCCTCATCCTCCCTCCTCAACCCCCCTCCTCACTTTACCCCTCTCTAATTACCTCCCTCTCTCACTTTCCCCTCACTTACCTTCCATCAGCAGCTGCTCCTCCGCGCGTCTTCCGGCTGCGTCGGGACCCGGCCAATGCTAATAAGGTGACTCGCATAATATGTCACGTCATTAGCATATGCCGGGTCCCGACGCAGCCGGAAGACGCGCATAGGAGCAGATGCTGATGGAAGGTAAGTGAAGGGAAAGGGGGAGGTAATTAGAGAGGGGTAAAGTGTGGAGGGGGGTTGAGGAGGGAGGATGAGGAGGGGGGTTGAGGTTGAGGAGGGGGGTTGAGGAGGGTGGTTGAGGATGAGGAGGGGGGTTGAGGAGGGTGGTTGAGGATGAGGAGGGGGATTGAGGAGGGGGGTTGAGGAGGGAGGATGAGGAGGATGATAAGGGAGGGGGAGGGAAAGAGACACGAGGGAGAGGGGGAAAGAAACACAGGAGAGGCAGAGGGGGGAAGAAGCACGGGGGTGGAGAGACCGGGGGGTGACTCGAGTATAAGCCGCTGGGGCCCGTTTCAGCCTTAAAAATATTCTTTTAGAATTTGCTCCTCCGCTATTTAACTCTACCCACAAACATTCAACATTACCGCTAGTTCCGCCATAAATATCTTCTCTGACTATAGGCTTAAATTCAGGCTTAACATACAGACAAATCGCTCCTCCTCTTTTACCATTGCCCCTATCTTTCCTAAATAGGTTACAACCATCCAGATTAACAGTCCAGTCATGAGACTCATCCCACCACGTTTCAGTAATGCCTATTAAATCCCATTTCTCATTAACTGCTAATAATTCAAACTCTCCCATTTTTTCCTGGCAAGCTTCTGGCATTAGCGAGCATACACCTTATGTTATGAGCCTGTAGTTCTGAAGTGCCTGCCACTGTACTTGAGTTACTTAGCAATACCTCGCTAGTGACTGCACTATACATCCCCCCATCTCCTCCCCCATGACTAGTTTCTTACCCCCTCTACACTTTCTACCCCATTACTTCTGTCTCCCCCCCCTCACACCTAAAAACTCCCCCAGCTGTTCTACACTCCTATCCCATAGGATGCTCTGCTAAGTATATTTATCAGTGAGGGCTGTTCTAGCAGCAGCAGCTTTCACTCCTCACTTACAAACAGGTACGCTGGGCTGGAGGGTGCAACACCAACACTGCACTGGCTCAGTCACTCATGCCTGTCTGCTTCCAGGAAAAACTGAATTGCAGAGACACACAGTGGTGCCTCTAAGCATTTTGCAGCATGACAGCCTGGCTCCTGGCATTTGTTGAGCCTATAAAATGTAATTTTTATTTAAAGTACAGTATTCAATGTTTTTTTCTGGTTGCTTGAGAGTTCTGGTTTAGTTCTGGTTAACTGAAAGTCTACTATAGTATAATTAAATAACTCTTGTAAAGTTTGACTCATAACAGTGGTTTATGAGCATCCAATTGAACGTATAGTTCCTTACTTATTAAACAGAAGATTGTTGAACCTGCACTCGCAAAACATGGGTACTGTTATCTGTCAGTTTAGTTTATACCAAAAATAGATTACGAAGCAAGGACATTTCTGTTCACTAGATGTTCTACAAACTAGTGAGATGCATACACAGATAATCTGTAATATAACCTTGCCAAAAGATCTCTAGTTCTAAGTCGGTTGTTTAAATCACCTGTTTGCAAAGTTATATTGAAAGCAGTTAGTTCTGATGCTATCTAAGGGTTAATATCAAGTGATAATGCTTGCATGTAGTCAGTATCTAGGGTGAGCTCTTGAACTCTATGCCATCAATTAAGGCATAGGTTTGGCAGCTTATACATCAATCAAAACATGGGCTTGGCTACAGGCAAAAGGCCAAAAGTGAATAACACTGTTTGACTGTATCATTTGATGTATTGCTTCATCTGGTATTGTGACGTTTGGAATATTGACATAATTTATACTGTAGAGTTTAACATTTATATAATTATTCCATGTATATAAAGTAGTTAAACTACAAGTGTTAGGTATGTAAAGTAAATTCTGATTTTAAAATATATAATACAATTTTAGAAAATGCAAATCTTTAAGTCACACAGAAAATGTTCCATTTATTGAAGGAAAATATACATAAAAATATATATAATTGCAATTAATTGTAATTACAAATGTTAAGGTCCACCCTCTGACCTAAAAACTTTATCAAAAAGAGTAGAGATGCTCATCTGAGAATGAACAATGCCTAAGTGGTTTGTTCTGTTGGCCTGGTTACCTACGCTGAGAGTAAGTAAAGATCTCTTTTGTTATCTTATCAAAGTATACGCAACAAAATTAGAGATGCGCAACCTGAGAAAGGACAATACCTTAAGTAGGTTTGCTCTATAGGTCTGGTTACCTACTCAGAGAGCCACCTCATTTACCTCACTTGTGCCTTTCACAGGGAGAAATATCCTGTAATATATCAGTCTGGTCCCACTCACTAGAGTGACCCAACCCCAAAATACCAGGCAATTCTACGCTGAGCAGGAGAAACAGCAAACCCCAGATGTTCGTTTGTGTCACTTTTAGAGGGATAGCTATCCTTACCTTGCCCCAGTTCAATGAAACCTACCCGATCAAATATACCCCACACCATCAAATTACTCATATTACTCATATTCCACACCTATGTCATCAAACCAACTTTTTGTCCACTTTGCGTCCAATTTCTACCAGATCATCAGTTTCACCCAGTGACAACACAGGCCTGGCTGCTGCCAGTTGTAGGTAAAGCCACCAGTTTGATCACAGTATTGTGAATGCAACCACTTCTACAACTCTGCCAGTGTTAAACTATAAGATACAATTCTGACAAATGTGCAAGACAAGAGCAGGGGTGAGCCTAAGATACCTGCCGCCCTAGAGTAACACACTATTATTAATAGCATCTGTGGTAACTTGTCTTCCTTGAATGGTAATTCAGGACTTCCTCAAACAGGCCTTTGTAGGAGGGCTGAGAATCTTTACTTCCCTCCCACAATTGCTAAAGGAAGTCATGCATGGACAGGATGTGATGTAAATTACATCATCTCAACTAAGGATATATCCAGGCAGGAAACTTGTGCTTGGGCCTGTTTTTCTTCCTTGATGGTGATGGAGGTGATGTCAATGGTCTAACCGTGGGTAAGATCAAGCGTTTGGGGAAGGGAATTACTATATATATAGGTAGATAGATTTAAAAGGGGGTGTTGCTCCGTGGGTCTGGGCTGTTGTGTTTGTAATACATTTATAGTATTGTGTTATCTGCCTTTTAATAAATACCTTTTAATGTAGACGAACCTTGTGTAATATTAATTTGGTGATACACCACATTTGGCGACCACGAATTTTAGACTTCTACAAAGGTTATTTATGAGGTAATATCACATTAATAGATAGTCAGATTTATTTTATTTATTTTTTTTTTGTGGGGAAGGAAAAAAAGTACTTTGTCTAATTATCCTCTGCATGGGAAATCAAGTGCTGATTGTGTGTGGAGTCTAGGATAAGCCTCCATTTTTAATATATATCGTACTAGCTTCTGAGTTGAGTTTTGTTCGTACTAGCTTATTTTGATACATAAAACAAATATATATCATACATGTTGTTTTTGTGGGTTTATCTGAGTTGTTGTGCTTTTGAGTACAGGCCTAGCCCTGCATTTGAATAGACTCCATGTGGCTTCTTTGTGTAATTAAATGCTAATTCAAGCCTCCATTTTTAATATACAAGCTTGGGCACCAGGCCACAATTAGTTTGTTGTGTGTTTCAAATACCTGAGTTTGTTAATACTATTATTTTTGTTTTGTTTTTGGGGGTTTTCTCTTCTTTCTTTTTCTTTCTCTAGTCCTTTATCATAGTACAGGCCTGGAGAAAAATAATAAATAAACCATTTTAAATATTATATATATATATATATATATATTATTTCAGGCGTGCATTTTAATACACTATAGGCTTCCATACCTTATACATTTTGGGTGTCTTGCATATCCTAGTTTAGGTATATCTCCTACCCTGCAGGCCTTGCTATTATATTTTAAGTTAATTAGCAAGTATTACCTTCACCATACTAAGGTAAGTATAATTTGCATTGTGGGTACTAATCTATTTTTCTACATATTACACCTGACCTACTGAATAGTCATCAACTATTGTTGGCTACTCAGAAGCATGCTACTTTAGTCGCAAATTGATTTGGATTCTTACTTGGGTGAGTAAAAGAGTAGGAATGTCTTTTCAAGGGGCCAAATACTTTCCCACAGAAGTGCGTGAGTACTTTAGGAAACATATTCAAAAACATGATGGTCCATATGAGCTTCCAGAGCCAGCAAACCCAGACAGTGAAAAAGAAAAGAGATTAATGGATGTTCTAACACAAATTGTAAATAACAAAAAGTATAGAACAAAGAAGAGAAAAAGTTTGGTCACACAAGCTGTTGTAACCACAATAGGAGGCCTAATAGACTTAGTTGTAGAATTACGGCAGCATAATTTGGAAACAACAAATAAAATGGAGGAAGCAATGGACAAAAGGGATTGTTTAAAAATTGCAGCTTTGAGAACAACTACAATTGTTGGGGAACTAGAAAGGGAGTTAAGGGAAATAGAAAAGCAGAGGGATGTTTATGGAGTAAAAATAACAGAACTTCAAAACATAATAATGGACTATAAAAATAAAACAAAGTTAGAAGGGATAAAAGGAGTCAGAGACATTGCCAAAATATATCCAGATCTGGATATGTTCGTGGCACAAAATAAAGAACCAGTGCCGAAAATGAACCAAGATAGAAAAGATTTCTTATGTTATTCTGTTCCACAAGTAGATACCATACCACAAGCACCAGTTATTGTTTCAGAATTATTTAATGCAAGGCAAACACCTACAGGATTTTCTATGCAGACTCGACCGATGTCTATGGCAGATAAAGACAATTTCCAGAAATGGTGGGGAAGTATGCCAACTAACAACTTTAATACGTTTACACATTGGTTTATGAGGGGAGCAGATAGAGCTAAAAAAGGAGGTCTTAACTTAGAGGAATGGACAGAACTGTTAGAATACGCTATGGGTCCTTTGGCTAGTAGACTATTGGGATTTAATAACAGTGTGTCTGATCAGGCAGGAAGAATTGCTGCAACTAATTTCTATCTACTTAGCATAGAGAAAGAAATAGCAAATATTACCATGAGGCCAATAGATGGTCCTAGAGAGGTAGCTCAAAGGATATTTTTTTGGTATACTCTACGACAACCTCAACAGCCTCTAGTGCTGGGCTCACCAGAACATATAGCAAAAGTAATGGAAGCCCTTCCCCGGGAGTGTCAAGAATTTATCAGGCTTTTTGATCCAACACCAACAGACTTGGAAATGGTACTAACTAGAGCTGATACGTGGTGGATCAAGCATCCTTTCACAGAACAGGCCTGCTCTGTTTCAGCTGTAAGAACATTTAAGGTCGAGTCTGGTAGAGATATAGATGGTAATTGGAGAAACCAGACGTGGGATGTACCCCAGAACAAGAAGGATGATCAAAACAGAACTTTGACAAAAGATGGAGAGATCCACCTAGGGACTATAGGAATAGGGATGGCAGCAACTGGAGGGCTAATCAGGAGGGAGAGAGAAACGGTAACATGGGCTATTGGGAACTCAGGAGACAGAAGGATAGGATAGAAGAGGAAAATCACATACTTAAAAACAAGGTAGCTGAGTCAGAGAGGAAATTGAAGGAAAGTGAGGCAAAGATGCAATATAGTGTTATAAAAGAGGGACGGAGTAGAAGTGAGTCACAATGACAAATCCCAACCCCTGCGCCTCAGCATCTCATTCACTCAGCTAATTTAACCATGGATGAGGCAGGTCGGCCTACCAGTTATACAGTCATCGCAGGGGTAGGGAAAAATATGTTGGTAGATACAGGAGCAGCAGTTACAATGACCAACAGGGTCAAAAATGGGGATTCTTCAGTAAGTAGTATGGGAGTTACTGGGAATCCACAGGAGGTTAGAGCAGGTCCAATTGATGTAGCAGTTGGAGAAAAAACAATACAAGTAGAAGCAATAGTGGGTTGGCCAGAGGAAATATTGGGAATAGAAGTTTTAAAAAAAGGAAATTTCATTGTAGATCTTGCCAATTTTTGTTTGTGGAAGACAGAAAAGGTGAATCAGGTAAGTACAGAGTTGACGAAAGGGGTTGTGCTCCCAATGGCATATATTGTCTCTCCGATAAAAAGTCTGGAAAAAAACAAACTGAAACTAGACGGACAACCAGAATGGCTGCAGAAGCTAATCCAAGACATACCTGTTTGGGCTACAGATAAATTAGACTGTGGAAGAATGAAAGGAATGGTCTTTTTGGAAGGAGGAGACCCACAATGGCAAAAGCAATATCCAGTCCCAAGAGAATCAGTGGCATCAATCACCAAGATGATAGAAATACTGGAGAGAAGTGGAATAATTAAATCTGGAAATGGGTATGCATGTAACTCACCATGTTGGCCTGTGAGAAAAGCTGTGTTAAAAGGGAATAGAGATGAAAAAGCAGCCTCATCATGGAGACTTACCATTGATTACAGGGCCGTGAACAAACTTGCAAAAAGAATGGCCCCTGTTGTTTTTGTTATGTATATGTTTCTAATGATGGAATCTAGTGTTCCCACAGAGCACGGCTGTATAAGAATGAAGATGCGTGTCAACAGAAGATTGTGGTGGATCCTTGTTCCAGGATGGATAAGTATAAGCTGTATCACAGAAAAGTTTGAAAAGATTGGAGTTACATTATGTTCAAGCAGATAGATTTATTTGGCCCAGGGAATTGGAAGTAAAAGAGGGTGGAGGGTTACAAGTAAACATTATTTTGCCACATAATAGTACCAGGGGATTAGCTCTTAGAGCTCCAATACAAGGGAGGTTTACAAATATTACAGTAGTAGTGAGTAACTTAACATTAGAAGAAGGTGGAGAATGGGAAGCTGCAGTTATAGCTGCCCAGCCTGACCTAGAGGAATTCTGCAATTTTGATACTGGAAAGGGGTGTGTTCTAACAATAGATGAAGTATTTGTCTCTGTAAAGGAGCTGCAACGTTGTAAAGATCAGAAGAAGGTACCATGGCCAATAGGCGGATTGGTGGTGGTACCAACACATGAAACAGTTGTGCAAGGGGTTGGGTGGACTTACTACCCAATAATTCTAAATTTTAATGATTTTTCTATTCCTCCAAAGTGCCCGGAATCACAGCGGCAGTGGTTTAAGCAAAGTATACAAGAGACCATCATTGAGTGGACCGGAGCAGGGAGTCGAGAAAAACGGGACACACTTGCAGCCCTTTTAGGAGGAGTCGGAACTGGATTGGGAGTATGGAATTCAGCAGACATCATTGGAGTGAACAGCCGGATAAACTCCCTTGCTGATGGCATGGGACATGCTATGAAAACAGGTGGAGTAGCTGACTCCCTTATAGTGAGTAGACTGACAGACAATGTTGATGACATACACACCATTGCCAACAACCTGCATCTAGTTGAGGAAAATATTGCTTCCATTGCTAACAGCATTAAGAATGAAATAGTGGGAACTGCCATTTTCTGTTCTATGATTGGAGGAAAGCTGTTGGCAGATTTAAAGGAAACTATTAAAGACATCCAGGAAAACAAGTGGGCAAGACAAATCAATGCAACAAGGATTATCACCTCATTGAAAAGAAAAGGAGTGGACATCACTGAGGACAATCTTAAATACAGCAATATTGAAGGCCCAGATCAATGGATGCCACATGGACTACAATCTGGGACAATAGGACTAATCCTGGCAATTCCCCGCTGGGAGGGGCAGGCGGAGCAACTGAACTTTATACATAGCATTGGCACGTTAAGTGATGGAATCTACAGGCAACACTTCCCATCAAAAAGACTGGCCACTATTACAGAATTGGAGATGGATGAAAGCTGTTGCAGGAAATCTCAACACCGATGGCTGTGCAGTTGTGTTTGGGAGAAAGGAGCTCTGGAGGGTGGCTGGGTGCAGTTGATAAAAGAAAACCTGGTGCAAGAGGTGATCCGCATAGGGGACATTGCATGCTTTATCGGCCACTCTGAATATAGGACAGTTGATGAAATATGTTTGGTGGAAGAAGGGTCTTGTATCATGGTATTTCCATCAAGAAACCTTACCACTGAAATGATCAATTTTACTACAAATGCAGATTGGACAAATTTGACGATTTTTGAAGCTTTTTACCTTGGAACTTCATGAGTCAGAGACACATCCAGTCCTACGAACACTGGCGCTGGTACTCATGTTCATTCAAGTATTAACGACAATTATAATAATATACTTTTGTGTGGCAATGAAACTTGCAAGGAGGATATATAATAATGTGTCTTTTTCCTCTTCTTTCTCTCCCTCATACATTCTTCAATAAAGTTTTACATTGCACATACATAAACATTTATCACACACTCTCACCTAAATTCTATAAATTCTGTTTTTTGTGTAATATGTGGATTGACAGCCATAGGAAAGTACAGGAGAACTTATGTCGCTGAGGGAACTATTCCGGAGGGACGGTGGGTTGAATTTCTCCTGTATATCAGGTTTTTGCTCCCACTAGGTTCTCCTGTACTAGAGGGATAACTAGAAAACTGAGCAACATAGAAGAAGAAAAAGTGAGGGAATGTGGTAACTTGTCTTCCTTGAATGGTAATTCAGGACTTCCTCAAACAGGCCTTTGTAGGAGGGCTGAGAATCTTTACTTCCCTCCCACAATTGCTAAAGGAAGTCATGCATGGACAGGATGTGATGTAAATTACATCATCTCAACTAAGGATATATCCAGGCAGGAAACTTGTGCTTGGGCCTGTTTTTCTTCCTTGATGGTGATGGAGGTGATGTCAATGGTCTAACCGTGGGTAAGATCAAGCGTTTGGGGAAGGGAATTACTATATATATAGGTAGATAGATTTAAAAGGGGGTGTTGCTCCGTGGGTCTGGGCTGTTGTGTTTGTAATACATTTATAGTATTGTGTTATCTGCCTTTTAATAAATACCTTTTAATGTAGACGAACCTTGTGTAATATTAATTTGGTGATACACCACAGCATCTTCACCCTGTTACTCTTTATCCCCCTCACATCCACACTTCCCCCAACATGGCATAGTACAAAGTGCCACCATCCCTCAGCATAGTAATATCCATCATCATTATTATTATTATTATTATTATTATTATTATTATTTGTAACGCGCCAACATATTCCGTAGTGCTGTACATGGGTGAAGTACAAGGCAAAAATTTTGACACATTGCAAAGAGCGGAGAGCCCGGTCATTGAGTTTTGAATCAAGTGTGCATAGTTCTTTCCCTAAAGCACCTTACAAGATTAAAAATGTGCAAATTTACAATATAATCCATTCACCACTACTCACATCGCCATCACTTTGCTCCATACTGGCTTACCCTTGGACAAGAGATTTGATTCCTCACCACAACTTTATTGTCACACAGCAACTGATATATACAGACAAGGGATATACTCATGGAAATTCTGTCTTTGAGCCTACTGACCTTTCTCAGGACTGGGAATGGCCACCTTGTCCTTGTGGGTTCATAGTGCAAACTCACCTACCCTCAGCTGACACACTTCTGCTAGGCACAAATCCATGCCTTCTACATATTTCCCACATTAGTGCTAATAAGGAGTGAATCCAGTCTGATTAATGGTGTACACATTTGGGGGTTTGGGAGGAAAAAAACGACTGTCCCTGCAAAAGAGGTATGCATGTATATTTTCCACAGTTTAATGGATAGTTTCACATAAAAATAAGTTCTTTGTACTAAAGTTGCCCTAAAGATCCTATGGGTGGATAAAGCTCATGGTGGTTTATCTCTCCAGACCATGGAATGATAAAGTAAAGCCACATTAATTAGGCTAGATATTGATTGGTTGTTTCAAACCAATTTTTACACTAACAAGTTTTTAAAACATATTTTAATCTATAACGTTAGCATTGCTTATCTACTGTTTTTTGCCATTATGTAAATATAAAATGTGGTTTTGCCTTTCACTGATCCATTTTTAACAAAAAAATTTTTTCTGAATTAGTACTGACATTGACAAATTAGAATTCTGCCTGTACCCATAGCCGGATTACCCATTAGGCCAAGTAGGCAGCCGCCAGGGAGCCGCTTCCCTGTGAGGGGCGCCCCTTCTTAAAAAAATGGTTCCTGGCTTAAAAAAATTAAATGTTGCAGTTCATAGACTGGCTACTAGGGGGTAATCACCTAGAACAATAACTTACAGAGAAGGCAAAAATGGGTCCATGCATACCTTGCATACTCACTCACAGGGGCTCCTCCACTTCACTGCCTGGAGCTCCAAAAGGGTAGATACAGCAATGCCTGTACCCTGATTGGCTCAGAAACCCAATAACCTAAAAGCTTCATGTCCCAAACAAAATGCAGTACAATACAAACCAGACACAAATTATAACTTTTACATGCATGCTAAATATTTTTAAGGTACTTTCTTTCATATAAAATCATTTTAAGTTTTAGTGGAACTTCTCCTTTAAAATGATCTAGTTTATAATTTAACACACTATATGCTGATGTCCCAGCCAATTCCTTGCTTTCTTCAAGGGTAGTTACTGTATATCCTGCAAAATATATTTAAGAAGGATGCTGGGAGTTGAAACCTTTAAACCACAAATAAATGTATCCAAACACTACATCTTTAAGCAAGCATAGCTGCAATCTTTGTATGCTGCACTGAGAGAGGAATATAAAACAAGCTAAATAGAGGCAAACATGTAAACTGTATTTTGCTAATTATAATGTCTACTAAGTGTTATACTCAGCTACTGCAACTCGCTCCTTGCTGGCCTCCCCATCATCCATCTGTCTCCATTCCAATAAATAATGAACGCCTCCCCTAGACTCATCCACCATACTCAACACTCAGTGTCTCCAGCTTCTCTCTGTCAGTCACTCCACTGGCTTCCCATAGCCTCCAGAACAAATGTAAAATCATCAGCATAACATATAAAACCCTCAACAACAGTGCACCCACTTATATATCAGCTCTCGTCTCGAAATACTCCCCCAATCACTCTTTTCGCTCTACTAATGACCTTCTTCTTTCCTCCTCTCTCACCTCCTCTCATTCCCACCTTCAGGACTTTTCTTGTGCTGCCCTACTCTACAGGACTCCTTGCCTCGCTCCACTAGACTATCCTCCTGCCTCAAAACTTTCAAAAATCACAAAAAACACACCTGTTTAAAAAAAACTTATCACCTCCAACCTTAATATGCACAACTGCATACTTTACAGCTTAATATCACTCACACCCAAAATCTACAGTACAACACACAGACACCTCCACTTGCTTGAGCCTATTGTCTTACACACCGCCATCTTACATCTCTCACCCTCTTGTATCACACCCAAACCCTTTAGATTTGCTAGCACCTGACAGCTGTAAAACTCTCTCAGCTCAATAATAAAGTACTGTGAGGGAGAATAAATCATATGTGTAATGAGGTCTGTAAATGTATTTTATTTCACACTTTGACTATATTAAAGGATCCCTGTTCTATGAATATTTTTTTTCAGAATCTATACATTATTTAAGTCAGGGTTCAATTTTATTTTTGGAGTGATTATGCCTGCTACTTGCTTAAGCGTGTGTGCCCTTGTTAGCTGAGCTCTCCATTAGTCTTTGATAAGCCACTGCAGTTTTAGCTGACACATTCCCATTGTGCAGATAGCACTCTAAACACATTTTGCCTAGTTGCAAGTGTAGGTCTCTCTTTTTTAAAGTGAACAGCCAATTGTAATCTTGCAGCAGGAGGTGGCAATGCGGTTTTATTGGGGTCTTGCACACTCAGTCGTTACTACACGTAAGATGTTACTTATAGTAACTGAATTTGTGCACGGATGCCATCTTTCTTGGTGAATTTTGCATTACATTTTTTAAACCATGTAATAAAAGTTATATATATTTTTTTCTCTACCACTGACTTTACTCACATGTTTTGTACAGAACGGTATACTTACTTTTTTCTTCTGGTCTTCAATACCGCTTTGTTAGCTCAACTACTCAGTGACATCAAAGAAGCAGCAGTGACCTACTCTACTTTAGTTCTTGCTTATATTAAAATATTTGAAGATCTCTGTTTTAGACCCACTATATCTTCATATTAAAATTCTATAATCATTTTAATATATTTGTCCTTTTGTAATAAGAAGTAAAAACAAACTAGATTGTGAAGCAAATGTAGCTGTTATTAATAAAATATTATAATGCATTTTTGCTCAGTTTAGGTATATTAAAGTTATAATATAAATATATAACAATGGTGCAGCCATTAACACAACTTGTCTTACGAGTGACTTTTAATGTGGTTTATTTGTAAGCTGTGAGAGAGAACATCTTTAGTAGCCTTCAACAAACAACAAAGGAGCCCACGGCCGCACACAGTTAAGGTTAGTGGGATTTGACCAGGCTAGTCATGGGATGGACATGGGAGCTAAGGGGTTAAGGTGGGAAAGCTGATAGGAGGGGTTAAGACATCAGGGTAGGGGTTTATAGTGCAGAGTCAGACATTTTAGGCAGTTTATCTTCAGTCTGTATCACTCTCCCTTCCCATGTGCCCTTTTGTTTTAGGGATGAGGTATTAGTTCTATTAGGAGGAGGTTTTGTCACAGCTGGTGGGTTAGCGGGGGTACTTGCCGACAGTGGGTTATAACAGCAGGATAAGGTATTGCGGTAGGAGCAATCAGGGGGCAGGGGGTTCCCTTGGCCATTTGGTGGTGAGTCGTGCAAGCAACTCTTTGTTATTGGTTATTTTGTTATTGGTTATTAAGTTATTTATTTATTAAGTTATTTGTTAAAACATTCAAGTAGGTGGTCAGCAAACAAGCTGTGGCCTATTTACCCCAAACTCAGTGTTAGTATCTTTATTGCAGGGTTGCATTACTGGAAATCCATATTGACCATGCTTAGGTCTAGCAAAACCTGAATGGAGTCAAAAGGGCCCTGGAGGAAATTAAACGTGTACATGCTGGTTTATATGAACATACCTTACACAATATAGCTCGCATATTTCCCAAGTGCACATATACCTGGGGAGCAGTCTTTCCTAGATAAAAGCTCTTTACACACCAAGCACATGATGCAATGAAGCTGCGGATCTTTAGAACGTCTGACATATTTATTTTATATGATTTAATCCAAGTCTGAATCCCTACTCTACTTGTGCTCTTTTTTTCTTCTCACATATCATTTTCAAATGTCCTCTCACCATTTTATTTACTACAAATATTTTAAAAAATTATGGATAACTTCCATTTCCAGCGTACAACTACTGATTTCAGGGACCCCAGTGGTAGCCTTAATATCCACTAATTCGGTGGTCCTGCATTATTTTATTATAATGCTGTATTATCTACTTTAATATTATTATTAGACTAGCGAATTGCCCGTCAAAAAATGACGGCAATGAAATTGTAAGTGAGCTAATGCTGTTTGGTGTATAATAATGAAATATATAATACATTAATAAATGAATATACTTTACGTATTTTGAAGCATTGTGTTGAAGAGCTGGCAATCTGTTTTGATGTTGCTGCAGCATTAGTGGTGTGGAGCTGCTGTGTAAGTGTGCTGAATGTATGCAGTGTAATAGTGTGCGTGCGCGAGACCAAACCGTTAGCGTAGTTGTGTACTTCCGCATTGGCGTAAAATGGCGGGTAATGTGTGGTATGCGTCTTAGCGGAATATCCGTAGGTCTTTTGTGGTGTTTTGCGAGTTTATTGTGGTGTTTTGCGTGTTTAGAGTGCTGTAGCCTCGTTTTCGTTTTGTTCAGTGGCCATTTTTTCTCTCGCTTAGAGAATTTTCGAGTGTCTAAACTCTTTTATTTTGAGTGAAATGAAGGTGTAAGTTGCTTTTTTGAGGTCCTGGATGCCCCCTCTTGCTGTAGGTAAGCTTTTTATGTATGTGCTGTGTGTATTTATTGTGTTTGGAATTTGTTCATGTTCGCGGGTTGCGGCCGATTTTTGCAGAGGTCGTAATGAGTGGTAACGTGTCTCGTATGTGTTTTGTGGTGTTTTGCGTGTTTCTTCTGGTGTTTTGCGTGTTTAGAGCGATGTAGCCTCGTTTTCGTTTTGTTCGTCTGCCATTTTTTCTCTCGCTTAGAGAATCTTTTAGTGTGTAAACTTTTATTTATGGTTAAATGAAGATGCAAGTTGCTTTTTTGAGGTCCTGGATGCTCCCTCTTGCTGTAGGTAAGCTTTTTATGTATGTGCTGTGTGTATTTATTGTGTTTGGAATTTGTTTATGTTCGCGGGTTGCGGGCGATTTTTGCGAGGTCGTAATGAGTGGTAACGTGTGTCGTATGTTGTTTGCATTGCGAGGTAAAGTTTGCGAGGGTCGCAGTTGCTGTTTCTTGTTGTTTGCGTTCGAACGTAAAGTTTGCGAGGGTCGCAGTTGCTGGCAGGGAGCGCCTTTGGCGCTCCATGCCAGCAACTGAGGCCCTCGCTATGGGGCAGCGGCTCGCTATGCGAGCCCGCAAGCGTGAGCAACGGCTCTGGCTGGCTCGCCTGCTCACAACTATATATGTGATACTACATGTATTTATCTATACTAATTTTAGTAGAAAAAAAAGATCATTAGGCTCTTCTAGATTTAATAAAATATAGATACTTTATTAATAAAATGTTTATGAACCATCAGTGTTTTATATAAACAAGGTAGGTCTTCCTGGTAGACTGCAACTATAGACCTACTTTGCAGCTAATCTACACATAAAATTACTAGTTAAATACTATCTAACTTTATTTATCCCTTTCTTGAATCTCTGGCGGGACCAGCCGTAACTGATTTACTCAGCAGCAAAGGAGGAATGTAATGCAGTATGTCTTTAAACAGATAACTTTCAAACAGTGGTCCTTTAAGTCCATTAATAATATCACTAAAGCTATCTAATTACTGTCTTTTGCTTGAGACACTAGTCATCTAGAATAGAAACCCAAAGAAGAACCAGGTAGAGCGAGAACGTATAAGAAAATGTATGGGTTGAGTGTCTGCTAACCTTAGAGACATTAATTATTAAAATACATTCTGATAGGTGTGCTTGCAGGTTAATATTATGTATCATGTATTTAAAACAACATTGAAATCAATCTGATAAAATACATCTTTTAAGCAAAAATGTATCCAGCATAAATAATACAATTTTTGCTGACAGTTTTTTGAAGTGTGAGGAGACTTGGAATGATGAAAAGGAAGTTTCTACCTGCACAATAGTATTAGTGTAGCTAAAATGACCAGTGTTTTCAGTTAGGCTTACGCAAAGCTCAGTAGTTTACAAGAACTCTCCTGAGAAAACAGAATCAGCTGAGAAAAGACTGAGCACAAAGAGTAAGAGTAAATGCATAAAAAAGTTAAAAATGTAAAGCCTGTATTTATTTATTAATTTGTTTTCTTAAACATTTGGCCCATTATCAGGTGTAGTTGTTAGAAAGACATTATAGCAACATTTGCTTGCTATCACATATTATAATTGTCTAACTACGATTCGTCGTCACGCTGCGTTGCGTAGTGCGTACGACTTAGCTATGAGCGCCGCAGGCGAGGCTCGCCGTTAAACCGCTCTGTTGCGTAGTGCGTACGACTTAGCGATGAGCGCCGCAGGCACTTTTGCAATGAGCGCCGCAGACCCTCATTGAAGGCGAGCCTCGCGCAGCGAGGCAAGACGTTAAACCGTAGCACTTAGAAAAAAAATACGAGGTGAAAAAAATTACAAGATAAGCGGCGGAACAAAAACAGTAAAAAAAACACTAAATACACACTAACAAATAAAACAAAGGTCACTTACAGCATGGGGAACCAGGCAGGAAGTCTGGAAGTGAGTTGGAACTGCAATTTAGATCGATTTAGCCGAGTTACAAAGATCGAAAATCGGCTAAGCGAGAAAAAAATGGCCGCCGAAAAAAATGAAAACGAGGCTATACTACTACGAACTGCGTAAAACACAGCCACAGACGTATGTCTTTGAAAAACAATGAGATAAAGGATGCAGATTAACCGCGCAATGAGTAAAAAGACAGTAGCGAGTACATTTTACGAAACACAATTACAGATTTACGCATTAACACAGATTTAACGACTTTGTCTCGCGCAACATCGGATTTCCCGACCTAACCCAACGCATTTGATGTGAAATATGTTGCAAGTTACAAAAATAAAAATGCAGTCATACTGACTAAGCCCAATACTGCATGGCTTCAGGGTGGTGTGACCTCTTGGTTCCCTGACTGGAATCAAACGGTGAAAGCACCGAATCCTAACCACCGAACCAGCACGGAACCCATTTTATATCATATACATTGAGCAAAAAGTGCTTTGCTCTAAAGGCATTTAGGGTAAACAAAATAAACAATAGAGAACAAATAAACAAAAATAAAAAACTAAACAATAAAAAGGGTAGATATTTTTCCAAATATATTTTTATAATTGGGGCCCACAAGTACAAGTTCTTTACTGAAATATTATATTGAAGCTGTTCCATTCTGGATTTTCCTACAATGCTTCTTATGGTTGATTTGAACCCTTTCACCCATTTTCCTAATTGTTCTTCTCAGTCATGCCAAGTCACACTACTACAAACCCAGCATTTTTTCTGTTCACAGCTATAAGGGATTTTGCAGAGTCATATTTTCCCCTGGTCAGACCTGTTTTAAGAAGGAATAAATATAAAATACATTTATTTTCTGCTAACAACAACTTTTATTTGTTTGACAAGCTGGATTTTATGCTATTGTAGCAAGTTTCATAAAGCAGGGTTCAAATTTGTACACAGGTTAATTATGGAACAATGGACACATGTATTTCACAATAAGAAGAAAGTCTTGCATAACTACACAATTCACCCTTCACTTACATCCACCTTAATTTGGGTGATTACAGCAAGCAATGAGCCGATTGGATGCTCACACACACTGTGAATGGAGGGAGGAGCTGTCAGTCACAGACTGCTGCCTATAAATACCAAGCTCCTTTGTGCAGTGTTCAAACCACCTCTGGCTCTGAGTAGAGTTCTTGCTTCAACAGTGTTTGAACGGAACCTTCTTTGAGTCTTCTTTTAAAAACCTCTCTTTTTTTTTCTCTGAATCTTTTGCACCATCCGCAATCACCAAAACACTGCAATGGAGTCCCAACTGCGTCAGAACTTCCACCGCGACTGCGAAGCTGCCATCAACCGCATGGTGAACATGGAGATGTATGCGTCCTACGTCTACCTATCCATGGTATGTATTTCAGTATTTATATATATTATTTATTATTATCTTAATTTGTAGCGTGCCAACATAGTCCATAGAGCTATACATGGGTTAAGTACAGGGCAAAGGCAAAATTAACACCTTATAAAGAATGGAGGGCCCTGTTTTTGAGCTTCAAACCAAATGTACATTGTTCTTGTTTCCTATGCACCGACACAAGATTGAAAACTCGCAAACTTACAATATAAAGGAGATATAAATTTGTACAGGAATTGCATTACTATAGCATTTATTATTATCCTCTATATCTGTAAAGCGCCAACATATTCTGTAGCGATATACAGGGGTTGCGTACATAGCAAAAACAAAATTAACACATTGCAAAAAAATGCGTTTTTGAGCTTAAAATCAAATATATATGTTTTCATAGTAACAAGTGTTATCATATTATCACTAAATTCCACATTTTTATTGTGTGCACCTATGGGCTATCTTACCTAAATTGAAATATATTTTTCCTTTTGAGTGAAACTCCTCATATTCCAATGTTATTCTGTGAAGACCATTCACTAGGAGCTCTCCAATGTGGTAATGAGGTTCTATCACATTCGGAGTGATTTATCATATTGAATAGAAGGTGCTTACCTAGATTGAAATCTTTAAGTAATGTGTATTTTATATTTATAATAGATAAAATGGAGCTTAGGATGGCCACTACTGCTTATAAGAAAGTTTTTTTTTTTCCTACAGTTAAGTGTGCCAGCATCCTCTTCATGAACCTCCTTAGAATAGGCATATGGTCCAGTGTATTGTGTAGTAACTCATAGAACGTGGTAATATTTTAACAAGGGAGAGTATATTGTGTAATAACACAATATATATTATACAGCAGCAGGAATATAAAGCGCAATCTCCTGTTCCACGTGCCTGCTGATGTAAGGAAGGTGTGGTTCTTTTGTGGCCCAAGATGATAACCTTATCTGTGCACACCAGAACACCACTCCTTTTTCTAAACTCATAGTTCAACTAACTTGCATAACGTTTTGACCTTGGGATAAAGATCATTGAGACAAAACACCATTTTAAATTATCTTCCAGTTCTATGAGATACTTTGTGAAAATATAGATACAACTTTTTGACATCACATGTGAACTATTTTTTTGACTGCAACGTTTATATTGCCAGTATCTTATTTATTTAGAGCACAAACTGGTGATACATCAATTCCTTGGGTAGGATGCCAGCATAATCAATGTATATTGCCTTATTTTGACATAAAGCCCAATGGATCAATCTTCAAATCTATTTCTCCCTATAACACCCTAATCCTTTCTATTCTACAGTCCTACTACTTCGATCGGGACGATGTTGCCCTTCATAACGTAGCCAAGTTCTTCAAGGAACAAAGCCATGAGGAGAGGGAGCACGCAGAGAAGTTCCTAAAATACCAGAACAAGCGTGGGGGACGTGTCGTCCTGCAGGATGTCAAGGTAAGCACCGAATGAGGTGTCTACATCATAAAACATGGCAGTGTCTTGTGACATAAGCCATCAATATATAAGCCAGTTTATGATATTGGAGAATATTTTACCCACTTTATTTGAGTTGTGGTGTAATATGAATGGTAGCAAAATTTAACACAACTGAATTAAACTTCAGTAAAGCTGTAACTATACCAAACTGGGTTTACCAATAATCAAACTGTATGTGTAAATATGGCCATGTATCTTTAGCAATAGTGTGGTATTTGTGCCCAAATGTGCATTGTTCAAAGTAGACAGAATAATGTAGTACATTTACTTTCAACATAGTAAATTATTTCACAAGCATGATCTTTAATTACAAAGTCACATATTTTAACTGTTGTGCATGCTGCTCTAAAGCTATAGCCAATATTGATATATTACCTGAATTTATTTATTTTTGGTTTTCTTTAGAAACCAGAGCGTGATGAGTGGGCAAACACCCTGGAAGCCATGCAAGCCGCTCTCCAGCTGGAGAAGACTGTGAACCAGGCTCTTCTGGACCTGCACAAGTTGGGGTCTGACAACAACGATGCCCATGTGAGTTTCTGTACATGCTTCTAGAAAGTGTACAAGTCACATTTGCTAAAAAAAATTAAAAATAAAATAAACAAATTAATTTGTACAATTTTAATATAAGCCATAAAGGAAAGAAAACTGTCACGTTTCATATTAATTTTATATAATTTATTACCCCAGACAAATTATTTGCTCAGCACTAACTGAGAGGGTACATTTCCAGGGGAACATTAAAGACACTCTTATGTGTCTGTTAGTATGTATTTAAATGTGTCTACCAAGAATGCTGAATAATGTATTTTTGTATCTTTTAGTTCTGTGATTTCCTGGAGTCTGAGTACCTTGAAGAACAGGTTAAGTCAATGAAGACGCTTGGAGACTACATCACCAACCTGAAGCGTCTTGGGTCGCCCCAGAATGGCATGGGCGAGTACCTGTTCGACAAGCACACCATGGGAGAAAGCAGCTAAACACCATCTTTTTCAAAGAGGATACGACCAGCCTTTTCTGTACCATATAAACCCTCTTTTATATCTGGGGCATAACTGTAACCTGAACAGAACAAGTTTGCCCCTGGGGTGCAATGGGCAGCAGATGATGTGCAGCTACTGTGCTTGACAAGATGTTTCTAATAAAAAGCTTTCCAGAATTATTTTCTGTGGTCTCATATTTATTCCAGGTACGGTGATTGGGGAGATTGGATATAGCAAAGGGATAATAAACTGCTGCAGATAAAGCATGCTGTTCTAGATCCAGTGAATAGATAACCACTACAACACAGGAAGATACAACATATTAGTTTCAGCATTATACAAGCAGTGATGGAGCATGGGTATTAAAAAATACGCATGCAATTAGCAGCAAAGAAATACGTTATCCACAATATATAATTTAAAACACTGCTGTACCCCTCCCCACCCTCTCATTGTCCTAAATAAAGTGATAGATGTTGACTTAGATCACATTGATTAGGCTGTCATGGTAAGGCTTGAACATTTTTATCAGACAACATCTTTCACTTAATTACAGCAGTGCTCTGGACAATGAGAGATGCAGGGTACAGCAGCAGCCATTAACAAAGTAAACTGTGCTTTTAAATTATATTTTCTTGCTAAAGCTTTGATTTGCTGATGTTTGCTTATATATTTTAATGTTAAGGTTTAACATGAAAAGGGCTTACACTGGCCCTTTAAAGATAATATTGTCTCCCCTGCTTCCATGGGTGTAGGAACTGGGGGGGGGGGGGACAAATCCCCCCCAGATCTTTCTATGTTTGTATGTATATAATAAGCTATTTTATGGCCTGTATATACAATAAGCTAGATTCCCACCATAATTATTCTAGCGCCTGCCCTACACCCTTGCCTGCTTCTGGGAGCTGCTCACACCAGACTGAAAACATCACAAGCATGAACTATAACCAATCCCCCATTACTTGCAGTAAGAAGCTGTGCTCCTATGTTATGTGATGTTAGGTCATCCCTCAGGAGGTGGATTTTTATATATTAACTCCTCGTTGCACATCTGTTCTATTTGTACTAATGCAGGTGAATTCATAGCAATATAAGCCTTTTTCTGTCTGTCTGTACCAGCCTAATTAGTTAGAAACATAGATTTAAATAAAAAAATATTTTGCTCATCTAGAGTATCCATTCATCCAGCTAATAGTATATGAGTAATTATTCCTCAGGATATAATTCCATATAACCTAGACATTCTTGAATTCCCTTTTGCATCCATTTATATGCTTACATGGCATCTTTAAGTAAAACCTGCTTAAACATGCTAAGACTTGACATGATTTGTGTGCAAACAGTATATAATTATATGTAGGTCTCACCTGCTGACAGATGAACCATATCGCTACATTACTGATCATTGCCTGACAGATATATACCCCCAGGGGCAATCAAATAAGAATATTCAGTTGTTGGACCTCTATTTTAGGCACACTGTGCAACATTGCCACAATTATATAGTAATGCATTTTAAAATAAATTTAAATAAATGTAAAAACCAATAACTGTCCCCAGTTCAGATTAAAACACAATTAACTCATATACTATTGTAAAGTCCTCCTTTAGAGCTATAGACTGTAACAACCCTTCAGTGTGTCCACAAAAGACAGTACATACTGTTGCCTATTAAGGAACCTCATAGCTTATAATAGGAACATCATACATAAAAAAATACTTTATACTTGCAGAGTCCAGTTACTGGGCTTAGCCTCCACTCCTAAGATCAATAACATCATCAGTGCATATTTTAAAGGCATATCTAAGTTTCTTGGATTATGAATGCATCTGATCAGTAGTGTATACAAACATTTTTCTTACCGTGAATTTAACAAAATGTGTTCAAATTTCTGCCGGTTTTATTTTAGAGTAAACCTCCTCAAAACTCTGGCTAAAGTAGCATAAAATTCATAATTGGTTTTGGCCAATCAGGAGCAATCAGAGGAAGCTGAAACATTTATATCAATGTATGGGGGGGGGGGGGGGGGGGGGGGGGGGGTTCTGTATGTGCTGTAAAGCTGCCTGTATCATATATATTCAGGGCTGTCCAAGTCCGGTCCTGGAGAGCCCCACACAGGCCTGTATTTGCAGATATCCTTTTTGTGCACAGGTGAGTCAATCTGGATGACTGAAGAAACGATTCACTCACCTGTATGCAGCAGGGATATTATCAAATCCTGGCATGTGCGGGGCTCTCCAGGACCGAGCCTCACAAAGCGAGGTGAGCCATTGACGCACGCCACTGTGAGACCCGTGGGACTTAGGCTGCAATGAGCACCAAAGGCGCTCATTGCAGGCCCAACTATGAGCGCCACAGGAGACACGAGTGGGGGAAAGGGAGAGGGGGGAAAGAAGACACTGGGGGAAAGGAGGCACAGGAAAAGGGGGAACGGAGACACAGGGGAGGGAGAGGGGGTAAAAGAAGGTACAGTGGAGCGAGAGGGGGAAGGAGACACAGGAGAGGGGGAAAGGGTAAGGGGGAAAAGAGGTACAGGGGAGAGAGGGGAGGAGACCCAGGGGAGGAGGGCAGGAGACAAAGGGGAGGGAGGGGGTGAGACAAAAGGGAGGGAGAGGGTTAGAAGGAGACACAAGGGAGGGAGGAGTGGGAAGAGACACAGGGGAGGAAGAGAGACACAGGGAAGGGAGAGGAGGGGAAGACACACAGGGGAGGGAGATGGGGGAATGAGACACAAGGGAGGAAGAGTTGAGGAAAGAGACACATGGGAGGAAGAGGGGGTGAGACACAGGGGAGGGAGAGGGGGAAATAGACAAAGGGGAGGGAGAGGAAGTAGAGGGGGGAGAGCCTCGCAATGTGTGGCAACTAATGGTCATGTTAACAGCCGTACTTCATGTAACCTCTCTGGGGTGTACATAAACCTTTAAGTACACTGAACTTTGCAATAAAATACATATTTTTCAGTGGCTGTTTGTTAGGAAACATGTAAAACCCAGGAAACTTCTATATATCTTTAAAGTACACAAAGATAGCATTATCTCTATATATTTTAAAAAAAAAGATTTTAACATTTAGACAAAGGTTGTATGTTTCAGATTTATTTTCCTTATAATAGCAAGTACATTTAAATGTTCTGATAAAAGATATTAAAAGTCAGGTTGTGAAATCACTAATAGTAAGTAATTAAAACCTTACAGGTGATTTCTCAAGCTAGAGATAGGCTACAGCCAAAGCACTACAAATGTTCATGGGTAGGTGTAATGTGCTTGTGGGGTTCAATTCCAGTCAGGGAAGCAAGAGGTCACACCCCCATGAAGCCGAGCCGGGTTGGGCCTGGTCAGTACTTGGATGGGAGACCACCTAGGAATACTAGGAGCAGTATGCTGGGGCCCACTGGAGAAGGAACTGGCAACCCACTCCAGTATCTCTGCCATGAATACCAAGTGGATCAGCATGGTGTGTTGTGATCCATGAGGTCATGGAGAGTTGGACACGACAGAGCGACGCAAACACAATGTGCATGTTAGAAACTCATATATAACATTTGACAACCTATTTGCTCAGATCACTGGGCTACATCCACTAAACTCCCCACACTGCAATGGCCCGTAGGACTTAGAGGAGGAGGCACTGCAGGACTTTGCAAGTGGTGCAGGAGGAGCGGTGACCTGCTTTTGGGAGCTGGGGCCTGTGAGTAGGGGCTTTGTGTGGTGGTGGGATGAAACAGACACCTGGGAGGAAGAGGGGGGGGGGGGGTGGAAGAGACAAAGGGGAGAGAGGGGATGTTGAAGAGACACAGGGGAGGGAGAGACACTGGAAGGAGTAGGGGAGAGAAATGGGAGGGAGGGGGAAGGAGACACTGGGGAAAGAGAGGGGTCGAGGTTGGTAAAATGCACAGGGGAGGGAGGGGGGTGCAGAGACACAGGGGAGGTAGAGGGGGTGAAGAAACACAGGGGAGGGAGAGGGGGAAAGGAGACACAGGGGAGGGAAAGGGGGGAGAGAGACACAGCGAGCCTCGAGAAGTGGCACAATACTTAGACTTAGGCTGCAATGAGCACCAAAGGAGCTAATTGCAGGCAGTGGCGCAGTACTTAGGCTGCAATGAGTGCCAAAGGCGCTCATTGCAGCCAGCTGCGCAGTACTTAGGCTAGCCTCGCGAGGTTCAGAAGCGGAGCAGCAGTTATTCAAGAGCTATAACTATAAAAAAATAAAATAAGGAAATTATGTACAAAACATTATACCACACAGCACAGGGGGAGAGCCAGGAAACCTGGGAGTGAGGTTGCAAACAAATCAGACCCATATTTGGCTTTTTTCGTCACTCAAAAATCGGCTATGTGATAAGAAAAATGGCAGACGAAAAAACCTAAAATTTCTGAAACAGCATGAAAACAAGCCTCAGCAACGCCAGGCTCGCAGAACTTACTAAATACACGACGTAGAAGACTGTAACACTTACAACGAACAATGCCAGGCACGCAGGGCCTTAGAAAATACACCACACCGTACACACTAGCACTTACACCAACATCAACATGAAAATAAAAACAACGGCAGTAAACGCGCGCCATACAAACATTCAACACACAAACTGAGGAGAAAAAAAACACAGGGAAGGGACAGGGGGGAGAGGATGGAAAGAGACACATGGCATTCCTAAGCACAAAACGTGCAGGTTAACGAACCCTGTGATGCGCGCCGAACGGGATCATTGCAAAACAGGAAACTGAAGTACAGGGGGGGAGAGGCTCACAATGAGCATCAAAGGTGCTCATCGCGGATCTCGCAATGAGCGCCAAAGTTCTCAGAGGATCTAAACCATTGCCAGCCTTACAATTTTATTCCCGTCATTGTTGACGGGCAAGTTACTAGGGTTATATAATTGAGCTAAAAGTGCATTCATTGTCCTACATGCAATTTTGACTTTTGAAGGCCATGATTTTTTGCCACTACATTGTCCCCTTCCAGGAAGATTAAGATATGATTGGATGCCAATTTATTCATGTGTAGTATTACAAAACCAAATTCAGCCTATTTACACTGATATATCTCAAGAATCTGGTAGCTTTGAATGAGGAAAAAGGACAGATATCCAATATTTAGTTGCGATAGACAGCACCAAACAGATAATAAGGTGGTCTGAATAAGGAAAATTAAGAATTTAGGAAGTGGGCAGTTTAGAGCAAACACCAAGTCCAAAAAAGGACCTCTTGGTAGCAGTCCATTGATAAAATAAAGCCCATAACAGGGAAATTAATATGGCGTTATAACTGTATCATCAATACGGCACTGGAAGTCCGGGAGTGAAACAATAAGAACCATCAAGTTCAGAGAACACTGCACAAGCAGGATGAGGGTGCAGTATATTTAGCCATAAACATTATTAAATACTCGTAGATCCTCTTATTTTCTTGTTAATCTATTAAAACTTGTAAGGAACTACATATTTATTTTTTAATTTCCAGAAGGAAAAAAACAAACATTCAATATCACATTATTATATCAAAATTAAATATTAAAATATTAAAATACCAATAGAATCATTCTAATTTTGTCTTAAATCCCAATCTCACCTTTCTATCCTGTTTTCCCGAATGATCAATATATACTATATTTTTCAGTTTGTAAATACAATTTTTCAGCCAGAACGATAACTATTTGTCATGATTTAATTGTTTAAGGACTCATATTGCCAGTAATTTATGAATATGGCCAAGGGGGCATGAAATTGTTGCATTGGGATTATGTGTTATTGTGTGGTTATATGTTGCCTGTACATGGTTATTATGTATCCTAGTTATAATATATTATGAGGGAAAATGTTATAGAACATATGTGGAATTGGTAAAAATGCTCTGCATAGAAGTTAGCTGCAGATCGAGACAGATGTATGTACTTCGAGTAGTCCTAAGCAAACACAAGACAGCTATAGATTTCTGGTGAATTTGATCTCAACAGGTTTAATAGCCCATGGTTGCAAGCCAGATGGGCTGACATCACACATACACAAATGTACACAAGGGTGTGGTATTGGAGAGTATAAATATGTTGTTTTGATCATTCAATAAAGGTTGAGAGATAGTTTTCACATATACAAGGTGTGAGACTATTTCTGTGCCTTGTTTCCTGACTTCGGGAGTCGACTTTCCCTAGGCCACTAGTAACCTGTATGCAGTATTCTCTGCCTGTACCTTTTTGGGCCTTGCCCTCTTCAGAAGCCATATTTTGTGCCCCACAGAACAGGAACTACACGATTTTGCTGGGTTAGGTTTGAACTAGGTTCATATCAAGCCCCCTTGAAGAAGCAGATTGTGACACTATTATTCCCTCAATCTTAAAGCCCACAGCTCGAACGGAAGTCTGCACTACAATGAAGCCCAGCCAAGCATTTACTGGCACGTTGTATGTATTTTGAAAACAATAAAAGTACACAAATACGTATTAGATTATCACAATATAAATATTTTCAAATCCCTGGGAACCATTAGCATTTAAATACTGTAGATACTTGAGTATACCGCTAGTTTTTTATGTTCCCATTTTAACCAATAATCGGATGATCGCAATATATTCAAGATACAGCTGTTCTAATTTCTGGTAAACTGGTTCCCAGCAGTTCTTATTGTTGAATGAAGATTATAGTCTTCGTACCGATTCAGGAACCAACGGCTCCTCGCTGTCATGTCTTTATTAGAGTGCATCCTGCTGCTGCAGCCAGTGCACTGAGTTCTGCATTTACCACAGGTTACGGCCATTGTGTTAAGAGACCATGAGACCTGCGGGGGCGAGAGTGGGTGGGAATGGGAGTGGAGGTCTCAAGCATACAGTACATATTTTATATGTATATGAACGTGACATTAACCATAATATTCTGTTGTATTTACTTATTGAATATTAAAGCATTTATGCACCATTTGGGGTGTTTTTGGAACAGGATTCAGCATATATTTTTTCTACAATTCTGTGCCTTGCGGTATATTTAGGTGGCGCTATATTTGAGTATCTACGGTATATATAAATATTTATGAAAATAGATGATTTGTTGCTAAAAGTAACAACTTACCAAAGAATGACAACTATGAGTGAATACCTGCATATTTGAAAATGTACTAAATCAAGTTATGGTATGGATTATGAATGCATCATAAAGAGGAGAATCAGTAGTGAATGTAAACAATTTTTGCATGGAAAAAAATCCCAAAATAAACATTAATAGTCTACCCTGACGGTTACAAATGTCTTCAGTTTTCTGGCAGTTGATTTTGAGAATGATTGTCCCTGAAAATGCAAGCTTAATTAGCATACAATTCATAATTCATTTTGGCCAATCATAGGCAGCTATAACATTGTTGCAATGTCTGGGAAGTCAGCCTCGGCAGCAAAGCGTCATGCGATGCTTAGTCTTTTCCTCCCACAACGAGAAAGCAAGGAGGAGCTCAGACATTTCTGCATTGTGCTGCTGTTGGCTTGAAGGTTAGTATAGGGTTTAAAACCGTACCCAATGCAGTGTTGCTATTGGTAGGTACCAGGTGCCTATGTAAGCACCTCTGGGGGTGTGGAAACCAAATTTATTTGAAATAAAATAAATCTATGTGTGTGTATCGAGTGACTCAATATAATAATGTATGTTTCTGATATAAGCAGCATGTGTTGTATTAGAAAAAAATAAAAACAGGGAAACTTTCATATACCTTTAACCTACAAAAACAACAAAGAAAGTGTTAGGCTAAACAAATGTGATGTTAAACTTGATGACAACTGACTTTGTGTGTTCATGATTGTGTTACCGAGTCATACTGGTTATCCATTAGCATGACATTGCATCACCAATGTCTGTTACACATATTATAATGTTTAAACATGCTAATTGCCTAAATTCGGAGATAGAGCATAGTGCAAACAATTAATCATACAAATGAGTATTTGAGTTGTGTGTTTATAACTCATGTCAAGTGACCAATTTTCCACTTGGAGTACTCGCTTGCTCAGCTTGTGCCCAACCCATATATAATTATGATAAGTTATGGCTGCACCATAAAACAATCAGCTTCACAGATAACTTCTCAAAATAAATACAGCAGTAGCAGAAATGGCATCTTTTAATATCTGGGACCACGTCATTGAAGAATATTTCCCATAGTCTTAAAGTTATAGAAATCAAAGTATCAACAGTAACACACCTGACTGAAGGACACCATTCGGAATATGATAGTATCTAAAGGAGCACGAACACAGGCTTCTTTACACTAAATTGTACTGAGCATGCATAGATATGAACAACAAAAATATTTAAATATTTTACTCATTTTTTTTTTTCTAGTATCAATAATTCAGCTAATAAGGAACTTTCTGCTCACTGTCGCTCTCACTCCTAGTAGGAAGTCTTATTCTTGCTTGCTGTTCGCACTCTTTTATTAAGAAAGCCCAGGTTACACGGGAGGAAGAGCGGAAATGACTCATACAAGAGTACTATCCCCAAGAGTGAAAAAGTTATTAGGAAAAAAAGTCAAATATACATTTAAAAAAATTACTTTTATATTTCATATCTATGCATGCTTATTATGTGTGTTTAGTCATTCAGTCATGTCTGACTCTCCGTGACACCATGGACCGCAGCACGCCAGGGATATCTTACAGCTGGTAGTGCTTATCCATAAGGTTTTCATGGCAAGGATAATGGAGTGGGTTGCCAGTTCCTTTTCCAGTGGACCGAAATTTGACTGACCTCCCTGCTATCACCTGCCTATCTTGGGTGATCATACATGGTATAAGTTAACAGCTTCATTGAGGTGCCCAAACCCCTTCAGAACAACAAGGTAGCGATCCAGAAGAGGATTCTTATTATAATACAGTGTAAATAAGTATTTGTTGCCATGCCCCTTTAAATATGTTTAAACAAGATGCTCTTATCAGGATATTTTAAGATAAAAGGTCTTAGAGATTGATTAAAATAAATTATAGGCAATGCAAAGTGCCAACACCTTTGGAAATACTCTTTCCAAAATCATCATGCCAACCATCTTCTTTGAATAGAATAGAATTTGGTGGTAATTGTTAGGGGTGATATAATGATAAGTGTAAAATTAATGTAAGTGATTTGATGAGATGGGGTGACATTGGATATGATAGGATTTATTTGATGAAATGACGCTTGTAGCCACATTAAATTCGGAGCCTGTAACGCTACAGGACACCCCGCAATGTCGGCGAGCTTGAAATTTGGCTGTGTTAAAGAGCTATTAAATTAGACCATGCCGTGAGCTATGGGCCAAAGACGAAAAACCCGTAAACCATTCTTGTGCATGTTGCATGTGCAGCAAGATCTTGATCAATTAGTCAAGCTCGTAGTTACAGGTTTAGAGAGAGCCAATGGCAAAAGAGATCGTCAGCATGACATCGTTGAAAAATGAGGTTGGATTTCAAAGTCTTACGTGTTTCAATTATGGGTTTGGATCGGACCCGCATTCCAGAAATAATGCAATATTAATAAATCAGGAAATATGATATTCTAGTCCATGCCAGTTCCACTACATGTATTAACACATTGATTGCTGGTACTGATATAACACAGAAATTACACATTAAAAAAAGTATTTTATATTGCGGATTTGCGAGCTTTAGAATGCTGTGCTATTAATTTTAATACCTAACATCACTTTCCCTTTAATATTAAGTACAGTAGTGTGTGTATATTTGCATTTACAGTGCTACGGATAGGACTTTAACCCCCTTGTGGGTCCTCTCTAGTACCCGTGGGCTTTTTGGTTCCATTTGCAGGTTACGGGTTAGAACGACAGTGGATTCATAGCAATATAATAGCGATTTTCCAACGTAACAGTTACGGGCTTGACAGATCAAAGGTTTTGCGGGCGTAGGTAAAATTTTCACGTCCTGTAGTGTTTTCTCGCTCTTAACCGCAGATTTTCAGCGGGTTGCTTTACGGGGACCATTTAATAGCCACAAGTCTTGCGGGCTACGTTACGGGCTACTGTTTTACACATTCATAATGTGGCTGTTAGACAAATTACATGTAATTTAATGGGTATGTAATGTGGGTGCTTTGGTAAAATTGCATAGGGCATCTTAGAATGACATGTGCATCTTCAACTGTCTGAATTTATGCTATAGAATGCAAACTTGAATAAGGAGAAGTTGGGGCCAGGATCATGCTAAATCCTTAAATCTATGTTTGAAACTCTTTTGAATAACATTAACTGTTATTACTGCATTATTTACATACAATATTAGTTTTCTTATATACAGTATAGGAAAAGATCTTCTAAAAATTAGAATGTACTGTTACTCAGTGCCTATAATTAGATTTAATTTATTACACTTTGACACATCACTTCTAAAAGGTAGCTTACTCCTGTTACATACAAATAATGTATCTCTATGAACCAACTCCCACCCTCAATCATCCTGTATACAGTAAACTCCTGGTTATCCGGCATCTAACCAACCGGCACTCTCAAGTAACCGACACCGGCATCAATACCCCATTTTCAAAAAACTCCAAAAAACTCGTTTAGACCCTTACATTCGGGGACTCCGGATTAACTATCAACTACACTTATCCGGCAATAGGGAGTCCCCGTAGATGCCGGATAATGGGGAGTTTACTGTATATATCAATTATACTTAAATGGATATGTAAGTGAGCTGGGTTTCAATGTTTCCTCATAAACAGCTACTGATTAGCAGAAAGATATGCATTATATTGAAAAGTTGAATGTACTTACATATGTATATGCTAGATACTGATATCTGGATGTGCACACCCCTAGGATGCTTACATTAAGTGTACCCTGCAGGGTACAGTGTGTGACCTCTAAAGGAAATGATGGTTGGTGGGGTCACAGCTGAAATTGCCCATAAGGAGACAGGCAGATAGAAAAAAAAAACAGACAGCAACTGCCAGATTGTGATACAAATGTGTCAGACTTTACTTACTCCTGATTGGCCAAAACAATTTTTCAAATTGTATGCTACTTTAGCCTGGGTTTGGAGGGTGTTAACCCTAAGTTTCAAAAGACAGAAATGAAAAGATATTTTGCTAACTTCAATGTAAGTGTTTAAATGCTTATTTTGGTATTTTTCGTGCAAAACAAATGTTTTTATACACAACTGATTCTCCTCTATCAGATGCACTCATAATCCAGCTCACTGACATATCCCTTTAATAGAGTCACTCTGGGTCACAGATGTATAGTTATACATACAATTAAAGTACTGATCATCTACTTACACTTCTGTCCTAGAAGTAAAAGAAGAACCAATTCATAATTCCTCATGACTTTTGTCAGCTGGTGACCTTAGCTGACCATGGTCTCTATGTCACTGAATGATCTAGGTCTGAATTTCCCAACAGCATAATTAAATTGCGATTCTGTAAATTTTAAAGGGCTCTATTTAAGCACACAGCATATTTTTTTTACAGAAGTTTTTAGTTAGTGAAGACCTTGCTTTTGGATAGAAGTTCACTAACTAAAAACTTCTGTAAAAAAAATATGCTGTGTGCTTAAATAGAGCCCTTTAAAATTTACAGAATCGCAATTTAATAAGGCTGCAAATGTTTAACATTTTGCACTGGTAGCTACACAAGGTGGTATAAGATATATTTTTGCTTTTAAAGGTAGGAATATGGTGGTGGGTTGGAGAAAAGTTGAAAAAATTTGAGTATTATATAATTACATTTAATTACCTATTTAAATGTTTATAAAATAATTGTTTATTTTTTAAATCACACATTAACCCATTCAGCACTGAGCCCAATTTTGACAATTCTGTGGTATTAGTACTTAAGCATACTTTTAAGTGATCTTTTGTGAGTTATCTAAACAAGTTATATGTAGATGTTGTTTCAGCAGACCTGCACATTTAAAATATACCTTTTGTTTGTTGACATTCTATGATACCGGAAAAACAACAGCCTAGAATCCTAAAAAATATATTTTTATTTCAATGTGAATACATTTTACTGAAAAAAGCAGCATGAGAACGGGTGTTCACTAACCTTCAGAATAACAAATTCACTTTGCTAATGCACCAACGGTTACAATTTTAAACACATTTTTTCTTTAAATAAAATCAGAAACTGAAGAATACACAACACAGTTTATATTTTGACACTGTGATGAGACAGCTGCCCTGCTCCAGATGCGCCCAAGTTGCTCCTCTGATCGTCAGCCGAAGAAGGTCTTCTCTTCGCTGGACAGCTCACCAGAATCCAGCTCAGACCCACTGGAGGAGGATCTTGTGGAGAAAAAAAGAGGGTTTTGGAACTTCAAAGAAGACTCTAGAGCAAAGCCATAGTCCAAAACAGCTATAAAATGTTATAAGGGGAATCATGGTACATTTATAGGGAGGGGAAAACTAAATTAAAAAACAGGTTTGGCAACTTTCAAAAAAACATCTTTGAGTTCCCCACCTAATCTGGAGAGACCAATCACAAGCAGGCCTAAGTTGGGGACTTGAAGATTGTGTAGGGGAGGAACCAACTGGCAAAATACCGGCAAATCGTTTTTAATTACCGGCTAGGATGGGTGGACCTATCCCACAAGGGCTACGATCAGGTAGCTGTCTGAGCCACCAATCAAGAGAGAGACAACAAGCCATGAAAATTCAACTAAGCCAATCCCTTCATGGCCCTTCCGCACCCATTGTGCTAAATGGTCAGGAAGGCACAAGTGGTAAAATAATTATGCCAAGGACTTCATGGGATTTGGGAGGCGCCGTTGTGTCATATAGATTCTAAAAAGATCTATTGATGAGTTTCTATTCTTCAGTCACTACTGGCATTTATAAACGCCCTGTTTTAGATCTGCCATCCAATCCCCACAGCGTTACCTCTAGTGGTTCTCCTATTGGCTACTTCCCCATCCAATCAGTTAGCTCCCCTGTGCTGATTCAAATTTCTTGCTCCTGCTCCCAGTGTCCAGTCACCGTAGTGCGACATTGGTGGCTCTCCAATTGGATGTCATAGCAGCCATTCCACCAATCAGCCAACAAACCCCAAAATATTGATTCAGCCAATGGGAGAGGCTCTAGCAGTCAACTGTGAAACTCATGGCTTTGAAGCGCTGGTTCCTTTCAGAGTCTCCAGGCTGGCTTGACTCCCCTCCCAGACCCCATTGATCAAGTCCCTTTAAGAGGAAAGTGCTAGCGCTAACAGATTGTGTCTCCACAGACATGTTTTTGCAATACATACTGTATATAATTAGAAATTTCAATGGTTTCCTTTGAGATTAGTATGAGGTTTTTCTGCAGCCCTTCCTGTTTCACATGATACCATATTTTGCTGATTCCAGCTAATCTGGAAGCTACAGCCCAGAATGCAAAATAAAGATTTGATTAAAGCTGATATTTTATAAAGTGATTGTGACCAGTACTATAGCATTTTTCTTAAATGCCTAAATTCAAATGTATTCACCTTTCCAAAACACAATTAACAATTGCCTTTGCAAAATCCAAAAAGACTACATCCACTGAGTTGCCTTGATCCAGGTTCCTACTAACCTCCTCATAGAAACTAATAAGATTTGTTTAACATGACCTATCCCTCATAAATCCATGTTGACTACTTATAATCCTGTTCAAACATATATGTACTATATTATCCCTTATTAACCCTTCTAAAAGCTTTCCCACTACATAAGTGAGGCTTACTGGTCTATAATTCCCTGGATTTGTTTTAAGATGTAAATATAGGTATCACAACAACAACAAAAATGTGCTGGGGGTGATGTAGACAGTAGGGCAGACTTCAGTTGCTAACTGAGCATGTCTGCACAATCCCCAGGCCAAAACGATACAATGTATAATGTATGCTAATATTCCCTGGAAGTTTCACGGGGTGTTAAAATTGAGAGAAAACTCTTTGCAAAAGCAAGAAATTCAGCAAACTTCAGGCTAACGGTTTAACGGTTTACTTTGGATTTTTTCATGCAAACAAATTTATTAAAGCCGTGTCTGACTCTCCGTGACCTCATGGACAACACACCATGCTGATCCCCTTGATTTTCATGGCAGAGATACTGGAGTGGGTTGCCAGTTCCTGCTCCAGTGGGCCACAGCATACAGCTCCTGGTATTCCCAGGAGCTCTTCCATCCAAGTACTGAGCAGTGTGACCTCTTGGTTCCCTGGCTGGATTCGAACCCAGGATGCTGTGATGAAAGCACCTGCATCATATATATATATATATATATATATATATATATATATATATATATATATATTCTACATATCTTGTTCTTACTGTGCACACTTGCATTTCCTTAGGCTGCTCTTTACATAACCTGACAGACCTCTCTTAAACCCTGGCATCCTGTCCTGGTCCTACAAGATTGTTCTGCCCTCTCCTGTCTCCATGACAACCATGAGCAGTCAGTGTCATTCCTCCCTAGATACAGTTTCCTGTTATGTATCTGTCAGTTTTTGCCATGTCATGCTCCTTACACAATCAGCTTTAATTACAGGTGTCACATGTTGTTGAGTCATGTTTTGCTTCCGCCAATCTGGTTTCATATAAAACAAATATATTTAATAAATCTTCTCAAGGATGATAATGTGTTTTACAGGTCTGATAATTTTTTTACAGATTACAAATACAGGAGATCCCCTACTTACAGACGACTCGTACTTAAGAACGGGCTCCGAAGACATTTTGTATGACATTGTTTTCATGCTCTGTTTGTTTGAATTAAAAGAAAGAGCAAAAAAGTTTATGTAACTTATTATTACAGTACAGGGGTATTATTATTATTACACTGTATTATTATTACCAGCGAATTGCCCGTCAAAAAATGACGGCAATTGAATTGTAAGTGAAGGAATATTGTTTAGCACAGACATTATTTTTTATGGTGGTCTGAGATCCCGGCGCTCATTGCGAGCCTTCTGGTTGTTGTATTTTTTTTTTATCAGAGGCGCTTTTGCTGTCATTGTAAGGTCGGCGCTGATCTGCTTTTTGCGCTTATTGCAAGGCTGTACCCTGGTGTAGTTTGTGTGCTATGAGCAGCATTGGCGCTCATTGTGAGGTGCGCAGTGAATGGCTTTTGCGTTTATTGCGATAGTGTTTTTTTTTTTTGGGGGGGGGTATATGTATTTAGTGATGGTAATTAAATAAGTAATAAATTAATAAATTAATATACCGTACTTTACCTATTTGTAAGTAATACATGCAGGAAGCATTGTTCTGAAGAGCTGACAATCTGTTTTGATGTTCCTGCAGCATACAATGTAGGTTTGCAGTGTTGTGGAGCTGAGGTGTAAGTGTCAGCAATGTGTGCAGTGTAAAGTGTAAATAGGCTGCGTGCGCGAGGGGAAGCCGTTTGTGTAGCTTGGTACTTCCGCATTCTGTAAGGTAAAATGGCGGTGAATGTGTATGTGGTAGGCGGGTTTGTATGATGAAGCGTCCTTGCTAATGGTGTATGTTGTAGGTTGTACAGGTTTTTGTAAAAGCCGTATTTGCTTTGTGGAATTTAGTGGCTCTAGGGGTCGTGTAGCCTCGTTTTCGTTTTTTTCGGCAGCTATTTTTTCTCTCGCTTAGGGGATTTTCGAGTGTGTAAACTTTGTAAGTTTGCCAGAATTTGATGTTAAAGCAGTGTTGAAGAGGTCCTGGGTGCCCCCCCATGGTGTGGGTAAGGATTTTATTTTATTTGTGTGTTTGCCGTGGTGCGCGGGTTGTCCGTTAAGGTCGTATTTTTGTGAGTTCGTAATGGATTTTTTCTTAGTCCCACGGGTTGTAATTGTTTTTTGTGTAAGTCAGCAATTTATTTTTTTCTAAGTCCTGTGGGTCGTATTTTTTTGTGTAAGTCCGTAGTTAGTCATTGTGTGTTTATTTTTTTTTACAAGTGCCGATTGTGTGGTCATTTGTAACCGGTTGTGAGGCGCTGCATTTGCAGCCTGCAATGAGCCTACTTTATTTCATGTTTAATTTTTGTATTATATCGATCCCGGCAATCAATGTGTTAATACATATACTGTAACTCGCATGTAATAGAATATCATATTTACGGCTTTATCAATATTGCATTACATCTGGTATGTGGGTCCGATCGTAACTCGCAATTGAACCCTGTAAGACTTTGCAAATCCCACCTCCATTATTAAGTGGCGTAATTCTGACGATCTCTGTTGCCATTGGATCCATCCCAACTCGTAACTACAAGTTAGACTAATTGATCACGTCCACGGCCGCACATCCGACGAGCGACGAGCAAAGAATGGTTTACGGGTTTGCCTCCCAAGCCCGTAACTCGCAGCATGTTCCAATTTAATAGCTCTGTAAATCCGCAACTCTTCAAGTTCACAGCCATTGCGGGTCTCACGTTGCACATACAAGCTTCTAATTTAATGTGGCTGTAAATCTGCAGGCTTCAAAGTTGCAACAGTTACAGAAAGATTACATTGTATCAAGCTCGGAAGTACATAGCAGAAAGCCAAAATCGTAAATCATGTTTCTATAAGTAGCATTTCAGGGCCGGATCATGATCAAGTAAGCAAGACCCCCAACGTACTGCTTAGACAGAGCCAAACCAGAAATGTGAGGAGACGGATGGAGATAGTGAGAAGGGGAGAGAGAGAGACAAAGAGAGAGGAGGAGAAGGAGAGAGAGGAGGAGAAGGAGAGAGAAGGACGGAGGGAGAGAGAGAGAGTGAGAAGGAGAGGGAGAGAGAGTGAGAAGGAGAGGGAGAGAGAGTGAGGAGGAGAGGGAGATAGAGAGAGGGACAGAGGAAGAGAAAAGGAGTGAGAGAAAGATGGGGGAGGAGGGAGAGAGAGAGAAGGAGAGAAAGAGAGAGAGAGAAGGAGGGGAGAGAGAGAAGGTGGCATATTTTTCTAAGTAGAATCAAAATGGCTTCAAGATACAGAAAATCTCTCTCATTGGATGTTGTCTAATAAATATCTCCTCAAATATTTGGCCCTAATAGCTCAAGAAATCCCTTCATCTTAATGAAATAACATATTTTATATAGAAACTATCAATAATGTGTAAAGAGCAATGAATCTTAAAATAAATGTAAGTTGAATACCTATAACATGTCATTGGCTATGTGAGTCTTAAAGTAATGGAGCACTATTTTAACGCATTTTATAAAAACATGCTTTAATCATTACAAAGTGGGTTTTTTTTGCATGACAAATTCTTAAATAAATCTGTTTAAATGTCATTGAAACTAACATGAAATACAGAGAGTATACATAGTCTACAGATCTCATTGTATTCTGAGAATTGTATTTGAAAAAAACAAAGAACACTGACACATTATTAAATATCATAATTTCCATATTCCTATAAACCTTTTTCTGATGATAGAAATAAACAGATCTGGATAGCCTTTTTTTTTTATGTTACTGTAGTCAGGTGAAATGCAGTTACCCTATAGAGCCTATTTACTAATAAGAAGTGGTCTCTCTAAAAAGAAGAGGCACCGTGGAATAAGATAGGAATTGAACCTTTAGATTGTAAAGTTTGTGAGTTTTCAGTCTTGCATGGCGCTTTGGGGAAGCACTATGGACACTGAATTCTAAGCACAAAGACATTCTTTGCAATGTGTTAAAATAGTTTTTGCCTTGAACTTAACCCTTGTACAGCTCTAGAGAATATGTTGGCACATTAGAAATATACGATAATAATAATAACTTTGGTTTAATAACAAATGCAGTTAGAAGAAAACTGTTTTCAACATAAAATATTTGAAAAGCAAAGACTTTTCACAATACAGCAATTATGGTTGGGATCTTGCGTGCTTGATCAGCGCCAAAGTCCGAATGCTGTACTCCCCTCTCAGTGGTCTGTCACAGGCTCTGTCCTCTTAAGGTGGATTACTACAGTTACAACAATGATAAACAAGCAAAAAGAGTGTTATACAGACCTGGGGGCAGGAGATTAGAATGGGGGACCTGGTGGGGTGGGGGTAGGGGATCAGATTGAGGGACCTTGGAGGGGTGGGGGTAGGAGATCAGAATGGGGGACCTGGGGGTGTTGGGTAGGAGACCCCCAGGTCCCCCATTCTAATCTCCTACCCCACAGGTCCCCCATTCTGATCTCCAACCCCACCAGGTCTCCCATTCCAATCTCCTCCCCCCCCCCCCCCCAGGTCCCCCATTCTGATCTCCAACCCCACCAGGTCTCCCATTCCAATCTCCCCCCCCCCCCCCCCCCAGGTCACCCATTGTGATCTCCTACCCCCCACCCCAGGTCTGCAGAACGCTCTTTCTGCTTGTTTATCATTGTTGTAACTGTAACTGTAGTAATCCACCTTAAGAGGACAGAGCCTGTGACAGACCACTGGGAGGGGTGTTCAGCATTCAGAGTCTTAAACAGACAAGAATGTGTGGATTTGCTCAAGACATCCTCAATTTATAGATATGGAAAATTACACAGCAAGGAGGAAGAACTGTTAAGAAAGACAGTACCCTCCCCCATTCCTTCCACAAGCTGTGATTGGTTGCTGCATGCACTGAGCTGATTGGCTGCTCACACACACTGTAAGTGGAGGGAGGTGCTGTCTATAAATACCAAGCTCCTTTGTGCAGTGTTCAAACCACCTCTAGCTCTGAGTAGAGTTCTTGCTTCAACAGTGTTTGAACGGAACCCTCTCTGAGTCCTCAGCTCTTTTAAAGATCCTCTCTCATTACTTTTTTTTTTCCTGTTAATCTTTTGCGCCAACGCAACCACCAAAACGCTGTAATGGAGTCCCAACTTCGCCAGAACTTCCACCGTGACTGCGAAGCTGCCATCAACCGTATGGTGAACATGGAGATGTATGCGTCCTACGTCTACCTATCCATGGTAAGAATGCGTGTATAGTACATCAACGCTGTATGTTATGGCGTGTGTGTGTAAATATATATATATATATATAGCTGTGAATGTCTAATAATTTGAAGAATTATTATTATTATTATCCTTTATTTGTAACGTCCCAACATATTCTGTTGCACTTCATTGTAGTGTATAGTGATACCTTTATTGGACGAACATTTTAGTTAGCTTGACAAGCTTTCAAGAGTTGTACCTCTCTATCAAATCAGCGGTAATACTTATTTAGACAGATATAGTACAAAAAAACACAGTCTCCATGTTTTTTCTTTTTGTACCTCCCAGTGGGGACTCAGTTTTCATGCACCAGCTTCCCTTTATTCCCTGGAGTGGCTCGGTACCCTATAAAAATATTGTGCAGGTAGAATCACTGAATTGCATAAATATTTAAGAGTGTGCAATAATTACTTGCACTTCCTGTTATCAGTTATATTTCTTGATCCTTTTCAGCACGCCCACAAATAGATCCTTTGTTTTTAGTATGTAACTGGATCTGCAGTCCCCCACCCTCCTGCGATATCTTTCAGAGGACTTTAACCTATTTGTGCTTAGCTTATCATTATTCTTTTCTGGGACAGAATAACATGTTTTTTCACTGTGTATCAAAGGACATTTGGAGGAGGAGCAGCTAGAGGTATTCAAGGCCTCCCCCAGACACGCATACAAAACACTAGAGCAGACTGCAATGTGCTGCTTGCTTCTGTAGTAACAAAGAGATTAATGCTGTCTGAAATCTGAGCCCTTCCAAAGCTGGGATAAGAAGCATTTCCTTTACACCCTTTAAAAATGAAGTATGTAGCCACATTAAGAATATGGAAGTGATGTAATCATCTGCAGTCTTTTTATACATTTGGCTGCCAAAGCTAGCAGGAAATAGGATATGCAATATGTTAACTTGGGGGATATATATATATATATAATATATATATATATATATATCTATCCCCCATCACACATACACCTAAAGTACTCTGACTGCATTACTGTCAGTCCCTAAACTATTTCACACTATAGCAACATTTTTTATTATTTCTTCACAGTCCTACTACTTCGATCGTGATGACGTTGCCCTTCATAACGTGGCCAAGTTCTTCAAGGAACAAAGCCATGAGGAGAGGGAGCACGCAGAGAAGTTCCTAAAATACCAGAACAAGCGCGGGGGACGTGTCGTCTTGCAGGATGTCAAGGTGAGGTATCCACAACCTAAACCAGAAAGGTGTCCTGAAAACACAAGTCTTTATAAGAAGTAATGAAAAAAGAGAATACTTTTTTTTTTTTTTCTTAAGCCAAATCTAGCAAGTTTAGTTCAGGTTTAAACTATTTCAGCCAGTCAGAAAATGGTTAGATCTTTGTTAGCCTTGTGTTTGTGAAAAAATGTATACCCACTTTCAACTGCCTACATATTGCTATAATATTTTACATATGCATTTTGTTTTTATTAGAAACCTGAGCGTGATGAATGGGCTAACACCCTGGAAGCCATGCAAGCCGCTCTCCAGCTGGAGAAGACCGTGAACCAGGCCCTTCTGGAACTGCACAAGCTGGCGTCTGACAAGATCGATCCTCATGTGAGTATTTGCCTAAATTGGGGAGTGTTCCTGTAGTATGAATTTTTTTTTGCATAAGGAAGTTACAGAGCAAACCGTGTAGCCTGTTATTAGGAAAAATGACAAACAATATAAAGCACACTCGTCTCTTTGTTCTGTTTAAACTTGCATATAAACCATTCTTGTCACTACAGGTTTTGCGCAAGTTCTGCTATTAAAACGCATTAACTCCATTAAACTGCCTCCATTGTTAAATATGCAGCAACATATTTTCGGTGAAAATATAAACTGTTGCTCCCAAGATACTGCATTTTGTTCAGAAATAGTTGGGATGAAAAGATCAGCAAGGATATACAGTAGCAACATTTGTAATATACTTATGAATTTCCTGGAATGGCGGGGGGGGGGGGGGGGGGGGATTTGCTGTGTGATTTCTTGCTTAATCCTCTAATAGACTAAGCATAAGTAATTCTGAGAAGCATAATAGTGCAAATACGTCACAACTTATTTCAAAACTTCCTCCCCCATTGATTTCTCAATAACTTCCACTAGAATTTACCATCAATACTAAAAATCCTTTTTGTTTATACTTATTGCTGTATCGTCCAACACCACTTTTTTTTTTTCTTATGCTTTTACAGCTCTGTGACTTCCTTGAGTCTGAGTACCTGGAAGAACAAGTCCAGGCTATGAAGCAGCTTGGAGACTACATCACCAACCTGAAGCGTCTTGGGATGCCCCAGAACGGCATGGGCGAGTACCTGTTCGACAAGCACACCATGGGGGAGAGCAACTAAACTACATCTCCCCAGGGAGGATACAACCAGCCAGCTCTGCATCTAATCCATGTCCTCTTCTATATCTGTGGGTATCGGTAGCTCCTGCCAGTCCATAAGAATGATGGGCAGTGTAACTCTGTGCTTGCCAACATGTTTCCAATAAAAAGTTTTTCAGTTAATAATCTGTGGTCTCATACTTCCATACTCCTACAGTAATTTGGTGATGATATAAGAAAACAGACAGCCCTTTATGGAACAGCTGAGTTGCATAATTTCTAAGTTTTTATTTTAATTTGGTGTTTAATATTTACCAGAAAATTAAAACCTAAAGGCTTTAAAAAAAATTGAAAGCAAAATTTGTTAATTGATCAAATCTGAAACATGGTTTGATAAAATATATATACAATGCAGGTAAATCATTAGAATTGTATCTGTATATAATGGTTACAAATATTTGTATTAAATAAAAAGAAAAGTGATGTTCCTTCCAGTGTAGTATTAAATGAAGAGCATATCATTTTAATTCAACATTACATTTCATCTCCTAGTCACTCATTTTGCATGAGTGGCAAAAACAGAACTACTCTTTGGGCCCATAATGTTGAAATTTATAAAGTTTTAGGGTATAAATCAGAAAGGGAGGGATTTATACAGATTTCACATACGTGAAACTTGAACACATTTTTAAATATTAATTTAAAGTGTCTTAACAAAAAATGTTTAAAGGGGGAGTGGAGGAGATGGGGAAATAGAAGAAATTTGGCAACAGTGAGAGGAAGCAGTAGATTTAGGTATTGGATTTAAGTAAAAGTGCTGAAAATACAGATCTTATTTATATATGATGCAGAGCAGTGAGGGGACACAGAGTGGAGCATCTATACGTATACACGCCTATCTGTGATCTGTATTTCTTCATTGTATAACACAAGGCATGTTGGGAATTGCCCCTGCTTCAATTCACTTTCAAGAGAGTACTGTGGTTGACTGAACACTAATGGCCTGCCAGGTTTATCAGATACATTTGGGGAAATAACCACTCAAATAATACATAAATTAACTTTTATTATAATTCCTCTTACTGAAAGAAAATCAAAGTACAGTGCAAAGTTATTAAAGCAAAATGTACCTGACCTATTTCTTCACATCCAAATACATATTTTTAGAAATTTGTGAAAAAGTGAATGATAGCAAGAAAGGTTGGGTAGTAAAAGACTTTTAGTCCATGTTCAACCTTTTAAGATCTCCTGATCTGCAATATGCAGATTAGTTGTTAATTGATCCAGAGGAAGGCAAACAGGAAAAAAAATAAAAGATAAAAAACAGTCTGGACTTTAAGTTGCTTCATGTGATCCTCCTACACTTTCTATGAGGCCCACCACCTATTCTCTATGTTGGGAGAACATGTTCCTCCTCAACAATACAGAGGCTAGTGATCAATCAAGAGCACATCATTGTGAAACTATTGGGATTAGACTGATTTTGTACTAGAAGGTTTCTCAAAATCTAGGTTTGATTTTAGACATTGGGCTTCCTGCAAAGGGTTCTACTAGGTGATCTAGTAAGCTCCAGTTTAGTTTGAAGGCCAGTGTTGAATAGCATTCTTCTATGGAGATTCTGCTTCTTCATATTGGCACATATCAAGGGTAAACCACTTTCTTCTTGGAAATAAACAAGAGGTGGGTGGGGCAGCAAAATATGTGGTCAAAGTGCTGCATGTCTTCGCTAATTTGGTTGCAATAGTCCATAAATAAGGTGGTAAGCTTTATAATGGAAAGCATGGTTTGAGGAGAGGAGGTCACAGTAGGCTGCAAAGTTAATATGGTGACTTTCATGGGTGTACTAAAAATACCCCAAAAAGATGGTATCAGGGAAAACAACCTGAAACTCCTTGTGGATGAGGTGTTGCTTTTCTCTATCAGAAAGGATTCCCTACAATACATCATGAGGGCTTGGCTACATGTGGGTATCTTTGGCTGCAACAATCCAGAAATCTTAAAGTTCTTAATATAGTCACCATAGTCTAATGCATTGTATGATATTTGGAAGAACTAAACTTCATAATGAGCAAATAATTTAGAAACCTTAAGAAAATAGCTTGTTTTGCAATTGTATGCTTGCAAGGAGTTCTGCATGTTTTTGTTTGTGCTAGTAAAATCCAATTCAAATCCTTGGTACTAAGACATGTCACATTATAGTAGAAGAGGTTAAATCTTTCTCCTTATTCCAAATCTCTGCACATTTGTAAAAACGCATACACAGAAATAACAATGGAAACTCGCATTAAAGTGTAAATACATTTTATGCATTGTAAATAATTTTTCACATTATTCCAGTACTTCGAAAATACATATAGTGAAAATTACCAAATGAAACCCCAATCATGGGAATCCGTTATATGGAATCCATCAATCCCTCCACATATACTGAAACATAACAACCCTATGATACAGCTTTCGATAACTTACTCGGCTAATTCAAAAAATCAGTTAGCAGCTAGATTAACAGAACCCTTACATTTACATCTCAACCTATTTGGGCCAGCTTGAGAGAGGATTCTGAAAATTGGTGGACAACAGCTAAACTTGACAAATTACATAATTGGTTATCAAATGGACAATTCCTTACCTTTTACCAATTAAGGAATAACTATAACATCCCACTCAAGGAGCATTACAATTATTGTAAAATAAAACATTTAGTGACCACACTAATATAAAAAATGGGGTAAACCGCCAACCAATTGGTTATCCCTTATTTGCAACAAAGCTCCACTAACCAGAAGTGTCTCTATTCACTCTATACTAAATGCCCAACAACAAATTTCAAAACTAACTTTATGAAACAATGGGAATTGGACATGGAAACCAAATGGGATCCACATAAGTGGGAAAAAATCTGCACAAATATAAGCAAAGGCTCACAAAATTACAGTCTACTTGAAACTTCTGTGAAGGTGCTGCACAGAGTTTATCTCACACCTGATTGATTACATAAAATGAACAAACAAACATCTTCAAGTTGCTGCAGACTATGTCAAACTACAGGTACATTTATCCACACTTGGTGGTAATGCCCGATAGTTCAGAACATTTGGACCAAAGTCATGAATTGGCATCTACCATTTTGAAGACAACAATACAACCTTTGACATTTGCCTATTGGGAAACTATTCTCCTCTACTTCAGAAGCGACATAATAAATGGCTACAATTTCTGCTTATGGCCACGAAAAGCCACATTGCAAAAAAATGGAAGACGCCACAACTTCACCTCCAAGAAATATTACATAAACTAAATTTTATAATGATCAATGAAAAAATGACTAATGTCATATCCAATACATATCCAATATTTACAGAAATGTGGGATGTATGGATCAACTCCCCATACACAAACACTAAAATATGATATTAAAACTGGCTGAATTAATAACTGGAGGAAGGTCACAGTTAAACAAAATAACTAGGACAACAAAAAAATGTCATACAAAGACTTCCAGATTTTATTAAATGCAGTTTATGACGTGTTTAAATTTACAAGTATGAAAAATGTTATGACATATAATATATATATAATTATATAATTTAGGGCTCAGGTGTCTCTTTAATTGATCTTAATGTACAATGAATATTAGGTTAGTTGGTAAATTGTGATAATATGCGGCACCACTCTTTTTGATATCCTAATACTATATTTCCAGTATATATTTAAAAAGAGTTTATTAATTAAACTTGTAAATTTGCAAGACTTTAATCTTGCAAGGTGCTTTAGGAAAAACACTTTGCATGCTTCGATTCTAAGCTCAAAGACAGGGCACTCCATTCTTTTGCAATGTGTTAAAATATTTTTTTTCCGTTGCACTTAACCCCTGTATGGCGCTGCATAATATGTTGGCGCTTTACAAATAGAGGATAATAATAATCCCAATTTTGACTATGAACTGTAATATACAGTCTGCAAGTCTATAATGTTATTAATGTAGAATAATACAATATGGGAGAACAAAGCCCCTCATTTTTTATAATGGGGAGTTTTAACAATCCACGGAGTTATGGGCAGGAGGCAGGCAGAATGGTTGTGACAGGTAGTAGGCAATAAAACAGTCAAGGTAAAACTCTAGGGTGAAAAATAGGAGAGATAACCAAGAACCAAAGAAACAAAACCAACGACACTCTATAATCATAGAAATTAGATGGTGGACGACCCAACCAGAGATGATGCCTTGATCTAAAATGATGTGTTATATAGATAAGCATCTTCACCAGCCCGAAGACATAGGTTGTAGCACCCAGGTATGGCTCATGCCAGGAAGTCATATCCTTACATGATCTAAGAGAAAGTCAGAGATAGTTAATTGCTATTAGTCCCCAAATCCTTAGCTGCTGTGAAAGCACACGTATTCCTTTGCCTAACATGCCTTGGTTTCTTTGATTTATATGCAGTGGAAGATTTTTCAAGCACCATTCTACCAACCATACTATATTTATGTGTAGTAGTGATTAAGTGAAAGCTCCGAGCACACATAAATTCAGATTTGTTTTCAAGATCATAACGCCATTCTTGATAAGCAGTTTCTTGTTAGTACACCACAAGCTGAGTCAGAATTATATGGCTTAAACCAACTATCTATGGCCACATGAGAGCTTCCTGACATCAGCTACTTTTACTGAGCACAAAAAATATAGTATCCTGACTGTATTTCTATTTTTTAATGCTTCTTTATAAACTGATGTTTAGGGGAAGGTTTTGGTGGAATGTGCAAACGTATTACATACAGAAAGGATAGTAGATAAACCCTTAGATTGTAAGTTTGCGAGTTTTCAATCTTGTGTCAGTGCCTTGGAAACAAGCTTATGTAGATTTGATTGTATGCTCAAAAACAGGGCCCCCCATTCTTTACAAGGTGTTAAGTTTGTTTTTTGCCATGTACTCAACCCCTGTACAGCGCTACGGAATATGTTGGCACAATATAAATAAAGATAATAATAATAATAATAGATAAGCCTGAGACGCATCTCAATATGGAACATGGCTACATTTTCTTACATAAACCACGTCAACATCATAGTCCGGTTTATCACATTGGAGGTTCATGGAGACCCTGAAGGTTCATGGACTGGAGAGGGTATTGTATCAAAATGTTACAGTGCGTGAGACAGTTCTGCAGTACAGGTCTGAAGATTCAAGATGGACGGAGCAAATACTTGGCTCACATTTAAAGTGACACAGAAAGTAGATCTACAGAAACCTACTTTTTCAATAGACAGGGATTGGAGGAAGAAAGACTGTCAATAGTAGTGAAATAATAAAAACATATTATATTAAAGTACATTTTATTTATTTTTGATGCTACTATCTTTGGAGGGGCAATTGCCGCACTGCCCTAATGTAACAGCCACCCCTGGTGGGTAACCTTTTATGCAACCTAGTCACAAATCTCACAATTGAAAAGTGAAATCAGCCACACCACACACATATTACAAAATTAGGCTGCTCAATCTAAAATGTAAAAAGTAACACATGGTTTAACCAAATTATATTAAAACATGCACAATTTGAAAATGTATACAGTTACAATTGCCTTGGTTGCTATTTTCAGCAGTTATCGCTACTAACCGTAAGGCTTGCCTTGTGGACTTTAGTGTGGATATGGACAAAGGGATGCTCGTTCTATATGCCATTTGGAGCATCTAGCTCTTTGTGAATTGTCTTCTATCAGAGCTTACTCCATTCCTCTGGGGCTTGCCTTGGAGAAGATTCACTGAGTTGTGTCGGCTGACTCTGACCTCTTCCCTCCCCGGGACTCTGAATTATAAACTCTTCCATTAGGAACTTTCTTATTTTATGATGTTGCATAAAAAATACAATTCAAAGCGACAAAAAGTGTGTGAACTGCAGGAGATCTTCAAATGTTCATCTCTGTTTCTATTCATCCATGCTCTGCCAAAATTAGCCACAATTTACCGGTAATGTCCTATTAGCACGTAGTGATTGGCAACATCAGGTATTTATTATTTATACTGTACTTTTATGGTGCTTCAAGGAACCTACACTTGCTTGCAACCTTTCTCTGTTTATTTTAAATGTACAGTATTGTATAATCATTTTTATACAGACTTCTAAACTAAAGAATAATATAACTAACTCTATATTTTTTATATATGGGTGTGGTGTTTTGCATTATGCCAACTAATTGCTCATCCATCTGTAGACCAGAATAGAGGCAGGATTATACTATATAAGAAACTAGCTACTTGCAAGTCAAAAATGACAGGAATAAAATGTTAAGGCTGATAATGCTGTGACTTCAGCGCTCATTGTTGGCCTCTCCCCCTGTGGATTTAATAGGACTGGTGCTTGAGTGTTACTGTCTTGGGTTGGGTTACTGTCTTGGGTTAAGTGTTACTGGCTTGTGTTAATTGTGAGTGGCTTGGATTAAGTGTTTTTATTTCTGGCTTTCGGTAAGTGTTACTGCTTAGGGCTATTTTTTACGTCCTTTGGGCTACTTTTACGTCCTTCAGGCTAGTTTTACGTCCTTTGGCCTCGTTTTCGTCATTTTGCATTTTTTAGGCAGCCATTTTTTTTCTATTGTAAAAAAACGGCAAATATGCATCAAATGAACTTGCAACCTGACTCACAGGCTCCCACTTTGCTGTGCGTAAGTTAATTTGAGGCATATTTGCTGTTTTTTTCATGTCTTTTCAGTTTCGTGGTTCGGCCGTTAAAGTCGTAATTTTGCGAGGCGCACAGTGCATGTACGGGTTTCGGTCCTAAGTCGTACGGGTCGTAAGTCTTGCGTGGCTCACCTGCTCGCCTTGCTAAGTGCTGCATGCTTTGCAAGGCTCGCAGTGCAATGAGCGCCTTCCCTGCTCATTGCAGGCTAAGTCCCACGTGCCTCAAGTGCTCACCTCGTTTCGAGTGCTTAAATAAGATTAGTGAGAACACTGGGGCTGTGGCCATGCAACTCCCCAAAAAGGTAGACAACGTTCTGGGGCTGTAGTCCCAAAATGTTATTTTCTTAGCAACTGTGTATACTTTTGAAGAAAATTACACAGGTCTGCAAGGCTGTATCTACGTTTTTGGAGCCCCTAGGCAGTGAAGTGGAAGAGCCCCTGCGAGTGAGTATGCAAGGTATGCACGGACCCATTTTTGCCTTTTCTGTACGTGTAAGTTCCCTTTCCTGTTGTAATTGTCTTGTTCTAGGTGGTTACCCCCTAGTAGCCAGTCTATGAACTGCAAGATTTAATTTTATTTTAAGCCAGGAACCATTTTTTTGAAGAAGTGGCGCCCTTCACAGGGAAGCACCCCTGGCTGGCTGCCTAGTTGGTCAGCAGCCTAAATGTTTTAGTGATGAAATTAGCAGACTACTGCTGGACTCAAATTGTTGTACTGAAATATATAGGTAAAAAATACATAATCAAAGAATCAAAAACAAATGTGAAATTTGTTGACCAGTGTTATCGAAGAGAATAACATGTTGTATAGTGCCTTGCAAAAGTATTACCCCCCCCACCCCCTTGGCATTTTTCATGTCTTGTTGCCTTACAATCTGGAAATAACATGGATTGTTTGAGGATTTGCATACTTTAATTTACAAAACATGTGCACAACTTTAAAGATGTGTTTTTTTTTATTGTGAAGCAAACAACAAATAGGACAAAATAACAGAAAAAGTCAATGTGGATAACAATTCATCCCCCTAAAGTCAATACTTTGTAGAGCCACCTTTTGCGGCAATCACAGCTCCAAGTCGCTTTGGATAAGTCTCTATGAGCTTGCCACATCTTGCCACTGGGATTTTTGCCCATTCCTCCTGGCAAAACTGCTCCAGCTCCTTCAAGTTGGATGGTTTGCGATTGTGAACAGCAATCTTTAATTCTGACCACAGATTTTCTATAGGATTGAGGTTTGGGCTTTGATGAGGCCATTCCACCACCTATACATGTTTCCCCTTAAACCACTCAAGTGTTGCTTTAGCAGTGTGTTTGGGGTCATTGTCCTGCTGGAAGGTGAACCTCCGTCCTAGCCTCAAATCACGCACATGTATTTAGCACCATTCATCTTTCCCTCAACTCTGACCAGTTTCCCAGTCTCAGCTGCTGAAAAACATCGCCACAGCATGATGCTGCCACCACCATGTTTCACTGTGGGGATGGTGTTCTTTGGGTGATGTGTTGGGTTGCGCCAGACATAGCGTTTTCTTTGATGGACAAAAAGTTCAATTTTAGACTCATCAGACCAGCACCTTCCTCCGTACATTTTGTGAGTCTCCCACATGCCTTTTCACAAACTCAAAATGTGCCATTTTGTTTTTTGCTGAAAGTAATAGCTTTCTTCTGGCCACTCTGCCATAAAGCCCAACTCTATGGAGCATATGGCTTATTATCGTCCTATGTACAGATACTCCAGTCTCTGCTGTGGAACTCTGCAGCTCCTCCAGGTTTATTTTAGGTCTCTGTGCTGCCGCTCTGATTAATGCCCTCCTTGCCCGGTCCGTGAGTTTTGGTGGGCGGCCGTCTCTTTGCAGGTTTGCTGTTGTGCCATGTTCTTTCCATTTGGTTATGATAGATTAGATGGTGCTCCTGGGGACCATCAAAAATGTGGATATTTTTTTATACCCTAACCCTGACTTGTACTTCTCAACAACATTGTCCCTTACTTGTTTGGAGAGTTCCTTGGTCTTCATGGCAGTGTTTGGTAAGTGGTGCCTCTTGCTTAGGTGTTGCAGCCTCTGGGGCCTTTGAAAAAAGGTGTGTATATGTAATGACAGATCATGTGACACTTAAATTGCACATAGGTGGACATCATTTCACAAATTATGTGACTCTGAAGGTAATTGTTTGCACCAGAGCTTTTATGGGCTTTATAACAAAGGGGGTGAATATATACGCACATGCCAATTTTCTGTTTTCTATTTCTAAAAACAAATTTTTATGTATATATTTTTCTCATTTCACTTCGCCAACTTAGACTATTGTGTTCTGATCCATCACATAAAATTCAGATTAAAAAACATTGAACTTAAGGCTGTAATGTAACAAAATAGTTAAAAAGTCAAGGCGGGTGAATACTTTTGCAAGGCACTGTATCTAACAGAGACATGTGATACCATACAGTCAAGTATATGACAACAAAGAGTTTTTTCAACAATTTGTACATATGAGTACACCACTAAATAATTTATTGGAGGAGAGCCTTATTCATTCATGAATAAATACCTGGATGTACATTATGTTTTCAAGATGGCTACATAGAGGGAATATTTTAACTATAGAATAACAGACACAATGGAGCTGTAAACAAGAAACTGATATCACTACTTTATTTAATTTCATATCCAACATCTATGTGAGATAGACCAAAGTAAGATTATGATCTTGAATTGGTAGATTTTTTTATTTTTATCTTAAAATTAGTTAAGAAATCTGTAAGCGCTTATACAGAGTTGAGTGACATTATTATGACCACCGCCCACTTTTGACATCAGCAGTGCGTAGCCAATGATATATGGCAGGTGTCGTGAGCTGTATTGGTGGTTATATAAGGTGACATGCAGGCATTCTGCAAACATGTCAGTATTTCTGAAACAGCGCAGTTTGTGAACTATTCATGTGCTGCTGTAGTTAAAGTGTACTGTGGCTGTACAAATGGCACCATTGTGAATAAACGTCATCAAAACTGCGGAGCACCATGTGCCATTGATGTCAGAGGTGAACATCAGCTGGGAAGCTATGGGAGGGCCAATCGACTTGCAACAGTTAAGCAACTCACCCTCCAAATGAACTAGGGGGCTACCAGACGTGTGTCTAAAATGACTGTACGGCCAACCCTGTTGTGTATGGGGCTCCGAAGCAAAAAGTTGGTCACTGCACCCATGCTGATGAGGGTTCATCAGTATCTAAATTTGACCTCTTCTGATTGGCAAAGGGTTGCCTTCTCTGATGATACACAATTTGTGGAAGGACATTGGCATGTCAGGAGCAAAACCTCACAAACACTCTGCAACCATTTATGGACATACACAAGCTTCTGACTGCAGCATTATGGTCTGGGAAATGTTTTCTTGGCATTGTCTGGGTCCACTCATACCTTTGGAAGGCCCTCTCAACCAATTGGGTTATCAATCCATCCTTGCACATCAAGTACACCCATACATGTTGACTGTCTTCCATGGAGTGAATGGGATCTTTCAGCAGGACAATGCAACATGTCTTACGGACAGTATTGTCGAGGAGTGGTCAGAGGAGCACGACAAATACTTCCAAGTACTTCATTGTACTCCATATTCTCCAGACTATTGAGCACCTGTGTGAGAACCTCGATCACCATGTTAGATGTCTGGATCCGCCACAACGCACTTTCAGCAGCTGTTGGATGCACTGCAGTCGGCGTGGCTCCAGATACCCTTGCCAACTTTCCAGCATCTTATTGACTCACTACCACGCCGTCTAGCTGCTATCCGTTTTGCACACGGTGGTTACTTGAGATATTATAGTTATGGTCATAATAATGTGACTCAACTGTGTAATAGCACTGCAGTAAGATGTTGACAAGTAATTCCCAACCCTGCTGACCTCATCTGTGACTCAGCACATAATGATAATGGAATGACTCAGCAGGTTACATCTATCCCTTCAGTTTGCATCATTTATAGAGCATGTGCTTCACAAGATATGTACTGTTGTTTACAAGACAACACATGACTTTGTTCCATTAATGAGGGCTACGTTACTCAATAAAAAGATTGAGAATTACTAAGACATATATGTTTCAACAAACTTCAATCTTGTTTACCATAAACAAGATCTTATAGAGATTTCAAACTGTTAGGGTAATCTTCAATTAATCAAATTATAGTGCCATCACAGTGGTAGAGTATGGTGGTAGATTATCTTGTCACCACTGGGGTAAACTAGACCTTTTCTACACTCAGGCCTTCTAAACAAAAAAAAGGCCACAAATCTCACTCTACTAGCTGTTGGGGATGTCTACCCCAATCCTGGCCCATCTCATACCTCTGCCTGCTTTCATTCATGGTTATCCCAAAAGCCTACCAGACATAGGAGCTGCAGGAATCTCATGCACATATACTTCCTCCTGGGAATGCACACTCTGTATGCAACAAAACTATGGCCATCCATGACCTCTTGATCTTAAAGTCTTTTAGACGACTAGCCATCCTCAAAACTTGACTTTGCTGTGATATTGTGGCCGGTACTTCAGCCACCCCATGACCTGGCTACAGTCAGAGGGGTGGTGAGTGGTTCCTTCTCTCACCTGTGTGATTTTCAGACTATCCCCCTCTTTATTCTCCCTCCTTTGTAGTGCACTCCATCAGGCTCTATGTATCCCTCTCTATGTGCAGCTATCACCATCAGGGCCATTCTATCTCCTCCTTGAGCTCTTTGCCTTCTGGCTTCCTCAATTATTGTACTCTTAACATTCCCACTATCTTTAAAAAATGGACAATAATAATACTCCAAGAAATTTCAAAATATGGGCCATATTATGATCCAGTGCTTAACACTCTGTAGGGTTCAAACTCATAAAATAAATTGCCTTTATTAAATTGTTAGGGGAAAATTACGGCACAATTAAAAAGGATGTATGGTCTGTCGAAAATGCAGAGATATTAAAAATGTACTCTACTACACCAAATAATTTAAGGTCTTCACAATCAGATTGACCGTCATTCAATTATAAGTACAAAATAGTAAAACATTAACAAGACCTGCTCTTTTTTTTACCATACCATAGTAAATATTAGTAACAAAAATTGTTGTATAAAGAGAAAAAAATCTCCAAAATACTAATAACAACCACAAGGAGACCATAATATATATATATATACAATCCAAGGGCACAATGCCCTAAACATATATAGCTATCCAGCAAGCCTATGTCCCTGTTTGGGACCTCCTATCTAAGGGATATGTATGGTATGCCCTATAAGCTTGCTAGGTTCCCTGTGGTAAAGGCCTAATAGACCACAAAATCAGGTATGATTAAGAGTAAAAGTTTAAAACCAATAAACAAACACAACACAAACATTTTAAGCCTGTTCAGCCTCAATGGGACAAAATAAAAAAGGACGCTCTCCCAGTTGCTATTGTGCTTGAACTTGCACATTGGGGTTCCAATACCCATTCAAAGTTGCTTATATGTGGGAAGACATAGCTTTAGTGGAAATCAGGTGGCCAGCAACTGGTATCGACTCTAAATATTAAGTCAATGGGGAGGTGGCTTTGTCTAGCAGGTACCTGCTAAATGTACTGCTTGGTCTATTGTTATTGCTGTGGGGATAGCCTATCAATGACTGTTTATGCTATTATCATAACTTCTTAAAAACCTACATCCTACCATTAATGTCCTTAATAGGGCGGAAACAAACACTCAGCTGGAGGATGATATTATTACTGCTGAAATTAAATGTAATATTGAATACTGCTATTATAAATGATTAAATAAAATGTTTTTATGAATTGCCAATGCATAATACAGTGGTGATTTAAAGACCTACTGTAATGGTCCAGCTTTCATGATATTTAAGTAGTAAATTATTATTATGTTCTTTTGTGAGAAAACTGACCTAAATGTGAACCCAACAATTGGGCAGGCCAACAAGGAGCAAGTTGCAATAGTCGAGACAGGAAATGATGAGAGAGTGTATTAGAATCTTAGTAGTGTCTTGTGTAAGGTAATGGCGTATTTTGGATATGTTTTTTAGATGGAAAAGACAAGTGTTTGTTAGTGACTGTATGTGAAGGATAAAAGAGAGGGCAGGGTCCAATAGAACCCCTGAGACAATGAGCTTGGGAGGTGAGAGTGATGATGGCATTGTTGACAGTGAGAGGGATGTGAAGAATTGAAGCGGGGTGGGAAGATTAAGAGTTCAGTCTTAGACATGTTGAGTTTTAGATGGTGGGTGGACACCCAAGAGGATCTACTAGAGAGGCAGTTGGAGACATGTGCTAGAAGAGAGGAGGATAGATCTGATGCTGAGAGGTAGATTTGAGTCATCTGCATAGAGATGATATTGCAGCCCAAAAGAGTTTATTAGGGTACCCAGTGATGATGTATAGATGGAGAAGAGGAGGGAACCTATGACTGATCCTTGGGGTACGCCAACATACAGGGGCTGAGGACAATAGGTGCTGGAGAAGGAGACGCTAAATGATCGTTCTTGTAAGTATGATAAGAACCACGAGAGAGCAGTGCCTCGAATACCTAGGAGAGAATGTGGAGTAGAAGTGTATGGTCAACTGTGTCAAAGGCGGCAGAGAGATCCAGAAGAAGCAAAATGGAAAAGTGACCTTTAGACTTGTCGGTGAGCAGGTCATTGGTGATTTTTGTGAGAGCTGTCTCAGTGGAATGTTGGGGCTGAAAGTCGGATTGGAAGGTGTCCATAAGAGAGTTAGAGGAGATAAAGCTGGTAATGCAGTTATAGATGAGCCGCTCCAGCAGTTTGGAAGCCAGGGGAAGCAGAGAGATAGGGCGATAGTTAGATGCAACATCAGAAGAGGGTTTCTTAAAAGTGGGTGTAATTAGGGCATGTTTTAGAGAAGATGGGAACGTGCCAGTTTTTAGGGAAAGGTTGAAGATGTGTGTGAGAGCTGGGATTAGTGTGGTAGAGAGGGGAGAGATGAGCTGAGCTGGAATAGGATCCAGAGGACAGGTAGTGAGTTGAGAAGATGATATTAGGATGGAAACTTCATCCTCTGTTGCAGGGGTAAAGTATTTCAAAATGGTTGTGGCAATGGGGAGGGTAGAAGACTGGGTATTGTTGGTTAGTTGAGAGGGTGGAGTGTGTGAGCCATGACGAGAGAAGAGTTCATTGCAGATAGTTTGAATTTTATGTGTAAAAATGGTTGTGATGTCTTCAGCCGTGAGACAGGAAGGGATGGGAGGAGGTGGTGGGTGGAGGAGAGTATTGAAAGTGGCAAACAGACGTTTGGGGTTGGATATTAGTGATGTGAAGTAGTGCTGTTTGGCCAGGTTGAGGGCAGAGGGGTAAGAGCGTAGCATGAACTTGTAGTGGAGAAAATCTGCTGTGTAGTGTGATTTACTCCATAGTCGTTCAGCAGTGCGGGAGCACTTCTGAATGTAACATGTGTGTAATGTGCCATGGTGGTAGATGAGATTGAGGGCGTTTGCGTGTGGTTATGGGGGCAAGGGTATCAAGGGTGGAAGAGAGAGTAGAGTTGTAGTGTGAGGTGGCAGTGACAGGGCAGTTGAGGTTGGTGTTAGGGGCTGAGAAGAGGTTGGAGCACAGTGGAGAGCTGTGTAGGGTCGAGTTCTAGCAGGTTTCTGTGGGTTATTGTGGCTGGGGTTGAAGAAGAGTGATGAGAGGAAGATGTGGTGAGGTTGAAGGTAAGGAGGTGATGGTCAGATAGAGGGAGAGGGTGGATGACTGGGTTTGTGGTAGGTCTAATATTGATGAAAAAAAGGTCAAGAGAGTGTCCAGCATGGTGAGTTGAGGAATCTGTAAGTTGTGAGAGGCCAAGGGAAAAGGTGAGTGCAATCAGTTTGGCGGCTGCTGGTGAGGTGGGAGTGACAATGGCAATGTTGAAGTCGCCAAGTATCAGTGTAGGAATGTTGGATGAGTGAAAGTGAGGGAGCCAGGCGGAAAAGTGATCGAGAAATTGAGAGGGAGTACCTGGGGGGCGATAGATTACAGCAACACATAGAGAGATAGGAAAGAAGAGGCGGATAGTATTAACTTCAAAAGATGAAAATTGGAGGGCCGGGACATGGGGTATGAGGTGAAATGTACAGTGAAAGGAAAGTAATACGCCCACACCACCACCTTGTTTGTTCCCAGGTCTAGGTGTGTGGCTGAGGTGAAAACCACCGTGAGAGAGTGCTGCAGGGGAGGCAGTGTCTGAGGATGAGAGCCAAGTTTCAGTGAGAGCCAGTAGATTGAGGGAGTTGGTAATGAAAAGGTCGTGAGTGAAAGTGAGTTTATTGCAGATAGACCGTGCGTTCCATAGAGAGCAGGAGAAAGGTAGAGTGGAAGGTTTGTGACAAGTGATGGGTATCAAATTCTGGGGGTTTCGGGTGTTCGCTGCCCTTGGGGCAGAGCGTGGCTGAGACAAGGTAGAAATGAGAGAGGGACCTGGGTTAGGGGATATGTCTCCAGCAGCCAGGAGAATAAGGAGTGAGAGCGAGAGAATGTGGGAGTGGGACTTACAGTGATGTTTCTGCTTATGAGTGGTAGGGAAGGGATGAAATTGTGATTGGAAGAGGGAAAGGAGTTTGTGGGAGCAGAGAAGAGGAGAGGAGAGCAAGGAAGGTGTGATGGTTATGGTATTGGGGGCATCATATGGAGAGGCTGCAAATTAAAGTCTGAGATAGAGGCAGAAGATGAGGAAGTGAAAAAAGCGGGAGAGCATTGTGACACAGTGTGTAGGTGCAGGGAGTAGATAAGATGAAGGTGAGGGAAAATTTGTTAGTGACTGTGGTGGGTGAGCAGCTAAGTTGTGTGTGTGTATATATACCGTATTTATCGGCATATAACACGCACCGGCGTATAACACACACCTCATTTTAAGAAGGAAATTTCAGGGGGGAAAAAAAAATTAAAATAAAGAACTTTGAAGCAAAATCCTCAACCTCAACCGCCCTCCTCATCCTCCCTCCTCAAACCCCCCATCCTCCACCCCCTCCTCCACCCCCCCATCCTTATCCTCCTTCCTCAACCCCCCTCCTCAACCCCCCTCCTCATCCTCAACCCCCCTCCTCATCCTCAACCTCCCTCCTCATCCTCAACCCCCTCCTCATTCTCAACCCCCTCCTCAACCTCCCTCCTCATCCTCCCTCCTCAAACCCCCCCATCCTCAAACCCTCTCAACCCCCCTCCTCAACCCCCATCCTCATCCTCCTTCCTCAACCCCCCTCCTCAACCACAACCCCCCTCCTCAACCTCAACCCCCCCTCCTCAACCTCAACCCCCCTCCTCATCCTCCCTCCTCAACCCCCCATCCTGAACCCCCTCCTCAACCTCCCTCCTCAACCTCTCTCCTCAACCCCCCATCTTCAAACCCCCTCAACCCCCCTCCTCAACTCCCTCATCCTCCTTCCTCAACCCCCCTATCCTCAACCCCCTCCTCAACCTCCCTCCTCAAACCCCCTCCTCAACCCCCATCCTCAAACGCCCTCAACCCCCCCATCCTCCTCCTCCTTCCTCAACCCCCATATCCTCAACCCCCTCCTCAACCTCAACCCCCCTATCCTCAATCTCAACCCCCCCTCCTCATTCTAAACCCACCTCCTCATTCTAACCCCCCCTCCTCAACCTAAACCCCCTAAATACCTCCCCCTCACTTACCTGCTTCTGCTCCGGCCTCCGCTCCGCTCCTTGACCCGGCGCGCATGTGACATCACATGCGCGCCACGTCATTAGCATATACCGGGGCCAGATTGAGGAGGGGGGTTTAGATTGAGGAGGGGGGGGGGGGTTAGAATGAGGAGGGGGGTTAGAATGCGGAGGGAGGTTGAGGATGAGGAGGGGAGGGAATATCGGCGTATAACACGCATCTATCATTTGCTCCCTATTTTCAGGGAGAAAAAGTGCGTGTTATACGCCGATAAATACGGGTGTATATATATATATATATATATATATATATATATATATATATATATATATATATATATAAAATGTATTTTTTGTTTCAAATTAATGAATTCATTTGAAACAGGTGATGCTGACGGAGCAGGTGTAAGTCATGTGGGTTTCTATAAGTTAAGACAACGCAGGGGCAGGGAGGGACGGCAGAGGTAGCAATGTTTGGTAAAGCCAGCAGAGAAATTTCAAGATGGAGGGTGTCTGAGGTAAAATGAAGAAATAGTGAGGCTAGCCAAGTGTATAAGCATTTGAAAAGAGCATTTGGTGCAGAAAGAGATGAAGGTGTGAAGAGGGTGGGCAGATGGTGGCAACATAAACAGTGTGAAAGCTTTACAATTTAACAATGTATAATCAGTATTTACCCTCAGAGGGCCCAACACAAGCACTGGGAAGGTTATCAGCCTGTATGAGGGTGTGGGAGCATATGGAGGAATAATAGCATCCAATTAAAATATATATATATATTTTAATTTTATACCCTTTTTTTCTAAACCTCCACCCGCTTCAAATTCTCCCAATCAGCCCTTTATATCTCCCCCAGCTCACCCACATCCCCTCCCAGGTAATCAGCAATTAAAAGGATGAGAGTGAGAGAAATGAGGGGCAACAGAAAGGGCTGAGGATTGATGAGGAAATGTGGGGACATTGGGGAGAGAGGGGATGGGTGGTGATGGGGGAGATGGAGGAGGAAATGGAAGAAAGAGGGGGGAGATGAAAATGAGCTGGAGAGACAGGATGGGGAAAAAACAAAAGGGACAAAGTGTGATGAGGGAGAGGGATGGGAGGAGGCTTGGAGGAATGAGAGAAAGAGGAGACGTGAGGGATAAGGGGAACAGTGAGGTGGATGTGAAGAGAGAGAGAAAAAAAAGATGAGGGTGAGGGAGAAAATGTGAGTAGGGGTTGGAGGATGACGGGAAGAGAATGTATTGGGTGGGGGTTAGGAGAAATGGAGATGAGAGGGAGTGAGAGGAACAATAGAGAGATAATTAATGTTTTATCCATATGTTACCAAGAGTTTTTACCTAAAATTTCACTGATCCTGTTGGTTTTAGTAAAAGTATAATGTACCAAATTAAAGAAAAAAAAAAATATATATATATATATTTTTTTAAATTAGTAGCTTTATTTTTTTTTGTCCCAGTTTTACATACAATCAAAGCGACAAATATACCAACAGATATCTGAACTTCTACTGAAAACGTAATATATATTGTCATAGAGAAATAAAAATAAGTTGACATGAACTGTCTCTAAATAAATGTTTAGCAAAATGTTGCAATTTGTCTGGCCTCCTGGGTCAGGTAAATGTCCCGAGCCCCTGGCACTGAAAGCATTTCTATCTTTCTTTGTTGCATTGAAAGAGGGTATTTGCTAATATACCACTGTGAGTTTTATTTTGTCAGACTATGCTCTCAAAACATAAACTGGTTATAATGTTTGTGGGGCTTACCCCTGCCATCCAATAAAATCTACAGACAATTATCTACCTGTGCATCCCTGTTAGTTTAATTAAAATGTAAACAGATTTGACTTAATATTTATTTTTTCACGCAAAACACAACTTTAGTAATGTTTAAAGCATGCTCTTTTAGTTGCAGGAAAAAATTGTGTTTCATGTCCCTTAAAGCTATTATAATGGCTGCAAGGGGCATGTCTGCAGATTACTAAGAGTCCCCAAGTTGCACACCACTAAGTTAGATGATTTGATATATTGCACAAACATGGATGTTCACACATAATTCTAGGGCTTGGTACTGATATACTTCATCTATACACTTTTCCTATTACTTTGAGTGATGAGCAATCTATTTTTAATTATGTGACACTTATGTCAGCTTAACTTGTTTTGATAGGGAAGAGAAAGAGGGGGATGATGGGAAATTAATGGAAAGACAATGAGGCGTGTTTCATGGAGCAAGGGATAGAGGAATGCTAATAATAGAGCATATGAAGAGGAGCATAACTACAAATGCCAGAGAACAGGTGGTGGTCCACCATCTAATGGAGGCCATTTTTTTGGCTCTGACATATATCTTAACCTGTTTAACCAACTAAAAAAATTCAGTATATCTCTGGTAAATTAATGTTAATGAAAAATAACATCAATTTCCATATCCTACTAGCAGCAAAGGTTGCTGGACAAGGTGTGACTGCGGTAACTGTTTATATGCAGGTTTCCAGACTCCGGTGACGATTGCACCGTGTGCACTTCAGTAATAATTGGGTGCACTGCACACCACTCTCAGGCTTCTCCAAGTAAACGTGTGCAAACCCCAGACATGCCTCCCCAGTGACTCAGCAAGACAAAAGGGCTTTGGAATGACTCAGCAGTCCTTCTTGTTCATAAAATACACTAGTTATTAGCAAAAATAATAAAAACTAGAGCTTTTATATTCTCTATAAAACAGATCCCCAGATTCAGAGTCAATTATAAAAGAACATATTAAAAGACAACAGGTTTTTAAAATGTGCTATTTTAAAGCAATATACAACAATAATATATCCTCTATTTTTTTACCGTTTACATGCAATTATACTGCTACTGATTCTACCATTTTGGTTTCTTGAAGGAAGCTTTGAATACAAATTAAGTTTCGGTATGGGAATGCGGCAGTTGCAACTGCCAGTATACTCTACAGCACTAAAGGAAAGTTCAGTAGTTTATAAGGATACACCGACCTGAAAAAGTAACCAGCAGGAAAGAAAGCAAAATGGAGTCACATGGTAAAGAATAATTGCATATAAAGTGATAAAATATAAAAGTTGTGTTTATATATTTATTTGTATTTTTATTTCTAAAAACATTTATCCTTTTATTATAAGGGGAGAGATGCAGGCTCAAGTCTTAAGCCAACATTTCTAGCCCTATAAGATATACTGTATTTCCCCTTCTGGATCGCTACCTTGTTGTGGTGAAATGGATACTGTGCCTCAATGAAGCTGTGAGCTATACCATGTAGGATCACCCAAGATAGGCAGGACATAGCAGAGAGGTAAGACAAATTGTGGTCCACTGGAGATCTGGAACCCACTCCGGTATCATTACCAAGATACCCTTATGGATAAGCACAACCAGAGAATAACGATGTGCCTAGCGTGCCGCAGTCCATAGTGTCATGGAGAGCAGTACACGGCTAAACGATTCAACCACAACAAAGATGTATTTATTATATGAAAACCCATTTAAAGGGGCTGCATCATCACTGTATTTAGAGATGTGAGGGGGTTATTGAAAATGTTTGTGAAGACAGGTATTGGATTCAATAGGCTGGTGGATTGTGAGGGGTGATTTTGCCAAAGGAGCATCTTCCAGAAGCAAGGAATTCCAACAATAATTTTGCATTACTACTTCACATACAGATCAACCAAGAGTAAAGGATGTATGTGTCTCATAATCCTGGAAATTTACAGAAAATGTTTTAATACATTTAATGCAATATGTTATGCATACTTACTGTAGAACTCAGTGGTGGAGCTAGAGAATGGAGGGCCCTGGTGAAAAAAAAAGGTAGACCACCCTGGCGGCTATAAAAAATGTTTGCACTGAGCCCGCAAATCATTCAGTGCTCCTCCCCCAGACCCCATCCCATAACTGCTCCCCTCCTGAAGACCCCTTCCCATAACAGTAAACCTTTACAAGACCCTTTCCCTTTGCTGCTCCACCCCAAGACCTCTTTCCATAGATGCTCCCCTGCTTTTACCTCCTACCTGTGCAAAGCTCCCCTGTCTGCAGAAAAAGAGGATGAGCGTGCTCCCCTTTCCAGCAACACCCTCTCTCTATTATATACATATAACTATTTCTACAGTCCCTCTCAACATCCATTTCCTCTCAGCACCCAGCCCCTCTCAGCACCCACCTCCCACAGCACCCACCCCTATCTCCTTTGCACCTCACAGAACATCCCCCCTGTACTTTGCTGTCATCTAGCCCCTTGCTCTCTCTTGCTTCTTCCCTGATACACATCCACAAAGTGCTGAACTGCTCCACACTGCCACCTCTTTGAGCTTCAGTAGACATACTCTTTTTTAAACACCAATTTTAAGCCAGGTAGTGTGCAGCCAGGGCGGCACAGGGGTTGCCCAGAGGGGCTGTGGTGAGATGAGATATAGGGGACCCCTGGAGATCCCTCTACTACAGATTTTTTTTTTAAAATGCATAAATAAAAAATTACACACCACTGGGCACCCTTCCCCAGAGGAGGCCCCTGGTGTATTGCACCACCTGCACCACTGGTAGATCCGTCCCTGGTAAAACTCATGTAAATGCTCTAATTTCTTGAGAAATAAGACCTTGGGCGACAACCTCTACCTTTAATACAAGTGACATAGGCAGAGAACATGCACTTCAAACCTGTGAATATCTCTCCCCTCAGCAGGCAGAGGCTGTTTACGATATTGAGTTATGAAGCTTTAATTTCAAGTGTGTGTTTTGTGGCCTACATCCAGTTTTCTATGCAGCCATGTTTCTTTAGTACTGGGTGCTCCACTGTCTTCATCTCTTTTCTATTGGTTTCACTGTGCAGCCTCCATGGCCTTATTGCAGCCTCCAGGTCCTGAGTTTTCCATATACTTTTTTAGAGTTGTGAAAGTGCTCACATGTGAAGGTACCATTAAAATCAGAGGAAGGAGATGCGTCGCCACTATGTGTGCAGATCATTCTGTGGTTAAATATGGAAATTCCTAATGGCATGTTAGGAGTTTGCTTAGGTCTGCAGTTATGAAACACTGCTGTATAATTGTGCAATTTTTAATACATGGCCTTTTAAATGCATGATAAGTTTCTATTTCAGTGGGAAAACAAATACTAAGGTTGCAGCACATAATTAAATAATCATTTATCTACAGTAAGAAAACAAGTTGTTTTTGTTATACATGGTTCTTGTCAGGCATAAGAAAGGAAACCCGCCTAGTTGCTGGTGGGCGTGTCTTCTTACAAAGTCTCCACCCACTAACACTATAAAAAGGCTGCGGCAGCTCTTCCTTAATCAGAGTCAACAGAGACAGGTAGAAGAGTGGTGGGTTCTTGCTTCAACAGTGCTTGGACGGAACTGATTGTCTGTGATGATAGTTCATTTTCACATATATATTTTGTCAAAACTTGTCATCATGAGCTCCCAGATCCGCCAGAACTACCACCAGGACAGTGAGGCTGGAGTCAACCGTGTTGTGAACCTGCAACTTCAGGCTTCCTATGTGTACCTGTCCCTGGTGAGTCAGGGTTTTCATGGTTCACCCATTCTCTGACATAGGCCTGGACCTCTCTGCTTTTGTCTCTTTTTGTGGGCACTAATCATTTAAATTGTATTGATGTCATATGCTTGAACCATGCTCTCCCAACATCCCCCCCCCCCCCCTTCCTTTCTCAAGTTGTTGACCTAAAGGGACTCAATGTGAATCAATCCTGGGGAAATTCAATGTTGCTGTATTTATATGCAAATGAGTACCACACGCTGCTTTGCTTGTCTGTCTCTGTAGTGGTCAAAATAAAGTTCTGGCAATTGGACCTCATTGTATACACAGGCTGTAAAATAGCATATCATGGGGGGGGGGGGGGTTGTTGTGTGTCACTATCCCTCCTCCCCCATGCCCCCCCCCCCCCAGCCAATTTGTGGTGCTCTTTAACATTTAAGTTTTAATAGAATTGTCCCCAATAGCAAGTTAAAGTTCTTAAATGGCATGTGTAACTTAATTGTGCTAACATGCTGCTGTGTCTGATACTGCTGTATAGTGGCTGGAGCTCTACAATCTTGTTCAAATGCAGTGTAACAGAGTAGCTTAGTATAGTAGTGATGCCCTTAAAGGGCAACTTTAGCTGCTTCTTAAAAAGCATTACAAACTGCCTATATGCTGTCCTGAATATTCTCTCCAGTGAATCCTACATGACCATCTTGGTATGTTAACTTTCATATCATTACCTGAGAAGGTTTGTGCCTTTTTTTTTTTTTTTTTTTAACTAACCTGCACATCAAGGCAGGCGATAGGATATTTACCATTGTTTAGATTCCAAACTGGGTAAATATTGTGTTTGTGTTTTTTTTTTTTTTTTTTTCTAATCTATCTGATTATATGCTGCTTATATCAGAAACACACATTGAGTCATTCTATACACATACAGACTTATTTTATTTAAAAACACTTGTTTTCCACCCCCCCCCCCCCCCCCCCCCAGAGCTGTTTACATAGGCCGTGTACCTCGAAATAGAAACATTGCAATTGGGTGTGGATTTTATCCCTATACTAACCTTTAAGCCACCAGCAACTCAATGCAGATATCTACAGATCAGTCTGGCTTCTCCTGCTGCCTTCTACTGGGGGAACTACACATCCCATGATTCCTTCCTGTAGAAACTTCCTTGTTACAATGCAATAAAATGTCTGGCCAAAATGAATTATGAATATTATGCAGAAATTTACAGGGGTGTTAAGAAAAGCAATTGCTTGCAAAGTCAAGAGATTTAGCAAACATCGGAGGAGTCAGTCTGAGGCTTTTTTTTTTTTTTTGTGTGCAAATATAGCTTTAAAGCTTTGTTTTGGTGTAACAATTGAAGTTTGTAGTGTTATGGTCCCTTTGAAACTCTATACCTGAAGTATTGGGCCAGGAGGCAAACAATAGTATTTGGGATAATTCATAACTGCTAATGTATGGGCTGCTGTCTTCTTATCTCTAATCTCTATTTTATTTTTGTCCCCTCCAAGAGACCCTTCACATTTTAAAGCAGAGTAAGTGGGGTGTTTTTTTTTTTTTTTTTTTTTTTTTTTTTTTTAAACCATCTAGACTAGAACCTCATCCTCTTCACCTGTATGGTATCTATTTCATGACCATACAGACCTGCTGTAAGACGAAGACATTCAATTGTCAAATGTCCTGTCCAGTACAGGTCTTGAAACTCCAGGCATTGACTTATAGCCAACTACATTTTTTTAAATTTATTTTAAGGGGCTCTACTTTGACCGCGATGACGTGGCTCTAGCAAAGTTCTCCAAGTTTTTCTACAAGCAGTCGGAGAAGAAGCGGGAGCAGTACAGTCACTTCCTCAATTTCCAGAACAAACGAGGAGGGAGAGTTGTACTCCAAGATATCAAGGTGTGTAGAAAAATGTGTTTTTAAACTCTAATTCCCTCAGCAGCTTGTTCAATTAGCCTCTTTTATTTATTTATTTATTTATATATATATATATATATATATATATATAATTTTTTTTTTTCTTGTGGATGGGGGCTAAATTTCTGTTTGAATGATGGTTACAAGCCTTGGGCCACTGCAGTAAAAAAAAGGGCTATCCTGCATTAGAAAAATCAAACGTTAAATCCTACACTACTTGAGCAAAGTATTTGATATTATAGTTTATTTAAAAAAAAAAATTGCATTTTAAACAGAACTATGGGATTATCTCCTGTAAAATTACAGGGAATGGGTCAGTGAGCCTTATGAGTGCTGCAGTCCAGACATCCATATAGCTTGCTTTAATGTAAATCCGATGGGGAAACACAACTACAAGAGTCTCTATTTACTTCTTTATTTTCCTTCTCTAAGGAACACAATGAAGGTTCCAAATATGTTAACTTAAAGCTATAGGAAAGAAGTCATTTTATCAATTGCATGCTATTAAATGCATTTTCTTATATTAAGTTAGATATTCTGAGCTGTCATAGATCTGTGTGGATCAGACTGATGGGTGCTGATCAGTATTTGATCTTGTGTCCAAATGAGGCATTGGATAAACTGTCTTGTATGTGTCCACGGGCGCGTGACAAAGAATCCAATGCTGATTGTGCCACTTTGGAATAAATGGCAACAATATCTCTAATCAAACATGTTTATGGTGGAACAAAGTGGCAAACTATCCTTACTGTAGGAAAGTGTATTCTTAATCCATACTTCTGACTCAACATCACAAAATATTTGGAACCTCATCTGCCCCTTATTAATCTCTTCTATGTATTTAGAAGCTATACTAAATATTGCAATTAAACATCTGAATTGTAGTCGTTGTGTAACTCCACACATATATGCATTTAACCATATTTTGTTTTTTAGAAACCAGAATCTGATGAGTGGGGAAATGGGACCCAGGCCATGGAATATGCCCTGAAACTGGAGAGGAGTGTGAACCAGGCCCTGCTGGACCTGCATAAGATTGCCACAGACCACACTGATGCTCATGTGAGTTGTTTATAAAGTGCTGTAGCTTTAAAAGATTATTGTGGTGCAAATCAATATATAATGCTGTGTATATATACTTTATCTGTTTTCTGATCTGAACACCAGTCTTTATCAAACTTTTTACATGCTCTCTATCACCCCCATCCCTGCATGCAGTTAACCAATAGCTCTAGATGGACCTTAAGCATGTGGAAGTCCTAGAAACAGGTCTTTGTAGATTAAAGGCTTGCTATGCTTATTGGCTACCAAATGTGTCTAATTAAATGTACACTACCCAGTTTTTAGAATGGCCTATCCCATATTAAGGGGATTAAGCTTTCACCTGTTTTGGGACCACTAGTCTGACTCCAAATTGCAGGTTTCCAGGCATGCAGTCCATGGTCTTGATAACATGCCTTTTACCCTTCTGATAAACATGGATATACTTAACCATCATGTTCTAGGTTGGAACACACTGATAACACTAGTCAGTGGATTATCCAAATTTATTCATTCATATTTATTGCTAGACTTTGTTTTTAGGTTCACTTTTTTCACCATATCTTGTCTTTAACAGATGTGTGACTTCATGGAGAATGAATTCTTGGGAGAAGAAGTTAAACTGATCAAGAAGCTAGGAGACCATATTACCAACCTGAAGCGTGTTAAGGCATCTGAAGTGGGATTAGGAGAATACCTCTTTGAGAGGCTGACCCTTGGTGATGACAGTGATTAGATGCTGTCTCCTGCCAAAACCCCACTAAGTAGCTGCTTCTGCTGAAATCTAATGGGAAGAAACCTTCTCTTGAAAGGGACTTTCTTAATCTACAGAAAATAAAGCATTACTAGCAGTATCAAACGGTGTGGTTTATCTGTTCATATGGCCAATATCTTGCATATTATAACAAGAATTCTGCTCTACTTGTATGTAAAGATGTCACTCTTTTCTCATTCAAAAGCCCACAATCCTGCAGTAGGCTGCTCCAGATAATGCATTTAAAATATCCAATGCACACATTAAAGCTAGACCAGCAAGACTTAAAACAAAAAAATTTAAACTCTTGATCACTGTATAAAGATGCAGTCGCCAAAAGTATTACAACTTTCTCAAGTATATACCCTAGACAGACACTTAATTACCAAAATGAAGTCCTGTCACCAGGATATATGGTTCACTACTTATCCTCAAATGTATTGTAGGTTTGTCTGGTACTGCATATTATGGGGAAACAAGTGTGGGTTACCTTGATCTTATGAATGATCAATGAAAATACATCCTGCAAGATCAGTTTATGGTTGGAAATACAACACCCTAATCTCAATATCTTATTAAATGCAAACTAATGAAATAATGGTGGTAGGAGGATGATCTACTCATGAATAAAGGGCCCCCTACATCATGAAGTGCTCATCATGTTGTGAGTACCAGATTGTATGATAAAAAAAAAAATATATATATATATATATATATCCATTTTAAGCTGTGCAATTTTTAATGATACCTTTTTTTTTTTTGTATACCTACTGGCTCTTGTATGATTAATAGCAGAGTTGTGTGAAGACAGTGATAGCATTCCCCTTAACTCAGGAATGCACAGACCAGCTACCTCAACTGAGCTGTTCAGGTGACTTCAGCATTCCATGCTCTGAACATGATTTAAGGGTTAACTTTTTGCTTTTGCTCAATAAATGGAGCTGCAGATCTGACAGTTGGAAGTCAGTGACACATGTAAAATACTTTACTTTATTTCTCAGTGGAAATATGCATGTAGTTCACAAAGTATGTCAACATGCTCTTAGAAGATGTTTACTGTATGGGCAAAATTGTGCTGCATTAAGTGGCCCTTTATTTTTCGTGTGTGGTGTCAACTCTGAATAAGCAAACTAACCAAATACTATGGAGTTGAAGTTAGGACTTAAACTGTCTGCTTACTTCAACATATAAAACATGGGTTACTTGGTTAAAAGAAACCAAGACCTTTAAATATTAATTTAATCTTTGCTTAAACATTTGTCTCGAGTGTAAAAATTGGATGTAATCATATTAGTAAACCGGATGTCTAATCAATACAAATTAAACTTTTTTTTTTTTTTTTAACTGCTTGAGGTTCCAATACCTGTCATAGATGGTTGAATTTGCAGATGTTGCATGATACACACCTGTATTGTGTAGTATTGCACACTTGTTTGAGTTTCTCACACAGGATTGTCATTGTTCAGTGACCCATTAATGTGAGTTTATCCCAACTATGCGTTCATGTATTTGTATAGAAGTATTGTTCCAGATCTACAGAGAATTGTAAATTGGGTAAGTTTTTTATAGGATAGTATGTAACCCTGTATAGGAGTAGTTATCCTTTCATTTCATCAAGGTTTCAATGGCTTGTTCAAAATAGAGCCTGGTCTTCGATAACAAAACAGGCATATCTGTCCTCTTATGGCAGGTCATGTTGTAAACCTTTTCTCATACCTAAAATACCTTCTACCTTACAGTTCAGATCTGAAAAGATGTCTTATGTGGTAACATACAATATATTGGGGAAGGCTCTGTAGATAAACGTTCTTATAATGAAGGGCCCATAGGCCACCTCAGGCTTGCCTGGTGTTGGAAGGAGGGACCACCTGACCTGGTAGGGGCAGGAGGTGGCTAGCTGGGGTTGGTGGAGCCATGATAGGCTTTTGGCGCCATTTTCCACCAGTTTGCCCCCAGCTAGCCATGGGAGCAGATGTGCTGCTGGTGCAGCTCCTGTTTATGGCCTCCAGAGTGTTAGGGAGCACAGGGTGGAGGGCTGGGGGCACTTAAGAGGGATTGACCCCTAGCTAGCCATGGAAGAGGATGGAGCTGCTAGTGCTCCTTGTCATTGGCTATGTAGATGCTGGGGGCACTGATGGGTCTGCCAGCTCACCGGTACAGCTCTCCTTGGTTGCAGCGTCGGGGCTGTGTTAGGAGGAGTGCTGGGGATGCTGAGCACTGCAGGAGGGCTGGTTCTGAACGACGCGGAGGCTGCACAGGCTCCCTGGGTCAGCCTGTAGCGTCACGTGACCCAGCGGAGCCTGTGAGGCTGTCAGCCAATCAGGAGCGTCGGGGGGCATGTCGGAAGCCCGTTTCGCGCCATTGAACACAGCAGCGCGGTCTCCCGACTGGATGGACGGAGGTCTGAGGTCCTGCAGCTAAAAAATACAGTAAGAAGGTTTATTACTGAGATTTTACCCCAGCTTACCAGCATATAAGGGGATATCACTGTTGAGGCTATCCTTGTCCGTTTTTGTGTTTCTTTTCTTCCTCCGTTTTTGTGTGTGTGTGTGTCCCTGTCTCCCTGTGGTGTGCTGTGTCTGTGTGTGTTCCTGTGTCTGTGTGTGCCTGTTTTCTGCTTGTTGTTCCCCCTGTTTGTTCCCCTGTTAGCATTTACTATGGATCCAGAAGGCTTAGAGGCCTTACTGGCTGAGGTTAGGACCCGTGCCTTAAGCCAAGGGGTCAGGTGGGTGCAGGACAGGCTGGGACCTCCCATGCCTTCTGCGCTTGGAGCTCAGCACATTGTACAGGAACAGCCTGCGGTGGCTGGTGTCCTAGCCAATTCTGATGCCTCCAGGGAAATTTTTTCCCATCCCACCACTGTAGGGCTGCCAGACCCACGTCCATCAGGTAGCAGAGACACCAGAGATGGGGGGGTTACAGGTCAGGGCGGCCGGGACCCCATACCCCCCAGGCAGGCGAGCGCCAGGATCACGGGCGGTGGGGGTGAGGGCCTAGCAATCCGGCCACCACCTGCCAACTTGCCTAAAGGTCCTAGGCCGCGACAAAGGTCGCGAAACACCCCTCTAACACCCCGTAAGGGGGGTGCAGGGGGTAAGAGAAAAGCCGGGAGTCCTAAAAAGGCTCCTACAGGCCCTCACGGTGCCAAGCAGACGGTCCCTGGGGTTTCCCTCATTAACAGTGCTTCTGGTACTTTACAGGGACGCCCAACTGGCAGCGAGAGGAGCATGGCGACGACGAGAGAGAGAAGAGATGGGGTCATCAGAGAGATGAACAGCCAAGACAGCATGGTCATGATTGATGACATGCCTGTGACAGCGGCAGTGGCGAGGCTAGGACGCCCCACTCGAGCTAAGAAGGCTACGAGCAGGTACAGTCCGCTGCTATTTACGCACACACCGCTAAGGCGTAGCAGAGTAGAGACTGAGGGCGATACGGTTAGGCCACAGCGCAAAGGGTCTAAGATTGACCAACAGCTGGATATTCCAACGCCCGAGGAAGTCTCAGGGGGCCCCCTACAGGGGGCGGCGGAGGCAGTGCTAGCCTACTCCAGCCGCGCAAGCTTAGCTGACCAGGACCCTTCCTCAGACGAGGAAAGGGCGGTATGGGCGCGGGCATGCAGGTCGCGGAGAGCTAGTGACTGTTCTTCTTGTACCCACAGATCCAGAAGGAGATCCAGGTCTAGAAGCAGAAGATCTTGTCGGTGCAGCTGTGCTTGCACTGGATCTGGGAGGAGAAGCCCGCGGAGGGCCAGACGGTCAGAGTCCCCGGAGCGTCAGGAGAGACGCGGGGATACTCCGTTGGCCGTATCTACTCCAAAGCTTCCAGAAGCAGGTGAGCGCTCAGAATTGAGCTGCGCAGCAGACAAGGGTGGTTTTATTGGGTCATTAAGGACTCTATTAGCTGCGCATAGCATTGCAGTTAGCGAGCGCGAAATGGGAGCGTGGATAGGGGGACTAGCAAAGGGTGCATGGTCCCAGCCAGCAGCGGTAGTTGCGCCAGCGAGCGCGAGCGAGGCGCTAGCTAGCTTGCGCGCGCCCGAGCCGGTAGGCAGCGCAATAGCAGCAGTTGGGAATAACACTGTGGGGGTTACCGACGCAGCCATGAGGCCTATAGTCCTCTGCTCGTTGGATAATTTAGGTGCACACCTTCCACAGGATGTAAAGGAAAAGATCTGGAGGAGGGAATTTATAGAGTTGTTTTCCCTTCTCCCTATGTCTAGGCAAACAGACCTGGCCGAGAGGGGCCCCAGGGAGGGGAAATCCTTTGCTAGGCTACCCAGGACGTTTGATACCTGGCTGCAAGCATTTTCTATTTGGGCTTGCGTACTGTGTGAGCGGCACCCTGAACAGAGTTCGGGATTGTTCGTCTACATAGACGAAATTCGGAATGCTCACAAGGTTTATGGGGGTACAGCCTGGTGGCGGTACGATGAGGAATTCCGGCAATACTTGGCCTCAAGGCCAAGTATGGCGTGGAGCGACAAAGCGGTGGCGTATTGGCTAAACATCATGACACCCATGAGAGTCACGACGCCCTTTCGGAGCGGGGGCCGGTGGAGCTAAGGGCCCCACCCACGCCTCAGGAGCAGGTCTTAAGACCTGTTTTTCGTACGAGGGGGTCTGCAGATGGGCGCCTAACTGCAGGTTTAAGCATGCATGCTCAAACTGCGGAGGTGAACACCCCCTGTCTAGATGCGGTAGACCCAAAGAGGGAGGCAGGGGCGAACCTCCTGCAAAGGGGCAAGACGCCCATACGCCTCCCCGCCATGCTGCCGTGGCTAAAGCGCTACGGTAAATTGGCAGGCACCGCCGAAGCGGCGAGCCTATTGGAGGACGGGTTCCGAGAAGGATTCCGGATTCCATGTGGGGTCGACATTCAAGGTTTTCTTGTCCCAAACCTGAAGTCGGCTAGGGATTTCTCAGGGGTAGCCAAAGCTAAGGTGCTTAATGAGGTAAAATTGGGGAGGATGGCCGGGCCATTCGCGGCCCCGCCCATCCAAGGTTTAGTTGTGTCTCCTCTTGGGGTGGTCCCCAAGAAGGAGAAGGGTAAATTTAGATTGATCCAGCATCTCTCCTACCCCAGAGGCCGTTCGGTAAACGATGGCATATCAAAAGACCAGGCTACTGTGTCTTACGAGTCATTTGACCGGGCGGTCGATCTGGTGAGGAGGGAGGGCCAGGGGGCCCTTATGGCAAAAGTGGACATCGAGGCAGCATTCAGATTGCTCCCCGTGCACCCGACAAGCCATCGGTTGCTGGGGTGCTTCGTAGACGGAAGTTACTTCGTCGACTTATGTTTACCCATGGGATGCTCGATATCCTGTGCTTACTTCGAGGCCTTCAGCAAATTTTTACAATGGGTTGTGAGCATCAAGGCGGGGTACAAGAGTGTTACCCATTACCTGGATGACTTTCTTTTTGTTGGCCCAGCGAGAAACGACGCTTGCCGTTTTATGCTGGAGGTGTTCACCGAAATCTGTACAGAATTCGGGGGTACCACTGGCCCATGACAAGACGGAGGGCCCTACGGAACAATTGACTTTTCTGGGGATTCGGATTGACTCCTGCAAAATGGAGTGCAGTCTTCCCTTAGAGAAGGTGGAGGACATGCAAGCCGAGATTACGGCGCTGCGGGGCGCACGGAGGGTGACCCTGCGGCGGCTGCAATCAATATTGGGGAAGTTGAATTTCGCGTGCAGAATTATCCCCATGGGGCGGATATTCTGTAGACGGATGTCGCTGGCTACGGTAGGGATTGCGAAGCCGCATCATTTCCTAACAGTCTCTAGGGCCATGCGTGACGATGCAGAGGTATGGGTGATGTTCCTTGCAGACTTTAACGGGCGGGTGGTCCTTCAAAAGGAGGGCACCACCAGCGCAGAGCTAGACCTGCACACCGATGGTTCTGGACCGATCGGTTGTGGGGCGTATCTCCAAGGGAGATGGTTCGCTGCGGCATGGCCGGAGGAATGGGAAGAGGCGGGTTTACTGCTGAACCCTACATTCCTGGAGCTGTTTCCTATGGTGGTAGCAGTGCACTTATGGGGTCCTTGTTTCAGGGACAGGCGAGTCATTTTCCATTCGGGTAATAAGGGGTTGGTTGAAGCCGTGAACAACATCACGGCGGCATCCGTACCAGTGATTAGATTGCTCAGGCATCTTGTGCTATGTTGCCTTCGCTTGAACATATGGTTTCAAGCAAGACACGTGACAAATGTGAATAATGGAATTGCTTACGCCCTCTCTCGGTTTCAGGAGGATCGTTTCAGGGCGCTGGCTCCTCGTGCGAACGCCCTGGGGGAGCTCATCCCCGGGGAGCTCTGGGAGATTGGAGCTGTCAGGTAACGAGACTCGTGAGACAGTCTGTTGCCCCAGCGACGTGGAACGCTTATAGACGCGTGTGGGCTAAATGGGATAGCCTAGTGGCACTGGCAGGTGGTGCCACGACGGAGGACAAGAGCGTAGGGATCTTGCTTTGGTACCTGCTGCGGTGCGCCGAGCAAGGCGAATCAAAACCCGTAGTAGGGAGACGGGTCACGGCGCTTGCTTTTATGTTTAAGCTTGCTGGGCAGAGGGACCTTACTAAGGAGTTTCTAGTGCGCAAGGTGGTGCGCGGAATGTTCAGCGGTGCGCAAAGGCCAGATAGTAGGCGGCCAATAACATTTGCGCTGTTGCTGAGATTGGCTCAGGAATTGGTGGTGGTTTGCAGGGATCCCTTTGAATCTCTACTTTTCCGAACGGCTTTTTCCCTGGCGTTCTTCGGAGCGTTTAGGATAGGGGAGTTAGTCGCGAACAGTAGACACGGTTCGGGGGGTCTGCAATTGGTGGATACCTGCCTCAGGGAAGGTACGGTGGTATTGTGGTTGCGGAGGTCAAAGACCGACCAAGTGGGTAAAGGAAGAGAAGTGGTTCTGCATCAGGTTGGCACAGAGTGTTGCCCATATGCATGTGTAGTGAAGTACCTTAAGCAGCGACCGGTGGGACGGTGTTCGCTGCTGGTCCACGCCGATGGAACGGCACTGTCTATGTATCAGTTTAAAAGAGTTTTAAAAAGCGCACTGCATCGGCTCGGTTTCAAGCAGTCCGACTGTGGGACACACTCCTTTCGGATTGGAGCTGCCACTGAAGCGGCTAGGTTGGGGTTGCCCGACCCGACAGTAAAGCGCATCGGGAGGTGGGACTCAGACCGTTTTCGTTCCTATGTACGGCCAAATGCAGTGGTTTAATGGTGTTGCTTTCTACTTTCAGGGGAACAGAAGCAACTATGGATTGTGGGCCATTCCTACGTGTACTGGGCCCATAGGTTAGCCACAGTTACCGAAGAAAAGGCACAACTGGGCTTTCCTGTTACGGACTTACGCGTAAGGTGGTGTGGCATTCGGGGTCTGCGATGGGCGCAGCTCGACGGCCTCTTGGAAACGTACGCGCAGCGTTACGGGCAGCCCAGTGTTATCATTCTTCATGCCGGCGGGAACGATTTGGGGACAGTTCCCATGAGACGAATGCTAAAGGTGATGAGACGAGACATCGAGAAATGGGTGAAGAAGTTCCCTGGCACGTTCCTTATCTGGTCTGAGATGATTAAGAGAAGATCATGGCGTAACGCGCGCGACCCAGTATGCTTAGATAAGGCTAGACAGAAGATAAACCAGCAGATTGCGAGCTTTGTGAGAAAACAAGGTTTCTCTGCCATCCGGTATAAAGATTTCGAACCGGTCGGCGCAGATGATTTTTTCGCAAAGGATAAGGTTCATCTTACGGAAATAGGGTACGAGTTGATGATGTTGGAGTTTAGGGAGAGTGTTTTGCGGGCTTTGGCTTTAATGTCCAGCAGGGGGGGATCGCAGCCTCGGGAGGCGTCCCTCGCATGCTCCGTGGCGGGAGGTGAGTTGCCCGGCCAACTGGCCTAAGGGGGCGATGGCCCC